>CM021101.1:570705367-571182332 GCA_007115665.2 Sequoiadendron giganteum
AATTTGCACATTTCATGTAAAGCTTTGTGTGTTTTTACACTTTTCTCAATTACTTGGACATTCTGGCACCTACATGGGTTTTGTTTGCATGGGATAGGTTATATTAATTTGATCTAAATTCAGTTAGGTTAAATTTCTTAGTTTTTTTCATTTGAAGAGTTATCATGGGTTTTTCTACTCACCCTTCAGTTGTTGTTCTAGAATGGGGTAATTATGATTCATGTGCAAAGGGTATACTTACTCATTGTAGGTGGCTTAATATTTTGACTTATTTGTATGATCTTATACCTAAACCAACCACATCAAAGGGAAAATTAGAATGGGATATCATTAGAGATCACATAGTAGGGCTTATATTGTCTAGTGTTGATCATGACACTGTGTTGCCTATATGGGACATTGATTGTCCTCACCCACTTTGGAAATGTCTTTGGGAGATCTATGGAGACCCCAATCTCTCTCCATTCCTAGAGGATCCTAATTCAGATTGTCTCTCACCCATTTCTTGGAGACAAAATACACCCTTTGATCATGATACTTTAGAGGATCTTGAGTATTTAGACACCCTTACACGCTCCGATGGATTAGAGGTTTGTCTCATAGCTCCTACTCTTCCAACTGATACTTCATCAACATTTCATGTTGTTCTTGATTCAGTGCAGGAGGGAATCATACATCTTCTAGACATAGCTACTTTGGACTCCTATGTTGTAGACATATATTTCTTGTGTGTTGAGTCCTATATTGCAGATTTGGAGGATTCTTATGAGGACATAAATCTCCTCTACCTTGATAGTCAGTTTATCACTGTACGCCCACCATTATTAGTGCATTTAGAGATTGCATTTTAGGATTCTCCACATCAGTTCAGATTTGGCATCATTTGTTTCAGTTCAAACAGAGAGATTCTTCAACATCCTATCATGGAACACATCCTAAGACTGATTCGTTCATCACTCTTCAAAGGGTTTCTTCCTCATCGTCCTTCGGATCTGTTTCTTCCCAAGGGGAGGAATATCATTTTCCGCTTTAGGATCTCCTTTTGGATTCTACATCAAGCATCTACCATTATGACAGGATTTTCTTCATTGTGGGGGGGCCTTCTTCTCTCTTTCTATCTCTCCTATGGAGAACATTGTACATGTACTTCTATAATAGAAGTTTTCTATGGGGGGTATCATGTAATCCACCTCCTATCCTTCTTTCATTAGTACATTGCATTCTTTCTTTGTATTTTATTTTGGGGAGGATTTTTGTTCCCACTAGGTTTTCTCCTTTACCCCATTTCATTTAGTTTGCATTGCTTTTGTAAATGGGTACCTGATCAGGCCTAGTTGTTGGGACCCATGTTTAATTTAATGCAATGTATTTACATTTTCTTTCTTGCACACTTTTGTATCTGCACTCTTGCTCATCTTAAGTGGGGGTGTTAGAGTAAAGGTTTTAACTTAATTATGTTAATTAAGTTACCTTTATTCCTCTCTTAATATTTCACTTTAGTTTGCATAATGTGACATTTAATAATTATATTAATTATTAAATGTCTTCCTATTAGGGTTAATTTTAGGTTTTGAACCATCTCATTTCATAAGGATTGATCTCATTGTATTTTACTCTCTCTGATTAATACAATTTTCAATTTTCAGAGCACCTTTTCTTTTTTCTCTCCAATGTCTTCTTCTATGACAGGTGATCTTCGGGGTCTGTGAAGTTGGATTTCACAACTTCTACACAAACCTGGTATGTGTAGTACATCATCGATCCCTTTGATTCTTCCATCAGGGAATTTGATTTTGAATCTTCCATGACCAACAATCTCTAGAGTTGAATTACTTGCTAGATACACCTTTCCACCATCATACTTTTTGTACTTAGTGAATGAATCTTTGTGTTATGTCATGTGAAAAGATGCACCTGAGTCAATCAGCCAGACATCATCTAATGCATGAGTCACCAAGGTTGTAATGAAGGCATATGCATCACTCTAAGAAGAGTCATTATATGAAGAGTTATACATCTTCTTTTTCTCCTCCTTATATAGTCCTTTTGGATATGACCAGACTTCCCACAATTCCAGAATTTTACCTTGGACTTCTACCAAGAGACTTTGATCTCCCTTCAGATTTTGATTTAGACTTATTGTCTTTCTTCTTACCTCTCTCCTTTGATCTACCTCAAATAGCAAGAGCCTCCTTAGCCATTTTAGAAGACTTCCTCCACATTTCTTCTTACAACAGTGAGGCAACCATGTCCCCCATCTTGAAAACAGTTGTTGTACTTCCAATAGCCATTACTAGATGATCCCAAGTGTCGGTTAAGGATCATAATAGAAGCATGTATCGATCCTCCTCCTGTATCTTCACACTCACAGATGCCACCAGAGCAACAATAATATTAAATGAATTCAGATGGGCTACTATAGATGCACCTTCTTCCATCTTCAAAGAGTAGAAATTCTTCCTCAAGAATAATTTATTCACCTGAGACTTCCCCTGATAAATGCCACCAAGTTTCTTCCATAATGAAGTTGCAGTCTTCTCCTCATGGACGATCAGGAGTATAAAATCAGCCAAAAAAACTCTTATCAACCCTCCATATTTTCTAACTATGAGGTCCCAATATTCTTGCTTCACACTTTGTGGCATAGTTCTAGACACAGCAATCCAGAGGTCTCTATGCACTAATAAGTCTTCCATTTTGATTTTCCACAACTCAAAATTATTGCCATTAAATTTTTCAATTTCTACTCTACCTAATGTACTTTCCATCTCAAATATTAGACTAAGTAATTGGTTATTCCTTTGCAAGACTCCCACTAAAATAGGATTAGCACAAAAAACCAACCCTACTCACAAGGATAACACAACTAGCCAAGCCCTGATACCACTTGAAAGGAAAGACAACAATGCTGAAAATCTCTTCCTAATGTAAAACACGTAGAAGAGAAGTACCAAAAAAACCTTACTTAACAAATTTCATAAATTTGAGATGCACATTCATAGAACAATAAGAAAGACAAAAATAAATCACACACATAGAGATAAGACTAGATATACATGGGAAAACTCTTACGGGAGAAAAACCCACCTCACCATGTGAATTCACTTTGTATTACAGTAAAAAATTACGTATAGAGTTATAGACTTCACTCTCAGATGTTAGCTCACAATAGCATCCCCTTGGTTGACCTTCAATCGTAAACTTCAGTTTGTTACATACACTCACTATTACAATGCTTGTGAGGCATACAATGAATTCTCTTGCTTCTCTCTCAAACAACCATTAAGGTATATTTAATTACTTGCTTCACCGACAAGATTTCTTCATCTCCGATTATGCTCACCACCCTACAACACACATCAAGTCACTCGACATTAAAATTGGTTACAACAAATATTGCTATATTTGCACTCTGTCAACCCCGAGACAAAATATACATTTAATGCAAATATTTCGCTAACATAAAATAAAGCTTTCAGCTAATGATTGTTGATTTACAAAAAAAAATGTAAAATGAACAAATGACATCGTGCCATGTATCAACACATCATTCATCCATCACTTTAACTATTGCACCAAACTGTCGGTTGTTCCTTGTGCTCCTTCCACCATGCCACTACTTGACATCTAGAAGACCCTTGAGGTAAGGTGGTATAATGTGCTACTGCACGACAAGTGTGAAGCCCTCATGGTATTGCGGTATACACCGCACTACCGTGTCAGAGCTTGTAGACACCCATGGTATGGTAGAGCCACTACATAACTATTAGACAACTAGAGGACCTTCAAGAAAGATGGTTCCACATGCTAATGCTCATCAAGTTGAAGGTTCCCAAAGTATGGTGGTATCACCGCACTACCACGCCTCTACATAAAAGCTCTTGTGGTATGGCAATATCGCTGCACTACCACTAGGTAGTATGAAGTCTCTCATGGTATGGTGGTAATACTGCACCACCGCCAAATAACCAAGAGACCCTCATAGTATGGAGGTAAACCATGCTATTACACCTCTTCCACAAACACCTAGCTATATGGAGGTAAAGTCATGAAATCCAAGGGGAAATCTTCCAAGTCTTCAATAGAGGTTCAAGCCAGCAAGTTGAGGCACATTTTCCAACATAATTTTTTTTGCAAACTAATGCAATTTTGAAAACCCTAGATGAATGCAAACTAATGAAATGAAATACAAATCCTATATCTAGGGTTTTAATGGACTCCAATTTTTAAAATTTTGATCTATAAGGTCGGGTTCACAAAAATGAAACATGGAAAAATAGGTTCACCACAATGAGATCAAAATGGTGGACCTAATTTAGCTCTATTTCATTCAATATGCAAGTAATAATGTATAATTGAGTATCATAAATCAATACTAACCCAAATACCAATAAAAAGGCAAGTTTTAAGAGGATAAAATGTTGTGTACTTGTAAAAAATGCTTTTTTGGGCCTCGTTGAGGACTCATTCGCCCTATGGTGAATGGGCCCTAGTCAGGGTTCTAGAAAATCAATTTCTAGGTTTTTCTCTTTATTGCCCGCACTCTGAATCCTAGTTAGAGATTGTCAAAAACATGAAAATAAATTTTGTAGGTCAGCTTTCATGATTTTGCAAGAAAGGTGACAACTTTGCAACTTTCTCCATTTTTTTCTCTAAATGATCTTCAACATAAAACCTAAAGTCACACATCAAAGGAAAGAAAATGTTGCTTAAACTAGGAAATAGGGGTTTCCCTTTGTCAAAAAAAGTTTTGGTAATCAAACCTTGAAATGAAACAACACATAAAGGAATGATGAATGAACAACAATATGTAACAAATCACCAAACCTTAGTTGAAACCCTGGAGTACAAATTAGCAGTCTTGCATGATTTAGCCTCAAAAAATGTACATCTTGATCATGAACTTTGATAAGAAATAATACTTGAATAGGATCTCCAATTCTACATCACAACATTAGCTCAACAACATGCATGATGCACTATGCCTTTGACATGATGATATGACTCTTGATTATTGCAGTAATGTTCAATAATTTTCCTCTGAATGCCTTAGTAATGGTCTTATGAACTCTTGAAGTGCTCTTGTGAAATTGCTCTTCATTTCTTATGAAATTCTAATTGAAAACATAGTGAAATAATCATGTATTTATACATATCTTAACATTAAATATCAATATTGAAAAACACAAGACGACATCAAATCTAGGATTTGAAATCATTAAGATACCAAAAAAAACATATCCCAAAGAGGGAATCCTAGTGTTAAGTGAGGACCCATTTTACATTTGGTGAATGGGTCCTAGCTCACTTAGCCAGGACACACTTTAGATATTGTGTAATATTAAGTGAACATAGGGTCCTAGGACCTAGTGATGACCCATTCGCTAGGTGACTATATTTTCATGATGGCCCAAAGAGTTCACGATGACTAAGTGAATTTTTTTGCAAGTTTTTTTGAAATTTTTGAGAACTACCACTTACCTAAATCTAAGGTAATCCTATGGATTTTTTAGATGGAATCCACATTTGAACTTAGATGTATACTAGTAACTTTTCTATCCAAATTTAAACTAAAGTCTAAATGTTACTACATTTTTATCCAATTTAGGTTTTTTCCATTTATACTATTGTAGACATGGAAAATGTACAATTTCATTTTGGCACACCTGATCCCGATTACTGACAAAGTTTCCTCTTAGATCAAATCCTCAACATTTCATCATAATTATATCCCTTAATCTAATGAATCATCATTTATCTGATTAAGTCTATCACCTCATTTGATTAAATTAATCAGTTTAATTTAATTAACCTTACATTGCTGTTTAATTAAATAAATCATATTATATTATTAAAATCTCTAAAGTCTCCTCATTAAATTAAATAAATTAAACCTTATTTGATTTAATCTAACACATTCCTTCTTTATTAAATAAATCAAATCATTTATTTAATTAAATCATTTCCTCTCAATTTGATTTAAATCAATTCATAAATTTAAGTCTAAATTGTCAAATCTCCTAATTCCTCATTAAATTAATCAAATCCTTGATTAAGTTAATCCCTATCACTAAAATTCTCTAGAGAATGCAACCTGGACAATAAATCAATTACTTTGATTTATTAATTCTTCTATTTTCCCTCACAAAGCATCAAAAGGGAATATTCCCTCAATTTGAATTCAAAAAGGTCAAGTGGACTTGGTCCTTCCAACAAGGCATTTATTCCTCTTACATGTCCTTGTGCATTGAGCTAGGTGGCATTTATTTCATTCCTTTTTCCCTCTCACATGTCATTTCTCAAATTTGAAATGCCACCTAATTGCATTTATTGGCACTTTGGCCAAAATGTGCACAACCTTTAGCCTTTCACATCTTGACAAGTGGCACTTGGCCATTGGATGTTGAATGATCCCACATTGCTCTATTCTACTCTCTTTTCTAGTTTGGAAATCTATAAATTGGAGGCTTCTCTCCTCATTATCCATCCACAATTTTGAGTAAACTTATTATACTCAAAATTCACTCATCCACAATTCAAGCAAGTATACTATACTTCATTTTATCCACAAACAGTTTTAAGTATACTCAATATATTCAAATTCATCTCAACATTCCACATCTTCACGCAAGGTTATTCTCTTCATTGAAGAATTAATCTTACTCATACTATCATTTAGCTTGTTCAAGGATTGGGAAAGGGCTGCTTACTACACAACAATGGTGGCACCAATCCACTATGGGAGGAAGTTTTAATCATGCTTTTATATGCTTCTGTTTAACCTATTTTTATGCTCATTAGTTTCATATTTAGACATGATTAAGTATCTCATAGGGATGTTAAATTTGTTGTTTTAAACTAAATTTCGTGCTAACAACATGAAATTGTTTGAGATGATTTTCGTTTGCAAATTTTAGCATCCACATTCTGGCGCTAGAAGGAGGGTTTTTATTTCTGATTTCATTTTTACAATCTCACTTGTATCTTGTTGCAGGAAAATACATTGGCATAGAAGTGTAAATTGTTCTTTTAACAATAGTGCTTGTTGTTATTTATGGTTAAATTTTCATTTACAAAATATGAGTCTTGATTTGTTCTTGAACAAATGCTTACTATTTGTGTATATTGAAAGAAATTAATCTCAAGTAATCAAATCATAAATCAAACGAGCTTTTTGTTGCAGATTTCTCCTTCTCCCATGCTTTTCCTGGCATTTTTTTTCCCACGCAGTCAAATCCTGCCATCTCCCGCACTACCGTGCCTCTCAGTCTATTCACTCATGGTATAGTGGTGTAGATCATCTTTCCTAGCCTTCGTTCCTGTCTCTTACCACTTCACTGTGCCTCTAATCCTCACTGTTCGCGGTACCACGGTATCCATTACTATACCACAGCCTACTCTGCCACCACCTACGGTATCGCTATCGTTGCCACTTCCTTCATCGTCTATCGTCTCTTTATCGCTTAGCCGCCACCTCATCTGTATCCATCTGTGGTAGAGTAGTGTTAACCACATTACCACCACCTCATCCCTTCCATCTATGGTAGAGCGGTGTTAACCGCATTACCACTACCTCATCCCTTCTATTTGTTGTAGAGCGGTGCTCACTGCATTACCGTTGGATAGTTTTTCCTTGATCACAGTGGTGCGGTTAGCTATGTGCTGCTTGTCTATCTAACTGTCACCACCATCCTGCAGTCTGCCATTTGACCCTCTATGGTACTATGGTAAACCTGCTAACCGTGACTCTGTCTGTCACTTGTCCACACCTCATCACTACCGGTTACCTCTCCCTTGCCCGCGTTAGCTTGATAACTGTGTCACCATCTATCCTCGACCATCACTGCATCCCCGCAGTCTACCGCTTAACTGCCAGCGGTCATCCGGTAACCGTTACCCACCACCACGTTACCACGGTTGTCCACCTGGTTGTCAGCAGTAATGCGGTAAAGCCTGCCGCCAGACTGTCGTTAAGCCGCTAACCATGATGCCGCAGGCTACGGTAAAACAAGAACAGAGGATTTAATTCGAGAAATAAATAGTCAGGAAGGAAATTTTTTGCGTTCATAAGGGGGTTAAGTTTTTTTTTTAAATGGTAATTTTTTATGATTAGGGCATTAATACATGAGATATTTTTATGAAATATTTTTAGTAATGTTATATTTTCTTTTGAAGGTTGAACATTGGAGTCAATCCAAGACAAACCAAGATGGCAGAAATTCACAAAAGCATTTTTTAATGCTTGTTGAGCTAGATCTTTATTTTAGTTTTAGAACATCCCACATCTATTTTTGGGGCTTAAAATTAACCATTTTGGCTTCATCTTTTGGTTAAAATTGAACCTTAGAAATATACTAGATTTCAATTTGGACTTAAAATTGAACAAGGCAAACTTCACATTTAATCTTGGTGCTTCTAAAATGAACTCATCATTGCTTTGAAGGTTAAAATTGAACATGTGTCTTTTATGTTTTGCAAAATTTTTAACAAATTAATATCATTAAAATGTGTATGCGGTTCTCTCACGCTTTATAGTGATCTTGAGAATCAAAAGCATTTTAGTGATATTAACTTGTCAAAAAGATTGCCTCCACATTTGATTTGGGCACTTAAAATCTAACAAAACATGCGAGTGTGAGCACGATATATTGCAGAGGTTCTCCCCTTTATTTTTTGACAAGGGTTGTGTGAATGACGGGATATGTTAGCTCCCTTTTTTCAACTTAGAGGGCATGCCTTGTGGGAAAAAGTAATCACCCAAGGGAACGACCCAACCGGGAACACGCTAAAGCCAAGCGACTTCCACCTGGGATATAAGTGTGGATATTGGAACAAAGGCCAATATCATGAGGATTATTTTGATGAGATGGACAACAATGGACTCTCGCCAATGTTGGATAATCCCCCATGAACGGAATGCCCGAATTACAACCCTTTGTTTAGAAAAAGGCCAAAACCTTGTCTATCTTGTTGGTGCAAAAGGTCATGTCCTTTGAAGCCACCCCACATAACATGCGGTCTTGTTGTGGAAATGGAAAGTATGTCATGGGAGATTCATGGGTACTAATGCTTGGCTGACTCGAATAAGTGAGTGTCATGGAGGGGATCCAGTGTGGTCAAGCATTTAGCCATTTGCACAAGATATGCGCAGCTAGATTTATCCAAGTGGGAACCCAACAAGTTATTGTCTCATCAACATAGGAGTGTGAAAGTGCTTGGAAAGAACACATTGCTTAATCTTGAAAACATTTGGAAAACAAACATACACAAAAGCCTTGAAATTTCAAATGCCTTGTGGGAAACAAATACCCATTGACGAACTTGCCCACTCTTGCTTTCCCTAGGAATCACATTCCTAGAGGTTTCTAAGTGTACAAGTTCTACCATCATTTGTTTCCAATAAGGATAAACATAGGGAACTTTTGCCCTATTTTCCTCAATTTCCACACAAAGGACCTTGTGGGATGAGAAAGAGAATGAGACACTAGACATATGGTTTGAAAACCTAAGAAAGCAAGTGTCTTGGATAAAAAGAACCTCATTTAACCAAGATAAAGAGACAAATTGAATTTACATGTATTGTTTCTAATGATTTCCCGCAAGATTAAGATCCCAAAGCCAAAGTTCAAGAAAGTGAGTCTAAAAATCCGTGAGAAACGCCTTGAGATGCTCCTTGAAGTAAGGGAAAGACTTGTATACAATTTCTACAAAAAGGCCTCAAGGTACAATCCCGCATTGTATGCATTTTATTGTCAACAAAATCCCAAACTTTTTCAAAGGTTTGCGTTTCTCCCATAGGAAGTCTAGCATGTTCTTCAACACCGAGGTTTTGTAGAGAGAGTCACATCTAGGTTAAGGTTCAAGATCAAAGTTGTCATTCTCATCCATTCCTCCATCAACCAAATCTCATTTCATCATCAAACCTTTTTTGAAGACTCTAGAATCAATCATCATGCTAAACTTAGAGGGCTAAATCAACATCATCTTACCTTGGCTCAACACACTTAGCCAACTTAGTCTCAAATCATTGAACAAATTTTCTTTGAGATAACACAACTTCTTAAAGTCTATTAGTTCTCCAAAAGATTGACATAACACACTTTTTCAATTCATCCTTTTGTGCAAGTTCCCTTAAGATAACACAACTTCCTAGGGAAAACAACTTCACAAACAATTTTGTTTGACTTAATGCATCTAGTCAAATTATCACAATCAATCAAATCAAAAGCCCTTACAAGTTTAGCACATACCTTCAAAAAGTTTTTCAAAAAGGTTTCACTCACTCATCCCATCCGTTTAACCCATAACCATTATCACCATCTTTGATCTTCTAGCTTCCCTAGTTCTTCTCTTTTTGGACCTAAAGGATTAGGATCGAACAAATCCCTATTTTTTATGGTCCAAACAAGATCTCAATACAAGAAGGACATGGAGAATATCACAGAAATATCAGCTTCTATGGACATGAGTCATCTAAACACTGAAGTGAACCTAGCAAAATCAAGCAATCCCCCAAGCAACTCTCCCTTATCATCACAAAATCCTCAAGAGGAGAGTCATCAAGAGGACAACACAAATGAAGACATGGGGATGACACCAAATAAAATCATGGAAATGGTTCAAAAACCAGAGAACCACAAGATTGCTAGTGCTATGTTCAAATACCTAAATACGATAGCAAGAGGAGGGGTCATGCCCCCTCCTGACCTTAACACAAGCACTAGTACAGATGCATCCCCATTGTCCAACATCAATCAAGAAGTACCTTGCACCGCATCAGTCATCACACCAACCTCCCCAAATGTGAACAAGGGGAGAGCCATGTTCTAGGAATTGCAAAAACACCACCTTGTGGCTAATAAAGAAGCAATCATCACCCCCACATCGGCTACATCTATTCTGGAATACCCATCTCACCCGTATGTCCCACTCACATTTCATAACCCTACTGGTTTATCCTCATTTCATGCCACACCAGCCTATCAATTGAATATACCAACTACCCCACTGCATGAGGAAGTTGGCTTGCTTGGAACGATGGAAGCTATCAATCCTTTCTCTTTCCAAATAGGTGCATCATCCCTTCCCTCGCTTCTGTTCGCATCTGCATCACCTCTTGGAATAGGTCTTCCACCATTGCCCATCGAAATTTTTGCTAATCCAAGTAATCTGACCACCACTTTGAACTTGCTTCTTTTTCCCATATCCTCACAACAAATTGCAACTATTCCTGTCACCATGGTTAATGCATCTATTGGTCCTCAAGTCTCCCAAAGCATGCCTCCTCAAGGACCAATCATCTCAAACACCCCCCCAACAACCCAAATCACAATCGCCACCACAATTCCTCCACCTGCCATGACAATTGGCATGATTCCTGCTCCACCACCAATCCCACCAAAAGCCAACACAACAAATTCATTCACCACTCTAATTCGAACCTTCCAAAAGGAAAACCAGCAAAGAGTACTACAGCAAAAGCAGCAAGCCCAAGCTCAAGCTCAAGCTCAAGCCCAAGCTCAAACTCAAGCCCAAGCCCAAGTGCAAACCCAAGCTCAAACTCAAGCCCAAGCCCAAGTGCAAGCTCAAGCTCAAGCCCAAGCCCAAGCTCAAGCTCAAGCCCAAGCTCAAGCTCAAGCCCAACAATAGGCACAAGCTCAATACCAAGCACAATTGTAAGCAATCCATCTACAAGCCTACCAACAAGCCCTGCAAGACTTTCAGGCACAACATCAAGCTAAACAACAAGCTTTATTGGCACAACAGCAGCTCAACCAACAACAAGCATTGTTGGCACAATAGTAGCTAGACCAACAACAAGCGTTACTAGCTCAACAACAACTTGACCAATAGCAGGCTTCATGGGAACAACAACAGATGGACCAACAACAGGCACTATTGGAATAACAATAGCGAGATCAACAATAGACATTGTTGGCACAAATGCAGGCTTACCAACAAGCCTTAAATGCACAACCTAGCTTGCAACAAATTCCCACCAGTGCTCTCCCAACCCATCAAACACCTCCAACACCTCACCACTCATTCATCACACCTCCCAATCCAAGCAAGGATGTCACAACACAGATCAAATTGCTCTCGCAACAGGTGTTGGACTTACAAGCAGGAAAAACCACAAGGACACCAGGCAACTTGTGCCCTTATCCTTTTGATAGAATTCTCACCATGGTACCATTCCCAAAGGGATTCGAGATCCCCAAATTTGATAAATACAATGGAACGGGAAACCCTGAAAACCACGTCAGGGAATTTTAGGTGCATTGCATGGAGGTCGCATATGATGACACATATCTAATGTGACTATTCCCTTGAAGCCTGACTGGTCCAGCTATGGAATGGTTTTCTCGCCTACCCACAAGCATTAAAACATTCAAGGAAATAGTGGAGGCTTTCCTTAAAAATTACGCTGTTAATATGGGTGTGGATGTGAGTTTAGAAGAACTCTCTGCACTCAAACAAATAAAAGGAGAGATATTCGCATCCTTCTTGCAAAGATGGTGATCCAAGGCCAATCAAAGCAAGTGGACAATGCCAGAGGAACAACAAGTTTGCACCATCATAGCCAATCTAGATGAAAACTTGGCGTTCTACCTAAACATGCAGTGCATCACATCTTACGATCAACTAATTCCAAAGGCGCTCAACATCGAAAGATCCCTTACTACATGAGGAGGCGCACCAACATTCACTCCACCACAGGATAACCGCCCGTCTAACAACTACAATGATAAACCTTGAACCTGGTCGAGGAACAAAAATATCATGAACGATGGCATAGTCGATGCTAAGGTAGTCATCAGTGCCCCTAAGCAAAATATCCAAAACCATCATCAACCACAAAATCATAATCACAATTATGTGCTAACTAATGCGATAGTAGCACAGTCACAACCACCTTCTACCAGTCAAGTCAACAATGTTGGTAATCAAGGAGGACCACCTCCCTGCAACAAGTTTCCCCCCAAGAGGTAGTTCACAGCCCTTGGTGAATCGATTGAGTCTATGATGAAGAAATCAGTCAAGAAGAACCTAATCAAGATCTCTAACTTCGAACAATACATGGAGCCCATGACCAAACCATGGTGGTACAATGAGAATCTCCTATGTGACTTTCACAAAGTCAAAGGACACACCACCGCCAATTGCATGAGACTCAAGAATATAATCCAAGACCTCATTGAGGATAAGGTCATCAACATCAAGCAGCCGGTCGGAAACCAAGACTTGAAAATCTACACAAATCCGATGCCGAATCATAGTCAGGGAAATAGCCAAGGGAATAACAAGGGTAAACAAAAGTATGCTAGTGCTAATCTAGTATACGAGGAGATAGTTAGATGTGTTGATGAGATGGTTACTGTCATAAATATCAAGGGAGCCAACAATGACTATGGAGTCACCACATGAGGTGGAAAGGTTACCATTGTTGGGGCACCTGCTAAGACCCCCATTACCAACACAAAGGTCGTCCCCTATAATTACAATGTAATTGACTAGCTGAAAAGAACACCCGTGCAAATTTCCATCATGGAATTACTAAAAATCTCCACCGCCCATAGACAGATCCTGGATGAAGCACTAACTACGTCTACCATTGTTGCCACCCTTGACACAAAGCAATTTCAGGCTATGGTGGGTAACATCGTTACCCCAAATCTCATCACATTTTCTGACCAAGATTTCCCCCCGCAGCCATCTCATAACCGCGCACTCCACCTCCAAGTCCTAATCCATAAAAAGAAAGTCAAGAGAGTCCTTGTAGATGGTGGTACAGGTCTTAATATTTGTTCACTAAAACTCATAAAAAAATTGGGATTCGCCAAGGATTCCATCAATAAGAACAAAAGCATCACGATAAGAGCATACGATGACCAGGAAAGAGTGTCTTAGGGCACTATCAAGATCCCCATCCAAGTGGGGCCAGCAACCATAGAAACAACTTGTCAAGTTCTTGACCTTGATTTTCCATACAACATCCTCCTGGGATGCCCATGGATACACAGAATGAAGGCAGTGGCCTCAACCTATCACCAGTGCATTAAGTTCTCGTATCAAAATGGAGAGGTTACTATACATGGGGATCCTAAACCTTTCGCCTATTGCAAAAACTTGGAAACCAAGTTTTACAAGATCCCTCAAGTACCTAAAAATGATGAAGGACCATCCACTTCATACATAGACCCAGCTAATCTCGCCTCCACTTCTGTGACAGAGACACCTGCCATCCCCGACATATCCGAGATCAAAAACATGATACATGACAATGGATGCAGTGATTATAGAATGAAGAGAAATGATTTTGCTGTAGGAGAGTTACCACAATCTCCTAGGTCACATGGGCAACCACAATTGATTCAAACACCTGACTGCACTACAGTGGAACCCTCTGGATTTCATAGTTGGGGGGATCTCAGTCGGGAGAATGTGGATGAGGAGGACATCATAAACACCCTATACCAAGATGAAAGACCCACCCCTACCCTACCCATGGAGGAAACAAACAGAGGGTTACAAATGATGTTCGGTATGGGCTATAATAGGAATGAAAGCCTAGGAAGAAACAATCATGGACGGTTGGAGCCCATCATTGTAGAAAGAAGAATGTGGAACCTTGGCCTCGGTTGTACCCTTCTGAGTATAATTGTGCATGGTAGAAGTGTTCCTAATTGGGTAGTCAGGTCCTCTCCTCGAGTCTCAGCAACTAACCTTAGATTACCCATGTCCACAGGCCTACCTCTCGATAACTTCACATTTGACATAATTGAGGTTTGTAGTAGAAGTGACGACGATGACACCATAGGTGGCTTACCTGGGCTTTTCAAAGATTCCACCCTATTGATGATTAGTGCCTCACCCACTGAGCCAATCCAATGAACCCACCAAATCCACTTAGTGTACCCCCAACTCATCGATCACGACCAATGGGGACCGCCAATTCTAGACTCGTTCAAAAACGATGAGGCTCTCTCAAAATTCATGGGACTAAGGGATACAATCCTATGTGGAGATCATAAGGTAGGATTCAACATCACACTAGATACACAAGCATACTATGGGGAGATGATTGAGTCCTTCAGTCACAAAAGAAAAAGATCGAGAATAAGCTCAGAGTTATTGAGTGAAAAACACACTGTGGCACTCTCTAACCATAAAATAGTAAAAATAAAGGACGCATCTGATGGTGAAAACCTCCCTGAGGCACCAGAGGATGAAGGATTCAATCTCCCCCCTACTGCTCTACACTAGGAGAAGTCAGCAGTATTGGTAGAATAGTGCAACTAGGTCAACTTAGGAATAGAAACAGAGCCACAAATCACCTTCTATGCAAAATCCCTCCTAGAAGAAGAACAAGAACTATTGGCAGCATTCCTAAAGGAAAGAAAGGTGAATTTTGCATGGAACTATGCAGACATGCTAGGCTTGGACCCTGAAGTGGTAGTTCATCATTTGACTGTTTACCTTGGAGCAAAACCAATCAGACAAAAGCTAAGGAAGATGCACCCACAAATAGCCTTGCTTGTAAAGATTGAGCTATAGAAACTTCTGGATGTTGGCTTCATACGGTCAATCGACTATCCAGAATGGGTATCAAATCTCACACTAGTCTCAAAACCAAAAGGGGGCATCCACATTAGCACTTATTTCAGAGACCTAAACAAAGCATGTCCCAAGGATGACTTTCCACTAC
Source organism: Sequoiadendron giganteum (assembly GCA_007115665.2). Taxonomy (NCBI): domain Eukaryota; kingdom Viridiplantae; phylum Streptophyta; class Pinopsida; order Cupressales; family Cupressaceae; genus Sequoiadendron; species Sequoiadendron giganteum. Next base: position 570,721,077 of record CM021101.1, read on the forward strand.
TCAACATTGACATGACAGTGGATATGACGGCCAGACATGAGATGCTCTCCCTAATGGATGGATTCTTGGGGTACAATCAGATAATGATCGCAAAAGAAGACCAACACAAAACAGCATTCACATGTCCTTGGGGCACTTACTGTTGGAACATAATGCCATTTGAGTTGAAAAATGTAGGAGCTACATACCAAAGAGCCATGACATTAATCTTCAATGACATGATCCATAAAACAGTCGAAGATTATGTAGATGACATACTGGCTAAATTAAAGAAGAGACAGGACCATATAGCAACTCTAAGTGCTATCTTTGACAGGCTCAAACAATATAAGGATAGACTCAACCCGAAGAAGTGTGTCTTTGGGGTACAATCAGGAAAGCTGCTAGGATACATAGTTTCAATGAGAGGAATAGAGGTAGACCCTGCAAAGGTAAAAGAAATCTTTGAAATGAAAGCATCAAGAACGTTAAAACAACTAAGAGGATTGCAAGGAAGACTCCAGTCCATCCAGAGATTCATAGCACAACTGGCAGATAAACAGATTGCCTATTCACACCTACTTCATAAGGGAGTAGCTTTCAGATGGGATGAAAAATGTGAGCAAGCATTCAACAAAATACAAGAATATCTACTTACACCACCTATGTTGATGCCACCGATTATGGGGTAATCATTAATCCTATACATCTCAGCAACAACAGCCACCCTAGGGGCCCTTTTAGCCCAACATGATGAAAAGGGAACCGAGCGGGCTATCTACTACATCAGTAGAACAATGGTGGGACATGAGCTCAATTACACATCAATAGAAAAAGCTTGCCTAACACTGGTATTTGTGGCTCAAAAATTCAAACACTACATGCTAGCGCACCAAATCAAATTGATTGCAAAAATAGACTCTCTAAAATACCTATTGTCAAAAGCAGCGCTTATAGGTAGAATGGCTAAGTGGGTAATGATATTATCCGAACATGATATCGAGTATGTAGAACAAAGAGCCATAAAAGGAGAAGTCATTGCGGATCAACTGGAAGAAGCTCCCCTCTACACAAACAACCCACTCATATCATAATTCCTAGATGAGTCCCTTTTTAACCTTGGTGCAGCAGACCTCTGGAAGTTATACTTTGATGGCTCCCACACACAACACGGATCAGGAGCCAGTGTGTTCTTCATCACACTGCAAGGAGACTGCATACCTAGATCATACAAGTTGGCATTCCCTTGTACTAACAATATTGTAGAATATGAGGTTTTGACCATAGGCCTCAAGATTGCAGCACAATGGTGAATCATGGCACTAAAAGTCTATGGGGACTCGCAACTTATCATCAACCAAGTCAACAGTGAATACCAAATGAGGGATGATAAGCTCACACCATACAAGAAGGTGGTAGAAAGCCTCAAGGAATCTTTCATTGACATTACCTTTGAGAAAATACCAAGGACAAACAATAGAGCAGCTGATGCAATGGCAACAATTGGATGCTTACTGGACATCCCTCGTAATGTCTCAAAACATGAATTCCTCATAGAGCAGCTTCTCGTACCCACATTCGAGGTACCAAATTTAGAATACGCATGTGAACTCGTTGGTCCCAATGATCTTTGGTATCATGATATATACACCTACCTAAAGTTATGAATCCTCCCCACTGACATCATTCCGAACCTAAAACACACTTTTATCAAAAGAACTTCACGATTCATCATCCTAGGAGAGACCCTCTTCTGTAGGAGTACCAACAGAACCTTGCTACGTTGTTTAAAACCCGAGGAAGCCTTGACTACTTTAACTGAGGTACATAATGGCACATGTGGGTCACACTCAAGTGGTATGACCTTGGCTAAAAAGTTGTTGAGAACAGGGTACTACTGGCCAATGATGGAAAGAGAGACACACAACTTTGTCAGGAAATGCCTACAATGTCAATAGCATGGAGACCTTATTCACGCACCAAATCAATAACTACATCCCATTATTACACCTTGGCCCTTTTCACAATGGGGGCTCGATCTCACTGGTAAAATATCACCCACCTCATCTAATGGCCATATGTTCATAATCACCGCCACTGAATATTTCACAAAGTGGGTTGAAGCAATTCCCATGACCTACATCACGGGAAAACAAATATCCAAGTTCATCCTGAATTACCTCATTTGCTGATACGGTGTTCCCCAATCCATTATCTATGATAATGGGACGCCCTTCAAAAATCAGGATGTGCATGACTTGTGTGAAAAATTCAAAATCCAACACCATTTTTCCACTCCATATTACCCACAAGGCAATGGCCAAGCAGAAGCTACAAATAAAACCATTTTGAAAATCCCCAAGAAAATAGTCAATGACTCTGGTCGTGACTGACATCTATAGCTAAATCCCACCTTATGGGCCTACCGTACTAGCATTCGTGCACCAATAGGCGCCACCCCATTCTCCCTGGTCTATGGCTTAGAAGCCATCCTCCCTATTGAGATCGAGCTCCCGTCACTAAGGATATCACTGCAAAAACCTCATCACAGATGAGGAATACAGGGTCACAAGACTCAATGAGCTGGAATTCCTAGATGAAAGGTGCATGGATGCCCTTAATCATCTACAAGTGTACCAAAATCGCCTAAAAAGGAGCTACAACAAGAAGATCAGACAACACACTTTCCAAGTTGGTGACCTCATGCTGAAAGAAAACCAAAAGAACGTGCCAAATCTGGAGACAAAGGGAAAGTTTGAGCCCAACTGGTTGGGACCCTTTATCATCATTGCAAGCTACAAATCAGGGGCATATCAGTTGTTGACGCCAGAAGGCGAGCCCCTGCAAGAGCCCATGAATAGTTCACATCTCAAAAAGTTTTATGCCTAAATATTGCAAGGAATAGAGCTAGAAAATACAAAAACAATCAGAAAATGTCTTGAAAAAATGGTTACCTTGATGAAAACCTGGCAAATAGGCATCTTGGCGATAATAAAAAAAATAAAAAAACACAAAAATCCAAAAAGATAAAATTAGAAAAGGATTGAAAATAGAAAAGAAAGAAAAAAATCATCCTCTGGTGAAAGCCACTTCAATGGCGCTTTGGGCAAGTACCTTGGTGAAAACCTGGCAAACAAGCACCAAGTGTAAATAAAGCACCTTCCCCATCTACCAAGATCTACATGACTCATTCATTCCATCACTTTCCACTCATCTGCTCGCATCCGTACCATAGCCTGGGCTGGTGTCCATATCATAGTCCATCATAGTACTACTTGGCATATTCTTAAGGTCAGTCTATCCTGTCTTTATCAAAGTAGTCTATCACACCACGTTGGGGGCATGTTCTTGTATCAACATCAAATTAGATTCGTGTATATTCTCGTGATCTTCTTCAAATTCATCAAAAAGCTCAAAAACATTCAAAAAATTAAAAAATCAAAAACATCCAAATCATCAAAAATCTAAAAACATCCAAATATCAAAAAATCTTCAAAAAATTTCATCATTAAGAATTGTCAGTTTGTCACCTTGTCGAACTATGTCATCTCTGAGCTTGAACGTAGGAAAGGTTGATCTTTGATCATCCCCCAAGACATCTAGATCAGTCCTTAGGCGTGTGTCGCATTGGCAATCCGTTTGCCCATCTATCTTTTCATCGAGTCGAATTTATCGTCAATCAAACTATGTGGTCTCTGCAAGTATAATGTAGGCAAGGCTCATCTATGGATCAACTCCCAAGACCCCTAGGATAGGTCTTTAGGTTAGTTTGTTCGTCGTAGATCTTGAAAATCCAAAAACATTGAAAAATGTGAAAATACCAAAAATAGCCTCAAAATATCTGAAAATCCAAAATGGTGCATCCATTTCATTTCACTTTCACCCGTGAGCGTCTCACTCATAATAAAGTTAGTCGTCGCCTTCACCCTTTTGTGAGTCAGTCAGAAGCAAGTCTAGCAGGTTCCAAAGTGAGCACCTAATCGTCAAAGTCTCAAGTCTAGAACAGTAAGCAAGCAAGTTGGTCAACTCGGAGTATCAATAGCTTATCACCCAATCAATCCCATCAAAACCTTGATCACTACATGTCCTAGGATGAAGCTTTCCTATGATGGACATAAGCATCAGGTACCCCTCACAGTAGTTTAGCCTTGGCTAGCAGTATGGTGAACATTAGCTTGGTTGTTTGCTTTATCTTGGTCTTGTTTAGACTTATCTTATTTTGCGCTCATTCCAAGGACCTCTTGATGATGCCTAAACAAAACAGGTTTAGAGAGAAAGGAATGGGGTAGTGATCATTATCTTTTTATCTGCTGTGCTTGTTGGATATTCTTGTAAAATAGCTTCGTCATGCGTACTTTGTTTTGATTATAGGAAAGATGTTTTAAGTGTCTTGTTGACCACATAAGAAGGCTTGCATTCTTATGTTTTGGCCCGAGATGTTTAGAATATCTAAACTACATTCTGAATAAGGTTATGTTTGTCAAGTGTGAACAAGAATACTCCTATTTGATTGTCAAGTCAAAGTCCATCACACTAGGTACAACTCCATCCTGGTTCTTTACACCTTGATGCCTCGTACCTATGTGTGTTATCAAACATAAAGTAATTGGCCCTTTGAAAATCCCAACTCCTAGTAAGCAATATCATCATCACCATCGATAATAATGTGAACTTGTGTGGATCTTCCTTCCATCCATCTTATTCTTCTTATTCTTCTATTTCTACTAACATTTCTATCTAAAATCAGTGTGTCATATCAAAATATACATGAGGCTACCCATGGCCGATGACTATCTATACATCATCAGAATTGTCTACATCAAAGAATTATCTTACGTCCTTTGAGCAATAGAAAAACTCCTCTCGCATTTTATCGCGATCTCAATCGAAAAATCGTACATTTCCACTCGATCTCTCAAGGGGGAAGTATACCAGCATAATCCTTCCACTGGGGCAATAGTGGGGCATCTGAAAATCGATGAAATTTTGAACTTTGATTACAATGGCTATTCTTTGAATCAATGCAACAAGTACATTGCTTCAAAGAGGGGAAAAATGTAGACATGGAAAATGTACAAGTTCGTTTTGGCACACCTAATCCCGATTACTGACAACGTTTCCTCTTAGATCAAATCGTCAACATTTCATCGTAATTCTATCCCTTAATCTAATGAATCATCATTTATCTGATTAAGTCTATCACCTCATTTGATTAAATTAATCAATTTAATTTAATTAACCTTACATTGTTGTTTAATTAAATAAATCATTTTATTTCATTAAAATCTCTAAAGTCTCCTCATTAAATTAAATAAATTAAACCTTATTTGATTTAATCTAACACATTCCTTCTTTATTAAATAAATCAAATCATTTATTTAATTAAATCATTTCCTCTCAATTTGATTTAAATCAATTCATAAATTTAAGTCTAAATTGTCACATCTCCTAATTCCTCATTAAATTAATCAAATCCTTGATTAAGTTAATCCCTATCACTAAAATTCTCTAGAGAATGCAACTTGCACAATAAATGAATTACTTTGATTTATTAATTCTTCCATTTTTCCTCACAAAACATCAAAAGGGAATATTCCCTCAATTTGAGTTCAAAAAGGTCAAGTGGACTTGGTGCTTCCAACAAGGCATTTATTCCTCTTACATGTCCTTGTGCATTAAGCCAGGTGGCATTTATATCATTCCTTTTTCCCTCTCACATGTCATTTCTCAAATTTGAAATGCCACCTAATTGCATTTATTGGCACTTTGGCCAAAATGTGCACAACCTTTAGCCATTCACATCGTGACAAGTGGCACTTGGCCATTGGATGTTGAATGATCCCACATTGCTCTATTTTACTCTCTTTTCCAGTTTGGAAATCTATAAATTGGAGGCTTCTCTCCTCATTATCCATCCACAATTTTGAGTAAATTTATTATACTCAAAATTCATTCATCCACAATTCAAGCAAGTATACTATACTTCATTTTATCCACAAACAGTTTTAAGTATACTCAATATATTCAAATTCATCTCAACATTCCACATCTTCATGCAAGGTTATTCTCTTCATTGGAGAATTAATCTTACTCATACTATCATTTAGCTTGTTCAAGGATTGGGAAAGGGTTGCTTACTACAGAAAAATGGTGGCACCAATCCACTATGGGATGAAGGTTTAATCATGCTTTTATATGCTCATTAGTTGCATATTTAGACATGATTAAGTATCTCATAGGGATGTTAAATTTGTTGTTTTAAACTAACTTTCGTGCTAACAACATGAAATTGTTTGAGATGATTTTTGTTTGCAGATTTTAGCATCCACAAGTATTTTCCCATCATGTGATATTGCACTCAAATACATAGATTTTCTTAGTGATGAAACTTTTCCTTGTCTAAAAATATCACAATCCACTAAATGTAAGATTTATTTTATTATTGTAGTGTTATTAAGAAACTTCCCACAAGTTATTTATCATATACAAATTCTTCACCAAAATTAAATTCTTAAAGGAAATTAAAAATTCCATCATGCTTACCTATGGTATTTAAACATTAATGAGCTTTGTCTCTAATTTATATCTCATTCATTGATCTCATATAATTTTATTGTTCTTAGGTAGTATAAGAGTTTAATTTACAATATTATTTACTTCAAAAATGGGAGATATTAAATCAACCACTTATAGTGATTTGCTCAAGTTTAAAAAATAATTCCTAAATAGACTCATTTTTTCTAATATCATAGTAAGCATGCATCATTTCATCATTCATTTTTCTTACCAAATATATATTTCTTAATATATATATATTGTATATTTGCATTCCTTAATTGAATAAATTCATATACTATAAGTGCTCACAAAACAAATGATCACAAAACCTAAATAAATTTACATGAAAAAATGATTGATTCTTGACATGGATAGATGCTACTAGTTAAATACTAGTAAATGCGCTCTTGACTACTCCTGAATTCTATTTAGTATGCTCAATTTTCTAAAGAAAATTTCATTTCTTTCGCCTAGAATTTTAAATGATAAAATAAATAGTATTTACATGTAATTATTCTGATTTACCAAAAAGAAATTGTCGAGAGGTGACAAGTGAAATTGGAAATTTGAATAATAAACTACCAATATCAACATATTCAAATTGGAGCCAAAAAGAGCTAGTGTTAGGGGAAATATTGAATGCTTATTTTAAATTTTTTTCCCTTTTTTTATTTTTGAGGATGTTTATAAAATGGGAAATAAAATGCACAATTAGGTCAAAGCACATAAGGAGGATCTAAACCTAATGTGAAATTTTCAAGGGTGAAAATTTGTAATGCTAAAAAAATACAAATTGATGAATATAATGTCAACATATTCATTTTCTTTGTATCCTTTTTCCAATAAGAACAACAAGGGTCATCCAAAGAAAACCAACAAACAAAAAAACATTCCAAGAAGCACATCACAAGAGATCACATCACATGCAAGAAAAAAAACGTAGATACATAAGAGGTACCATACATGCGAGCCTATCTAAAATAAATCTTTTGCATCTCAATATTATTCATCATAAATCATAGACAAAAACTACGATAAAGGGATACAATAAGTGTAATAAAAGGAGTAGTATCAGGTTCAATGCATGGTGAGTCACCTGCATCAAGAGGATCTTCATGGCTTCCCCCATTTAAATTCACCAATTTATAAAATATAAGAGCTAATTCAATATGATCTTATTTTTTTCTTCTAGTTTATCTTCTTTTTCACTATATGAATGTATCACGATAGGTTGCATATTGGTTCTATCAACATGATTTTGATCAACATCATTTCTACCAGCCTCTTTCATTCTTTACTTAGGTTGGGATAGGCAAGGTTCAAATTTATGGTTTAGTGAGGGTGGCAAGGTGTAGTTGGGAGGTGATGATTATGGATGGGAAAGAGGTAATTCATTGGAGTTGGATTGGATGGATGGATGATCATTAAGCAAGGTTTCAAATTTTTTAACAAGTTGATGGGCCATAACATGACATCCTTTTTTACGCTCTTTTGAACTTATATTTATTCTTGCACAAGTTTCATATTATTAAAAGGTGATTGAGATGTTCCACATCATTGGTATATTTTCTCCCTTTGAAGGAGGAACTAAAGGGATCATTATGCCTTGGGAGATCACTATATTCTTAGGTTTTGATATAAAGACTTCTTTTTCATTCAGAGGAACAAATTTTATTCCAATGTTATCTCTTGTTCTTTTATAGGGTGATGGAGGTGGAAAGACAACATACATGTTAGTGATCAAGGGAGAATGCCTGGTTCAAACTTAGGTTCATTCACTACCTATGGGGTAGGAGGGACAACCATCAAAGTCACTATAGACCAAGGAGCTTCAGGTGGTATACTACTAAGGTATAATTGAGCTATGCACTTAGCCTTAAATTTATGATATGGAATGAAAATAATTCCTCATGAGGCTTAATGGATTCAACTAGTTTAGGCCAAAACTAATCTAACAAAAAGAATCAACAAGAGGCCAAAGGCTTAAAACCACTATGGTATATAGTATGTATTTTCTCTTCATATGGGTATTTTAGACATTTGTGAATAATTAATGGGACTTCCTTTATGGAGTTCATCCATGGATAGCCTAACTTCACATGAAATTGGTATGACATCAAAATTTTCACCCTTGACAATTTCACTCTATGCTTTGACCCTCCTTAATTTGTTGGAACAAATTAAGCTTGTAATTTCCTAAATTATGTATTTTAAGGCCTAATTTAAAATAATTTTTGATCATTTATGAGAATAAAAAAAATTCTCTCATTTAATACTATGTCCCAGACACTTTAAATATTAAAAAAAAAAGGGTTTGGAAATTGGTACCTAGGGTGCCTATGTCTTGCTATTATCACCCAAAATTCAAATATGTCAGTGTCAACATCTTATTATTTGAAATTTGAATGTCTAAAGTCATCCATCAAAATTTATTTATTAGGAAATTACAATAAACACCTATAGATACCTAGTTATTTTATAATTTTAACATTAAGGAAATAGAGGTTAACATCAAGAGGAAGAATTATCATCAATAGAACTATTCAACAAGTAAAGAGTGACCATTAAATATTTATTTCAGTAATTCAAAATCCAACATCATGTCAAGGTGTATGTTAGTTCATGCTATCATAATTTTTTGAAGGAAAACTATTGTTGTAGGTCTCCAAAGCATTCAATCCAATCAAGAAAGAAAGATCCAAGATCCTTGAGGTGATGTGTATGACTTTGTTCCTTCAATGAAACCATTTAAGGGTGGCGCTTGTTGTAGCACTTTGTGATTTCATCATTCCTTCATATCCATTATCATTCTATCATTGACATTACCATTATGGAAGTCGAAACACTAACATGGGGTTTGACTAAGGAAAGCCCCTAAATGGCACAACCGTTATTCTCTCTTTGAATGTGCAAGTTCTAGGTCTGAAGAAGATTGAAGGTCAATAATTTTTTGTCGCATTCAAAATTGATAACTCACAAAAACTCAGTTTCAAAAATATCCAATAGTGGTTCGACAAGTTTGTAGATGGAAAACGTAAGCTCAAATATGACACTTGAGGGATATGAAAAAAGATCTAAAAAATACCTAGTAGCACAGTGGCACCCTTGAAGGAAATTTCCTCAAAAAATTAGCTAAAATTTATTTCATAGATTTAAAGTTTCCTCCTCAACCAAAATCTGGTGTCAAAATTTTTGTTACAGTTTTCTAGTTTTTGAAACCTTGAATTTTATTATTAGGGCATGAATTTTAATTGTTTTAATATAATTAATTCCAATACCTTAAAGAAATAAAATCTAGGAGTGATTGGCTCACCTTCAAGGTTGAAAGTCAATCTAACCACCTTGATTTGTATCCTAATGTTATTTTGAAAAAGTACTTGATCCTAGTGTTCTATGTATTGTACTTAGGACCCCTTTTTCATAAAGAAAATTTGGTGAAAACAACATTTTTACATCATAAACCTTCTAAAATCTACAATAATTCATTCTAGATCTAGACTTTGCTTTGCATTTCACATTACAGTTTAATTGTTGCATCACAAAAAGACATAAAAATACAACAATAATTCCATATCATATTGCATTATAAATAGCAATAAGGTTTGTTTTAGTCATATTAGATTAGAATTAAGTTGAAATTGCATTCATCATCTTACTAAACTCTGAAATTGTTCACTGTATTTAAATTGCATCTTTCATCTAGGATGAAAAAGTGAGAAAATGCATAGTGTCCTTTCAATTGCATCAAATCATTATTTTTAGATTTTTACATCTTCAAATAAGTCAAATAGTTCATATTACACCCAAAAATTGTTGTCAATATTACCATTTATTGTTAAAAAAATTTCAACATTCTTGTACATTTGTATTTTGAAGGTTGCAATCATAAATTCAAAAAAAGCTAGGAAAATGTTCACTACCAAAATTATTTGCACATAGATCTAAGAACCTTAAAGATAATTGCACCTTGAATTTTCCAAGGCCCTGTCTATGAAATAGGTGCCCTAGGTGCCTCTATCCTACTAGTTTTTCCTCAATTTGTTTATTTTCATGATCTCAATCTATTTTTGTTTTCTGATTTTTTATTTGGGTTTTTCAATTGCAAAAAGTAGTGTTGCATTTGAAAATACGTTACTTTTTTTAGCTCATTTTAATTTTTTGAAATTTTTTTGCATTTTTCTATTGTAAATTATTAGGTCTATAGGTGACCTACATGTATTTTCTAAAACATTGCATAATTGGGATAAATTTCATTTGTTTTTTATGAAATTTTGAAACCCTAGGTTGTTACATTACATTTCAAAAATTGACAAACTCATAAATAGAAAAAATTCAATTTGAAATTGGGGTTCATACAATGTCACATAGTCATTACCTATAACCTCTTCATCTGAAATTGAAATTTAAAAATAAAAAGAACTGGGACATAGGCACCCTAGGCACCTTTGTCCTACGAAATTTTCTTGAAATTTTAGGTGTAAAAATATACCTACTGTCAAATTGCAAATCTAGGGTTTGATTTCTATATCTATTTCTATAACAAGTCTATAGGTTTTTTTCAGTCCTAGTTGCCTTAAAAAGCATAGACATAATTTGAATTTGAATTTAATGATTAAAATTATACAAAAAACATAGTCATCAATCATGTCAGATCTATTTCTACAATTGTATTATGTACCTCTCAAGCCCTTTAGTTGTGATGACTTTGACATGTTAGATGAATCCCTTAAGGACTTCATCTCACTAAGTTCAACCACTAAGGCTTCTGACATTCCAAAAAATGCAATCATTGATACTCATGATAATCATAGTTATTCATCTCTTGATGCCTCACCCACTTGTGAAGGAGGTACTATGGAGTTAGATGATTTCATCATTGAATGCCATGAGAATATTGTGTGTTTCTCTCCCAATAATTGTCCTACTTGGGAATACATTTGGTAGAGGAGGATGAAATCATTGATTCATTTGTTTCAATATATAGTAAGATAGATTGCATAGATGAAGATGCTAAGCTAACATTAGATGTCCCCTCAATATAAGTAGATAACTCAGTTAAGGTTATGAACACATAATTAACAATTGGATCTCCTTTAACTAGTGGACCTTCTAAATCACCTCTCATTATAAGACTTCCTAAACCCCTTGGCCATTTCTTGAAATTTTCAAGACAACTCACTAACAAGCATGTCTTGCAATAACAAAGTTATCACCTAGTTTCTCACACATATAACATTCCTTAGTGTAGTGGTAAAGAGTATGATCTTGTTGAGAAAAAATTTCATACTCCAAAAAACATCTTGCTTTGGGATCTAATTCAAACATCACCTACATATAGTAGGATACTCCAACAGGTTTTGCCAAAGGTTAATGTCCCATTTTTTCACTATACCAAATGATATAGCTACCTCATTTGATTGTATTCAAGTGAAAAATTTGGATATTACACTACCTCAAAAATAATTACCCTCACTTGAAATAAAAAATAGACATGAATCCTTAAAGATAAAGTTGATTGTTAATGAAAGTAGATTTTGATGTACTCGCATAAACAATGGAGAAGGTCTTAATATTTTTAGCACTTACCTCCTAGATAAAATTGGTGTTGATAAGAATCTTATAGAACCCAATGATGTTAAAGTGGTGACGGAAAAAGGTCCCCCTAACTTGGCCTTGATTTAGTGTTGTAATATGCCTAACATATTCACATTAGGTCTTGGGCCATTGTGAACTAAATGAGCTTATTAGTGCCTTCATTGGAGTGTTGCAAAGTGTTGTAACACACTTTCACACTTTTCTAGGGCTTTGTTTAATGTCTTCTTTATGCTTTAATTGGCATTATTTTGCAACCACAAGCACCATTTAATGCATCTTTTCAAGGATAATGTCGACACAAATCATTACCCAATCATAATTCAGGAAATCTAGACTCGAATGGCCTAGATTTAGTGATCTAGGACTCATTCGCCACCTTGGGTGAATGAGTCCCACATAGATTTTTGGGTCCTGAACTTGGTTTGACACATTTCTAAGAATTTTTAAATTTGGTCCCATAAATTACACCTAGACAAAGAACCTACATTTATAACATCATAATTCTCATTTGAAGTGCATCACCATCCTAAATTTTGCTTGCATTAACATTGCATTTGAATCTACATTAGTCAATTGGAATTCTAGTGTTTCAAATTTTTCATTAGTAAAAGCTCATATAGATTACATTTTTGAATCTCATTTCATTAAACATCAAATAAAATGTGCATTTATATTTAGTTTTTAGATCATAAAACATAAAAAGCATAAAAAGCAATTGAAATATTTTGAATTTTTTTGAAAAAATTCCCTACTGGGACTCATTCACCACCTTGGGTGAATTAGCCCCTATGCACATTCTAAATTGCATTTTTTGGCATTTAAAGTTATATTTTTTATTTTTTGTTTTTGTTTTTTATAGCTTTCTATTTCGTTTTCCAGAAATTATGTTATAGTAATTTCATTCGTCTTAGCTTCTATTTCATTTGCATTCATCTCGCATTTAGTAGCCCTTGTATGAGTATTTGGTGTCCTATTGCTAATACTGTAGTGAGACAAAGTTTTAGACTCATGTCATCTTCTGATAGCTCAATCATTGTGGATATTTAGTTATCTAGCTCTTTCACTCCTAGTATTGACACTAGTACACTAGGTATGGATCATACCCTTAACAACTATTTACCTTCAAGTAGTGTGATGCATGATGAAACAAAGACTGATATTATTATGCAAGAAAACATAATTAACATTCATGAAGATCTAGAAAACCTACAAAATCAAGTTCAAAATGACATCACTTCAACTACTAGCATCCCTACTATAGATAACATTCACTGCATGCTTGAAAGTGAAGATGGACTTGACCTTATGCAAAACATACTTCAATTTTTTGAAAAACATCTCACCTCAACCAATAGTTGTCCTTTACCTATCAAAAGACAAGGAGGAACTCAAAATCCTCCTACCAAAACAATTTCCTCAATACCTACCTATACCAATCCTCAAGACACAAAAAAAATGCAACCAACTAGTAATATGATTAATTCCTTGGGTTTTTCTGCTAGCATCCCTAGTCTGTTTGTGGTTTCCACATGTCATATCTCCTACCACCTTACCACCTATAATAATTCCATTTACTTGTCCTTCAAATACATACACCCCTTCACCTTTTTTATCTCCATCTCATAACACAAGAAATGACCCTCTCATAAACTAAATCTTCCAAACCGTTTCATCCCTTCAAAAACATAATTTCCACCATCACCCAAAATTAAAATAGCCCACCTAAATATTATGTCAAAATTATTCCATTGTCCTTGGAAATATTGCGAACATCGATGCTACAAGGTTTAGAGGTGCCTATATTCAAAAAATATGAAGGTAAGGGAGATCCTTCTAACCATGTTAATCCCTATACCACCTTATGTAGTCACTTTGTCCTTGATGATAAAGTCTTGGCTAAGCTTTTCCCTAGGTCCTTAAAGGGTATGTCCTTGGAGTGGTTTTCTTCTTTATCGAACAACTTAATTCATTCATTCAATGAAATTGTTGAGGCATTTGTCAACCATTTCCAAGTTTACATGACCCCTAAGATGAACCTATCTGATTTGATGAGATGCAAAAAAAAAGAAGAAGAAAAGATAACTGAATTTATCTCACATTATCAATCACTTTATCCCAAATCAATGTCAAGGTTCCTGATCCTCACCATCAAAATATGTTCATAGAATATTTAAAAAGCAACATACAAGATAAGCTCACAATGATGAAATTTCCACCCTTTATGCACTTGTATACTACCCTCTGTGATTATCAAAATTTGGATAGTGGTCGAGATACACAACCCACTTCTAATCAAATTGAGAAATCCAAGCCTACAAACCAAAAAAATTCTCAACCTTTTAGGAAACTAAATAAAGGGATTCAATCTCCCTCAAGAAAGAAGTTAGAATTTCAATAACCAGGAAGGTTCTATTAAAGCCACAATACCCTTTAGCTATGGGGACCCCAAAAGATAATTCACTCCCTTACCCGATACCCTTCATAACACAATGTCACAACTCATAGAACAAAATATGATTACCACACCCCCCGTTAAAACACCTAATCATAGTAAGCCATTACCTGCAAGCTATAGAAAAAAATATTACTACCATTATCACTGACAAAATTGACATGACACAAAACATTGTAAGCATCATAAACATCTTGTACAAGACCTCATTGATTATGTTTGTCTTTCTATTGGAGGTAGTGATCAAGGAAATTAATCTATTACCCCTCCTAACAAAATTTTTCAAATTTTTACCAACCCTATTCCAAATCATAACATTTAATTTGTCAAATCTAGTGAAACCACAAATAATGATGTGATGAATTTTGATACAGATGATGAGAACATTGATACTATTCAACATTATCCTATCGATAATGTTCCTATGGGTGACATGGTCTGATTGATAGATGTCATTCCTTGTAAGGGAAAAACTAAATATCCTCTTGGAATTTCTTTCTCCTTGAAGGATATACTTAAAAATTCACCTGATGGTCCTCATTACATAGCCAAACAAATCTTTGACAATCCCACCAATGAGATAATAATAGATCCTTCCTGTGGAGAGAATGTGATCACTAGGGAATTATTAATTTTGCATGAGCTATATCAAGATACATATGATAAATAGAAAGCATGGATCAAGACACATAATAGTTTCACTTGTCCATATGATAAATAGAAAGCATGGATCAAGACACATAATAGTTTCACTTGTCCTATGATGGGATCAATCACTCTTCCTTTACAAATAGTACCAAAAACATTAGATATCTCATTCTCCATAATCTCCTAGTTGGACCGATTTCATGTGAAGCTAGGCTACCCATGGATTCACTCCATGAATTTTATCCCTTCGGTTGTACATAAATGCTTAAATTTTCCCATTGACAATGAAATTTTCACTGTCCATCATAGTGGCTTAAAAAATTTGTCCTCTACAAGTAACATTTCCTTAGATTTCTTTTGGCCCGAGCCTATAGGAACCCATAAAACCATGAGAAGAGTTCATGCCCTCTCTTGGAGACATTAGGCACAATGTTCCCTAATATAAAGACCTCACATGAATTAAACAAGACTCCTTTGAACATTCTTTATATTTTTTATTTTGCAATTATATGACCACCTTGCATAAAATAGCTTGCATTCCTATGGAGACATCTTCTTTGTTCATGAATGCTGAGAATGCGAAGCTTTTCTTGTCTCATGAATCTTGAAAACCATTTTTTGTGTGGTGCCTTAGAAAAGTTATCAGGAAGTATATCTTTTGTATGTTTTGATGGGAGGTTGAACGAGGGCATGACTCTCCCTTCATCACTTGCATATGTGTGTGAGAACATACCAGCCATGGGTGTATGTGTCTCACCTTCTTGGACTTCTCACCTAGTGCACAACCTAGAGTTTAGTTGCCTTAGAGTGAGTATGCATTTTTCAGATAAACAACCTAGATGTGATCCAAATCATGTTATAAAAATGGTTGAAGCTTGATCTACATCTTTTCCTTTTCATGTTTTTTCATTTTATTTGTCTTTGAAAGTGCATGCTTGTACCTTTTCTTTTCTCTTTATATCATTCTCATGTGTGTTATTTTGTGCTTTTGTTGGTTTTCCATAGGACCTTAGTCCTAATGGCTTGCACAACCCTCTCAATCATAGTCATTGATGAGAGCCAATTATGTCCCATTTCCGTTCCATATCATACTATTGCACTATTTTATGTTGCATATGATTAAATATATATGTGGTATTTAATAGAGTTTTGGATCAAATATGGAAATTAATGATTGGTTGTCTTTACTAATAAGCATTGTGATTTTCAAACTTGAGAAATAAAGTTTGTAGCATGTAGATCAGAAGAACTTCTTGTCACTTTTATACAAAATATATATTCCTATTACTTTCTGGTCAAGAACTTATGTGCATTACTCTATGACAAGAAATTTAGTTTGGTTATCTTTTCAAAGATGATGTTAGTCTCTGAGGTGGAATTCATTACCTCTTCAATGGCCAAATTTGAATAAGAACAAGAAATCATGATTATTTATGAATAGAGATGCAATTACCAGCTATATAGAGAAAACCACAAATCTTCCATTTTGATGTGGTCAGCAAAAACATACAACAAACCAAGGTTCCACATGCACCATTTTATAAATGAATTGAGATGGAAGGAAACCCATTAGGGACATGCTTGCTAGCTAGAGAAAAACTCATGTTGGAGATTTTTTGTTAATTCATTGGAGGACAAAGTTGTAGATCCTCACGTCTTTTATTCCTATCTCCTATTTTTTCTAATTTTTATAACAAAATATTTTTAATTTGTGGCCAACAGAAGCATTGCATTATAGTTTGATAGCCACAGGCCAAAGTAAACACAATATTTTAGTTGTATCTAGTAGCTATGGACAATGTATATATAAATATGCATAGTGTAAAGGAGTGAATAGACTTTAATAGAGACTTGGATAGCAGACTTCTATAGCATATTTTCTCAAAAAAACTTTTAATAAATAAAATAGTGATTATTCTAATAGAGGTAGTGTAGAAAGGTTTCCATTCTATCCACCATGCCAACATGGAGCAAGGGCCATCTCCTTGAAAGGCATAGTGATGGTTTATTTTCTACATTTTGTTTACTTTCGATTTTGTTTGGTTAAGATAGATTTCATTTTTGTGTGATTTCAATCTCAACACTTTCGTTAAACACTAGCTAAATGATTACGTGATTTGGGTTGTGTTACATTCTGTTGTAATCTGTTCTTATTTTTGTAGATTATTATTAGTGTAGATTGTTATAGTTTATGAAATAGTTCCTATCACGCTTTTGATAGAAAGACAGAAAAGGAAAGTTGAACTAGATTTTCACTAGGAATTTATGTGTGTTCTAGCTGCATTTCATCCACACTTGATTCACTACTTTTCTCCCTTTAGGTATACTTCCACAACACTTCTCGCAATCTACTATCCTTGGGTCGACACTCTAGGACCTAGATGAAATCCTTATTTATTCTTTACCCCACTATTGTCTATCAATCATCCTATCTTACAAGAATTGGTTCATTTGAATCCCTCTTGATCATTATCACCTTTGGTCTAATTTAGTGTGAGTTGGAAGAAAGTTCCTCCACCCACTAAAGTGTGGGATAGATGTAATTATGGAAAAAAGTCCCCCTAACTTAGCCTTGATTTTCTTGTTTTAATATTCCTAACATATTCACATTAGGTATTAGGACCTTGCAAACTAAATGAGCTTATTGGTGCCTTGTTTGGAGTATTTTAAAACACTTTCAAACTTTTCTTTGGTTTTATTTAATATTTAGCCTTCTTTATTCTTTAAATCGATTTATTTTACAGCCGCAAGCCCCATTTAATGCATCTTTTCAAGAATAATCCCAACATAAATCATTACCCAATCATAATTCAGATTTTTTAGGCTTGATTGGCCTAGATTTTGTGATTTGGGACTCATTTTCCACCTTGGGTGAATGAGTCCCACTTGGATTTTTGGGACTCGAACTTGGTTTCACATATTTCTAAACATTTTTAAATTTGGTCTCATAAATTAGGCCTGGTGGGAGTTATTTGCCACCTTGGGTGAATGAGTCACATGTGGCCCAAAATCAAAATTAATTCAAAATTGGTGGTGATGTTATCAATTTTTCACCACAACTCAAATTCATAGAGTTAGTTGATTCAAGTTCATTTTAAGGTGAAGAGTTTCAATTTATTTCTGAAGTTTCTTTAACCATTGCATACATTTGAGTGTTTAGTTGTTTAAGTGTATTGTGTTTTAGTTTCTATTCATTATTTTTAGCATTAAGTATTGCACGAAAATTAAAAAGAAGTGTTTTCATTCTATCATTCATTCACAATGTTCCATACATTTAGAATTGAAAAAGGTATTTCACAAATGTCATTTCATATTCTTTGGAGCAAAAAGGAGAATCAAGTGTCTCACACAATCCATGGGAGTAGCTAAACAATGGATCATAAAGAATATCTATGCTACTAATGATAAAATAGAGAGAAGAGCATGTAAAAAAGAACATAATCATCATTTCCTTGTTGTGCCTTTGACTTGTCTTTAGAGTTGTCCATTCCTCCTTGCTTTCATGCTCCAAGTGAACCTACAAGTGGATGAAATTTTTGTTAGAGCTCAGACTATGCACCTTCCTACATGATATATCAACAATAATGTAGAATATTGTTTACAATGCATTGAAACAATTGAGCAAAAGCAAGAAGTGTGTCGAAGAATTCAAAGGAGGAAACAACAAAAGAAAACTTCAAGATTTATTGTTTTATTCAAACACTATTTTTTTCTTGTGAAAGTATAGGAAAATCCATTTTGTCATTATGTTTGAAGATTTTAAAGCATGTGGTATAAAATGGGCTCCAACAATGGTTGAGACCCAACATGATGCACCTCAACATTTCATAGAGGAGTTTCAGAAAATAAATAATTTAATTTTTGTTCAAGGGAAATGCATGTTAAGGAGTACAAAAAGTATCATAAGAGCTCAAACAAGTAACCATCTAGGAAAATCAAGTCTGAAGTGCAATGAATTCAAGATCATAAGTTGTTAGTTTTCCAAGTGACTCATCAAGGAGTGCACCATCATGAAGTGAGATAGTGAATAGGCATACATAATGCCTTGTTTACAAATCAACAATAGCAACTAAATCAATTTGAGAAATTTTAAAGCATCATCATTAGATGTTCATATTTCAAATTCCTCTATGCAAAGAATAGATTCATCAACATTTTCTTCTTGAGAGAGATAAAAATGCATGAATACTATGGAAAAAATATTGTCTCCATTCAGAAAAAGAATTGTAAGTGACTACAAATAAAGCTCGAAGGTCAAGGGTGAAGGAAAAGAATCACTGATGAACTGAAAAAATAATACACTAAGTGCTTGACCTGAATGTGACTTGAAACAACATCATTGATGATGATGGACTGCAAAGGAAAACTCAAGGTTGGTTTCAATATGATTGATGCTATAGGTATAAAGACTATCTCATTGAATTGCCACATGAAACTATGGTAAAAGTGAAATTTGAGGTACAATTTTTTAAAAGCAAAGGAGTTTTCACCTACAGAATCAAGCTTCAAAGTGCCTGAAAGTGGATGGCTACAATCAATAGTAGAAAGCTTTATAGTACCTCGAGATCATCCTTGCTTCCCAAATGCAAGTGTGGAATAGTAACATTCATCATTCATTTCAGCATATAAGATGCAGCCACATGTAACCATATAGATTTCTAAATGGTGCTAAAGCTAACAAAATGGAAGCAAGCAATTGGTAGAAATTTATGCATTTGAAAGAAATGACAAGAGGATAATACTAGCACAAAAAGAGATGCATTATTTTATATTTTAACAGAAAATTATGGAATTACAAGAATGCAAAATATAGATTTTCAGCTGCAACAGTCGAGATTTCATTATATCTCGAAAAGGACAATCAGGGTTGGTGAGATTTTTGTACAAAAATTACAAAACATCAAGACAAGAAAAACCCTTTAAATATTTAACCAATTCAGTTCATAGTCTAAGATATTTTTTAACTAGTCTAGAGATAGTGATTCATTGCAAATGAAGGGGTAACAAGGTTTAATATAGAAAAATACAGTGCCTTAAAGTATGAAGATAGATTGCATAACATTCACTATATCAAGCATGGTGAAAGAAGGGTAGTGATTCTCTTGTCCAAATTTCAAATTGAAATTCCATAAGAATGCAAAACCAAAAGCTAGGGAGGTCGTGACCTTACATGGAGAGGTTATTCATTTTGTCTCTTTCAAAAATTAAGCAAACATCACATCATTTGCATGTAGAAGGAGATTTTCAGAATTTACAAAGTGAACTAAACAAAATTCAAATGAATGTAAAGAGGTCAAACCAAGCATTTCGACACTTTTACTTTCTATAGAATAAGATGCCATAAAATGGGTGAGACCCAGTTACATTCTCATAGCCGCGACCATGGGGAGAGAAGATTTTTTATTTTTTAGAAATCAATGGAACTCATAAAGTCTACTACATGGAGGAAGAAAAAAATTCACTACCCATAAACTTATTGGGCTCGAATGAGCTTATTATCTGTAAGAAAATAGCAATAGTTTAAGTTTCATAAAATGATAGAATCCTACTATATTTTACTGCAAGAAGATACTTGCAAAGTTTGTAGCCTTTCCCTTAGTTCTCCTCTTCAAAAGGCTCAAAGCAAACATCCCAATGGTGGTACTCAAAAGAATGGAAGATACATCAACAAAGAAAAAAAAATGAAATACATGAAAACCATAGTCATAGCCATGGCCTAAAGGCCCATTCTCTCATTCGATGGAGTCAGGGAAGCATCAAAGTGTATATAAACAACTTATGAGTGATTGCAGAGGAAAATTGACAAGAATGTAATTGAAAGATGGTGAAGTTCGAGCTCGAAATCAACTCCAAATATCTCCCATGGCGGTGGTTTTCAGAGCATCTTCCCTAAGTAAAAAACATTGAAATGAAGTGCCTCTTCCTCCTCAAAAGAGTGTTGCAACAAATTGTTGGATACTTGATTTTTCTCCACACCTTTTCTTTAGACAACCATCTTCACTAGTTAGTTTAGGTTAGAGCTATTTTTTCTGCTAAATAATTGCTTGGAGCATTTTTCCTTTAGTTGTTTAATTTTACATAAGTGCTACATCACATGGTTTTCTAACCATCAAGGTTGGGTTTTTTTCTTCTAGATTGTTTTATTTTCATTCTCTACTACTATTTGGAAGAGTATGGTGTTTGTTTCATGAGATTTTTTGAGCTATGGAGGGGGAAAATTGACTCCATGCCCTATGGATCTACATAACACAACTGGCCTAATGTTTAGTAGGCAAGCAACTAGTAGAGGTTGCCAAGAGTGTTATCAATTTTTTACCATAGCTCAAATTGATAGAGCTAGTTGATTCAAGTTCATTTTCAGGTGAAGAGTTTCAATTTATTTCTTTAGTTGCTTTAACCATTGCATACATTTGAGTGTTTATTTGTTTAAGTGAAATGTGTTTAAGTTCCTATTCATTATTTGCAGCATTAAGTATTGCATGAAAAGTAAAAAGAAGTTCTTTCATTCTATCATTCATTCACAATGCTCCAAACATTGTTTGCAAAAGAGGAAAGTATAGAGTTGTAAAAAGTATTTCACAAATTTTGTTTCATATTCTTTGGAGAAAAAATGAGAATCAAGTGTCCCACACAATCCATGGGAGTAGCTAAACAATGGATCATAAAGAATATTCTACACTACTATAGATAAAAGAGAGAAAAGAGCATGTAAAAAAGAACATAATCATCATTGCCTAGTTGTGCCTTCGAGTTTTCTTCAGAGTTGTCCTTTCCTCCTTGCTTTCTTGCTCCAAGTGAACCTGCAAGTGGATACAAATTTTGTTCAATCTTGGACTATGCACCTTCCTAAATGATCCATAAAAATTAATGTAGAATATTGTTTACAATGTATTGAAACAACTGAGAAAAAGAAATAAGTGTATTGAAGAATGCAAAGGAGGAAACATTAGAAGAAAACTTCTAGATTTATTGTTTTAATCTAACATTGTTTGTATTTCTATACTTGTATAGGAAAATCCATGTTATCTTTATATTTGAATTTTTTAATGGATGTGGTGTAAAACAAGCTCCTACAAGGGTTGAGATTCGACATGCTGCACCTTAACATTCCATAAAGGAGTTTTTGAAAAGAAACCATTTAGTTTTTGTTCAACAGAAATGCATGTTAAGGAGTGCATCAAGTATCATAAGAGCTCAAACAAGTGACCATCTAGGAAAATCAAGTCTGAAGTGCAATTAATTGAAGATCATAGGTGGTCAGTTGTCCAAATGAATCATCAAGTATTGCATCATCATGAAGTGAGATAGTGAACAGGCATACACAATTCCTTGTTTACAAATCAACAATAGCAACTGAAGCAATTTGAGAAGTTTTAAAGCATCATCATGTAAAGTGTTCATATTTCAAATTCTTCTATTGAAATAATAGATTCATAAACATTTTCTTCTTGAGAGAGAGAAAAATGCATGAAGAGTATGAAAAAAATATTGTCTCTATTAAAAAATAGAATTGTAAGTGGCTGCAAATAAAGCTCAAAGGTCAAGAGTGAAGGAAAAAAAACAGTGCTGAACTGAAAAAATAATACACTAAGTGCTTGAGCTGAATGTGACTTGAAACAACATCATTAATGAAAATGGACTACAAAGAAACTCAAGGTTGGTTTCAATCTGATTGATGCTATAGATATAATGACTATCCCATTGCATTACAACATGAAACTATGGTAAAAGTGAAATTTGAAGTACATTTTTGTAAATGCAAAGGAGTTTCCACCTACATAATCAAGCTTTAGAGTTCTTGAAAGTGGATGGCTACAATCAATAGTGGAAAGCTCTATCGTACTTATAGATCAACCTTGCTTCCCAAATGCAAGTGTGCAACAGTAAAATTCATTGTTCATTTCAACATATAAGATGCAGCCACATGTAACCATATGGATTTCTAAATGGTGCCAAAGCTAAACAAATGGAAGCAAGAAATTGGTAGCAATGTATGCATTTGAAAGAAATGACAAGAGGATAATACTAGCACAAAAGGAATTGCATTGTTTTGTTTTTGAAAATAAAATGATGTAATTACAAGAATACAAAATATAGATTTTCAATTGGAGTAGTCAAGATTTCATCATATATCAAAATGTACAATTTGGGTTGGTGAGATTTTTGTACAAAGATTAGAAAACATCAAGCCGAAAAAACTCTTTAAATATTTCACTGACCCAATTCATATTTTGAGATAGTTTTTCACTAGTTCGGAGATAGTGATTCATTACAAATGAAGGGATAGAAAGGTTTAATACAAAAAAATACAGTGCCTTAAAGCATGAAGAAATATTGCATAAAATTTATTATATTAAGCATGGTGAAAGAAGGGTAGTGATTCTCTTGTCCATCTTTGAAATTGAAATTCCATAAGAATAAAAACCCAGAAACTAGGGAGGCTACGACATTGCATGAAGATGTTATTCATTTTGCCTCTTTCAAAAATTAAGAAAACATCACATCGTTTGCATATAGAAGGAGATTTTGAGAATTTACAAAGTGCACTAAATAGAATTCAAATGAATGTCAAGAGGCCAAACCAAGGGTTTCAAGCCTTCTTATTTCTATAGAGTAAGATGGCCATAAAATGGGTGAAACCTAGTTATATTCTCATAGCCGTGACCATGGGGAGACAAGAGTTTTTATTTTTTAGAAAAGAATGAAACCCATTAATTTTAATACATGGAGGAAACAATTTTTTCACTACCTATAAACTTAATGGGCTCGAATGAGCATAGTGTGTGTAAGAAAATGACAAAAATTTGAGTTTCAGATAATGATAGAGGCCTACCTTATTTTGCTATAGGAAGATACTTGAAAAGTCTACGGGCTTTCCATTAGTTTTTGTTATGGAAAATTCAATTGCAGAACAAATTTTCCTAATGCCAAGACTCAGAGTAGAAGACAGATATGCCTTTTAAAGTTTACAATTATAGTTCATTAAGACACACATTAAAGAAATAACAAAACTAAGAAATAAACAAATAACACAATTGACACCTAATTTACATGGGAAAACCCTTATTAGAGAAAAAACCAACCACACAAAAGAAAGATCACTTGTATTATAGTAATCAAATTACATACAAGTTACAAAATCTTCTTTTTAGATGACAAATCTATAGCATCAACATTTCCTTGATCAACCTTGTATCAAATTACACTGTTACAATGCTTTCATTCAACATACAATGAAGTTCACAAAATTATGATTACTCATCTGCCGAACTATCCAACCCATTACTATTCATGTTCATTGCAATGTATAGCAACTACCATGACCAATTCATTCTCTGCATAGTTAGTTCGGTTCAAACTTCCAACCATCGAACTACTCAAGAAACCAAATGACTTCTACCCAGTCAGCAAACGACCATTGACCAATGTACACATCAACAGTAAACAATTCAACATTATTTTTCCTTCATACCACAGTACCGCTTTGTATTCATCAAGCCTCCACGGTGTGGTGGTTTACGTCACTACCGTTGGACAAGTTGACAATGCTCATGGTGTAGTGGTGTGCTACCGCACATCATTTTACATACTTTTGTGGTATGGAGGTGACCACCCCGCACAACCGGTGACCATCCGATAACCACCTATGGTTTGGCGGTAACACACTACTCTACTGTAAGATCGTCTATACACCTTTGTGGTATAGCGGTGACCATCCCGCACTACCAATTCGTTGTTCAAAGCTTCCTATGGTGTGGTGGTGACTGTGCCACCATGGTACTATCTAAAGAAACCCATGGTATGATGGTAATCATGCCACCGTGACTTCTCTGATAAGAACCTACACTAAAGTAGTAAAGGAATGATTAGAACTCTTAGCTCCTTGGTGATAAAACCAGGGTCCTTTCTAGTGATTTTGAGGTGCGTATTCTCAATAATCTTCCACTTGATGAAGAACTCACTGAACCCTTTTCAATACCTTAAGTCATTGAACATTCTGGACCCCAAGGCCCATTGAACTTGCACACCATCTGAACTTGTTCATGCTCACTGGTTTTTTCAATGCATCAGCAACATTCTTTAAAGTATCCACCTTATCTAAACCAACCTTTCCATCCTCCACCATAACTTGTACAAAGTGATACTGTACATCAATATGTTTCATCCTCATGTGGAAAGTTGGAGTTTTTGCTAGACAAATAGCACTTTAACTATCACAATAAATAATAATTTTCCCTGCATTAAAACCAATATCAAAACACAAAATTATAAGCCAAATGGCTTCCTTAGAGGCATGAGTTTCTGCCATGTACTCAACCTCCATAGTGGACAAAGCAACTACAACCTGTCTCTTGCTCATTCAACTAATTGCACCACCATTCAACATGAAAATATACCCATTGGTGGACCTTCTATTGTTAATGTTCCTTGCCTAATCAGAATCCACATAGCCATGAATGTTGAGAGTCATTTTTGATCCAACTAACTTGCCAAGGTAACACAGAGCATACACTGAAGTGCCCCTCAGATATCTAAACACTCTTTTCATAGCATCCCAATGTGTCTTTCTTGGATTCACCATAGATCTTCTAAGAACTCACACTGCTTGGGCAATTTTTGTCCTTGTATATACCATTACATACATTAAAATTTCAACCACACTAGCATAAGGCACTCTAGCCATGTCCTCCATCTTAGTAGGAGATTTTGGACAATATTCAATAGATAGCATCATTCCCTACAAACCTTGGACAACTAGTTGCTTGTAATCATTCATACCAAATCTCTCTAGAATAGTATTAATATAATTACTTTGGCTAAGCCAAATTTCTCTACTATTTTTGTCCCTAGTTATTTCCATCCCTAGAATACACCTAGCTGCACAAAGATCTTTCATTTCAAACTTTGTAGACAACTGAGATTTTAGATCAAAAATCATTAACTTACTATTTCCTATGAACAACATATCATCAACTTAAAGAGCAATAATAAGAATCCATTCATTTTTAGTCTTAGAGTACACGCAATGATCTGATTTTGATCTTACAAATCCCAAAGATGAAAAAAATGTTTCAAATTTTTGGTACCACATCCTAGGTGATTTCTTCAAACCATACATATATTTTTTTAACTTGCAAACCAGATTTTCTTTACCTTTTCTCACAAAGTGCTTAGGATGGGGCATTTAAATTTCTTCTTCAAGATCACCATGAAGAAACATTGTCTTCACATCCATCTGCTCAATCTCCAAATTATATGCTATAGCAAGTGATAAAATAAATCTGATAGATGTCAGCTTTGCTACAAGAGAAAAAAATTCCTCATAATCCATTCCCTCTACCTAGGAATAACCTTTTGCAACCAACCTCACTTTATACTTTTCAACATAGCCATCCAGACCAATTTTCTTTTTAAACACCCACTTGTAGCCTATAGATTTCTACCTTCAGGCAATGGAGCCAGATCCCAAGTATCATTCATGGCTTCCAACTAGGAATCTAAATAAGATATTTTAGTTGCCTCTTTTATAGTCCTACACTCATCCATGTTAGTAATCAAAGCATAAGCACAACTAGAATCAAACTTAGAGAATCCATACCTATGTGGTTGTTTCTTCTCATGTGTAGACCTTCTCATAGGCTGAGGTTGAGGTTGTGGCTCTTCTTCTTGTTTAGAACTCTCAGAGCTACTCAAACTCTCCTTAGTTTTAGGTACACTTTTAATGTTTTGTTCCTCTTTTTCTAGTGTTAGAGGTATCTCAAAAACATCATTCTTCTTTCATCCTTGACTACAGATCCACTGAAGAATATTTCATTTATCGAAATATTACACTTTTGTTTTACAATAACTTCTTAGTCACAGGATTCCAAAGATTCTATCCTTTCACACCAAGACCATACCCAATGAAGATACATTTTTTAGTTGTGTTGTCCAATTTAGATCTTTTCACATCCAACACATAAACATATGCTTCCCAACCAAAAACATGAATATGTTTGAGAGAGGGCTTCTTACCAAACCAAGATTCCATAGGCGTTATTTCAACAAGTGTTGAAGAAGTTGATCGATTCAATAAGTAACTTGATATAGCCACAACCTCAGCCAAGAAATTCTACTCTAGACCAATGTTGCTCAAAATTCTTTTTGCCTTCTCAATCAATGTCCTATTCAACCTTTCAACAACTCCATTTTTCTATGGAGTGTAAGTTGTTGTCTTATGCCTCTTAATCCCATGGTCTTTGCATTACCTTTCAAACTCATCAAAATAAAACTCACCGCCATTGTCAGTCCTTCAACACTTTATTTTTATTCCAGTCTGATTTTCTAGAAGGTTTTTAAATTCCTTGAAATGACTGAACACTTTTGATTTACTTCTTAAAACATACATAAATTCCATTTTTGAATAATCATCAATAAAAGAAACATAATTTTTATACTTTGATAACGAAGGAACATCCACTGGACCACACACATTATAATGAGTATAATCCAAAACACCAGAAGATTTATGAGGACTAGAGTAGAATGAAACACGGTGTTGTTTTCCATATATACAATGTTCACAGAATTCAAAATCAAGATTACAATGATCAAGCCTCTCAACCAGGATTTTATTTTTTAAGGCTTTCAAACCTTTTTCACCAATTTGACTAAGGATTTCATGCCAGAGAATAGTATTTTTTGTTTGGAAGTTTCACTTCCAAGAAACTTTCCCCAATGGGAACATTTTCATTCTTCTCTTTACGAACAACCTTCTATGACTTTGCAAAGACACTATTGCATTGAACAACTAGTGTATCCTACTTTAATAGAGTACCAATTCAGGCACTCTTGGCCAACACCATCAAGCCTCTAGTCATTTTACAACCATTGCTAGAGAATGATACTTGCACTCCAACATTGTTCAACTTGTCTACAGAAAGTAAATTTCAAGCCAGACATGGTATATACATTACACCATCAGTTCCTTTAACTATTCCATCAGGAAACTAAATTCTGACTCTTCCACGACCAACTATCTCTAGAGATGAATCGCTTGCCAGATACACCTTTCCACCAACAAAATCTTCATACTTAGTAAAGCAGTCTCTATGACATGTCATGTGGAATGATTCTCGAGAATCAATCAGCCAGAATTCATCTGATGCCTAAGATGCCAAAGCTGCAATAAAGGCATCTGCATCACTCTGAGAAGAATCATTGTGAGAAGAATTCTTCTTCCACTTCTTTTTCTCCTCTTTGAAATAATTTTGGACATGACCAGGCTGCCCACCATTCGAACACTTCACCTTGGACTTCTTACCAGGAGACTTTGATCTCCCTTCTAATTTTGATTTGGACTTCTTTTCCTTTTCTTTCCTTTTTCTTTCGATATGCCTTGAACAACAAGAGCCTCCTTCGCCATCTCAAAATATTTACTTCTCATCTCTTTTGATAACAAAGGAGCAACCACATCCTCCATTTTGAAAGTGGTTATGTGCTCCCAATCGCCATTAGCAAGTGATCCCAAGAATCTGGCAAAGAACATTACAAGAGCATATAATGATCTTATTCTTCAATCTTCACACCTATGGATGTTAACTGGGCAATCAACATGTTAAAGGTATTTATGTCATCAAAAACAAATGTTCGTCCCTCCATCTTCAAAGAGTACAACTTATTCCACAAGAAAAACTTATTTACAAAGGACTTTCCCTGATAAATACCTCACTATCTTTTCTGCAATGAAGAGGCAGTCTTCTCTTCATGAACATTTAGGAGAACAAAGTCTGCCAAATAGAGTCTTATCAACCCTTTTTATTTTTGATCTGTGAGGTCCCAATCCTCTTGCTTCATGGTTGTAGGTTTTTCTCTAGATACAACAATCCAAAGATCATGATCCACCAATAGGTCTTCCATTTTAAGTTTCCACAGCTCAAAATTGTTTCCATTGAATTTCTCAATTTCAATCCTTCAAGACTTACTTTTCATTGCCATCTTAATCTATAATTAGACAAATTCAAGACTTCTACAATACTCCCACTAAACAAAAATTGACACAAAAAACAAATCTACCCACAAGGATAACACAACTGGTCAGGCTCTGATACAACTTGTTAGGAAAAATTAGATCGCGGAACAAATTTTCCTAATGCCAAGACTTAGAGGAGAAAAGAGATATGTCTTTTAGTGTTTACAATTAGAGTTCATTAAAACACACATGAAAGAAATAATAAAACTAAGAAATAAACAAATATCAAAATTGACACCAAATTTACATGGGAAAACCCTTACCGGAGAAAAAACCCACCACACCAAAGAAAGATCACTTGTATTATAGTAATCAAATTACATACAAGTTACATAATCTTCTTTTCAAATTAAAAATCTATAGCAACAACATTTCCCTGATCAACCTTGTATCAAATTAAACTATTACAATGCTTTCATTCAGCATACAATGAAGTTCACAAAATGTTGATCACTCATTTGTCGAACTATCCAACCCATTACTGTTCCTATTCGTTGCAATGTATAGAAACTGCCATGACTGATTTGTTCTCTACATAGTTGGTTCGGTTCAAAATTCCAACTATTGAACTACTTAGGAAACCAAACGACCTTCGCCCAATTAACAAATGACCACTAACCAATGTACACATCAGCAATCAATCAGTCATCATTCTTTTTCCTTCATACTTTACTACTGCTTTGTACTCATCAAACCTCCATGGTGTGGCGGTTTACCCTTCTACTACTAGATAGGTTGACAATGTTCATGGTGTAGTGGTAACCACACTACCGCTCATCAGTTTATATACTTCTATGGTATGGTGGTGACCACCCCGCACAACTGCTGACCATCCGATAACTACCTACAGTTTGGTGCTAACACACTACTCTACCGCAAGACCATTTGTACACCTCTACGGTATAGCAGTGACCATCCCACACTACCGCTCAGTTTTTCAAAGATTCCCATGGTGTGGTGGTAACTGTGCCACTACGAAACTGTCTGAAGAAACCCATAGTATGGTTGTAACTACAACAATGTGGCTTCTTTGATAAGCACCTATGTTTAAGTGGTAAAGACATGATAAAAAATCTTAGTTGCTCAATGACAAAACCAAGGTCTTTTCCAGTGAGTTTGAGGCACGTATTCTCAATAGTTTTCCTCTTCAAAAGGCTGGAACCAAACATCCCAATGGTAGCCCCAAAAAGAATGGAAGATACATCAATAGAGAAAACAAAATGAAATAATTTAAACAAGAGTCATAGCCACGGCCTAAAGGCCCATTCTCTCATTCAATGTTGTCAAGGAAGTATCAAAGTCCAAATAAACAACTTATGAGTGATTATAGAGGAAAATCGACAAGAGTGACATCAAAATATTGTGAAGTTCGAGCTTGAAATCAACCCTAAAGCTCTCCCATGGCAGCAACTTGTAGAGCCTCTTCCCAAAGTCGATAAGATGAAAATGAAGTGAAAAAAAATAGGGCAAGTTTGGTTTTCTCATTAGGGTTTCCATAACCCTATTACGACTTAGGGATATTTTAAAATGAATGAAATATATTAACTCCTAATTTTATTTCATGGGTTGAGATCTTCATGAGCCTAGGTCGATCCTTAGGTTTTCTTTTTTTTTATGAATAGGCAGATATCTATATTAATATAAAGATATAATTACAAATTCACAAAAAAGGGGTGGGTGGTGAAAAGGAACACCCTGAATGTCAGATGAGCAGAGCCCAGAAAAGCCAAAATATCAATCACATGGGCCTAGCCCAGAAGTCCAAAAATAAAAAATAAAATTAAGTGGCCAAGGCAGTACTAGTAGATCCTGGGGGATCCCTATCATCTAGATTTTCTCCCAAACATCAGCGAGGTTTGGAGTGATGTCAAGAGGTGCACCCCAACCATCATCAACTTTATCTTCATCTTTTTCTTTTTTTTCTCCTCGTGCCAAGGCGAGATTGCAAGAGCCAGCTGCATAAATTTTTCGCCACTAGTAAGCTAGCCAGAGCCAGAAGCTAGTGAAGCATCAGAGGGCCCCCCAGAACTGCCACCACCACTCCCCATGGCACCACTAGAGTGCCAGCCTTGACTAGGACGTGACGAAGGAGAACAAGCTTGCTTGGGGGGCCAAGAATCTCGCTGAGCAGGAGGCTGGGAGCGAGATCGCGTGGAGTCACTTTGCTTTTGGCCCCAAGAAGGCGACTGGCCATGGGAGGAGGAGGGAAAATCAGGGATCAGAGCCAAAGTACAAGGGGAATTTCCCTAGTGGTCTAGGAGAACTTGCAGGTGGGCCACTTCTAGTGCAACCTTGTTGGCTTGCACTTGAATTTGTAAGAGAACATTAGAACATATAATTGCTTTAGCATAAAGAGACACATTAACATCTAAATGAGAATGAGAAAATATACAACAATTTATTTCTTTCTAGATATTGAAGAGGATTTCCACCCTAAAAGTGTGCCAAAGCTGGGTGAACTTAGCTGGGGTTCCAAGCAGGTCCCCCAATAGAACCATATGCCAAGAGAAGGGTTCTGGCCGAAAAGGCCAAAAAAAATCATGAATCAATGTCCAAAACTGCTGAGCTTTGGGACAAAACAAAAAATTATGGTTAAATATTTTAGACTCTCCACAAAAAGGGCAGCGAGGGTTAGGAACTCCCAAATAAACAAGCTGAGAACCCACA
Source organism: Sequoiadendron giganteum (assembly GCA_007115665.2). Classification (NCBI taxonomy): domain Eukaryota; kingdom Viridiplantae; phylum Streptophyta; class Pinopsida; order Cupressales; family Cupressaceae; genus Sequoiadendron; species Sequoiadendron giganteum. Next base: position 570,752,987 of record CM021101.1, read on the forward strand.
AGCAAGCCTTGGAAAAGAATACACCAAGCAAAGTGGGCTAGCTTTGGATTAAAAATTGCAGACCAAGTGGCATCAAACCTCTTATGCCAAGTATGGGTGAGGAATTAAGAAGCCACCTCTGGTTCAAGGAACTGATCATAGGAAAATGGGGTGAAAGCCACCTGTAACCAAGTCACGGCTTGTAGCTCCTAAGAGGAGTGTCTAGAAACTATTTCTAGTCTTTCCACCAAGGTTTTTGCCTATGAATGCCACCTTTGTGAAGCATTTCTGTCAAAATAGCGCTTACCAGCCTGTCAAAAGTAAGACGGTCCTGGTTTTGAAGACTGTACTAGGCTTTAAAAGAATCCCACTACAAGAGACGTATGGTAGGCCACTGAAAGAGTTGATGCAGTGTTTGAATGCCCTTCTTATGAAATCTAAGGGCCTTGATCCAAGGCGACTTGGCCAGGGGTTGACCATTCTGAGCCAGATGGGGAGACAACCTTAAGTTTTGCTGGTTGATGGAAAGCCCATCACAAAATCCAACCCCAACCCAACGAAGCCAAAGATTAACAGTTTCCCAAGAGCACCAGATGCTCTTGGCCACAGAGGAGCCAGCAATTTGAACCAGCTCCTTCATAACCAAGAGGGTTTGGAGACTGATTCCTTTCTAGGAAGGCCTGTGAATAGAAAAACCAGATTGAATACAATGCCTGAGGAGAATCTTCCAAGCTTCATCCCTAGTGAGAGCTCGAATAATCCACTTGACACAGAGATCAATCCCTTGTTGTTGAGTGGAGAGCAATCCAAGCCCTCTAGAGTCCTTGGGGAGACAAAAAATTTTCCAAGTGACCCGATGAAAACCCTTGTGGGTTTCAGAAGAGGCCCATAAAAAATCATGAAGAAACTTTTCAAGCCTACTGTAGGCAGCTTTAGAAGGAGCCCAACATGAAGAATAATAGACATGAGTGGTAGCCAAAATTCTAGAGCACACTTAGAATTTTCCAGCTAGTGAAAGAGGCTTAGTAATCCAATAGGCCAGCTTTCGTTCAACCCTAGAGAGCACGGCTTGCCAAAGCTCCTAAGGGGAAGCCTAAACGGTGAAGGGGATGCCCAGAAACCAAAATATTTCTCCCTACCCTATCCACTTCCAGTTATAATTTGGAGCCACACAGGAGTGGGGAGCACCGATTTTCTATAGCATGAGCTCTTGTGCCATTGAATTCCAAAGCCGGAGGCAAGACAAAAGGTATTAAGGCAATCAAGGGCAGCAGTGATAGAACCTTCATCCTCTAGGAGAGTGAGAAAGGAACCATCTACGAAGTGGCCATTGACAAGCTATTATTGAGAGTCTGGGAGATAAGTCTTTTTAACATGTTGTTGGGAGATAACATTGGCTAGGAGATATCCAAATCCCTCAGCAACTAGAACATACAAAGTTGGGGGAAGAGGGCAAATTGGTGAATGGAATGAAAAAGACCAAAAGCATAAGACTGGTGACCATTAATGGAAATGCAAGCCAAGACATCAGAAAAAAACATACGAATAGACTGTATAAAGTTGAACCCAAAGCCCAAGGCTTGCAACATCGCAAGAATGAAAGGCCATTCAATGTGGCCATAAGCTTTGGAAAAATCAATTTTAATGAACACCACTTTCTGGTTCGACTGTCAAGCCCACTCCACGCCTTCCCAAACTACAATAATGTTATCAGGAATAAACCTAGATTTAATGAAACTAGTCTACTTAGGATGCACAATCTGAGGCAAGAGGTGATGAATTTTCAGAGCCAAGGCTTTGGCAATGATTTTTTAAGAAACATTGAGAAGTGTGATGGGCCACCAGTTGCAAATATCCTCTGGATCCCTAGGCTTAGGTATGAATTTAATATTGTCTTTATTTATTAAATTTCCTAGAGAATTGGTTTGAAAGGCTTCAAGATAAACATGATGCAAGTTGCTCCCAACACTGTCCCAAAGAGCTTTGTAAAACTCACAAGGAAAGCCATCAATCCAAGGATCCTTATCATCGTCCATGGAGGAAACGACTTCCTTGAGATCATCAATTGTTAATAATTGATCACAAAAATTAATCTTGACTGAAGAAAGCCTATGTGGCACAACAACAAGGTAGTCCTGAAGGGCTTGCTGGTGCACAGGCATGGGGTCCTAAGCAGTGAAAACCTGTTAATAGTGACACACAAAATCTTGCAGAATGTCAGGTAGCTCAGAGAGCACCTAGTTACCATCTTTGATTGCTTTAATTCTTGGGGATGAGTGCCTAGTACAAAGAGACAAAAAACACTCTTTGGAGGCACAATCACCAATTTTGAGCCAATGAAGTCGAGCCTTGATTTGAGTGCGTTTGGTAGAATAATTATCTACCAATTGCTTTTGATGTCTTAAATCCACCACCCTAACTTGATGTGATGGGGAGAAAGGACTAGCTGGCAAAGCTTCCATGGCCGTATGCAAGTCGGTAGTGGTGGCCTCGTAAGAACACCGACGAAAGATAGCAATTTGGTGCCCATAAATGCACAAGAAACATGTAGTACAAATGATGGCATCATTCCACCAAGCAATCTAGCCCATACGGCCAGGTGGTCTGGACTCTAAATTCCACACCTAGTGAATGTGGGACAAGGTGGGTTTATGACAAAGAAAAGACCTGTTCAAGAAGAATTGAGTCTTACACGTGCGAGGTTGACAAAACGCCCATTCAATGTGAAAATGAATTGGGAAGTGATTAGAAAGAGTCACATCCACTAACAGCTTAACAAGAAAGGTAGAACTATTGAAGGAAAAAAAAAATTGAGCCGAGATCATAGCACGATCAAGGCATTTAAAGACTCTCAGAACCAACCCTATAATTGCACCAAGTGTGCCAGAGAGAATGAGAATGGCGGCAGCCCATATTGGGATCAAAAAGTCCCAATTTATTGTGCATGTAAAACTATGCCTCCCTTTCACACGTTGTCCAATGAAAAGGCAAGGTGTCATTCTTGTCGTACGCTATCTCTACGATGTTGAAATCCCTGTAGAGCAACCAACTAGAAACTGGCAAAGAATTAGCAATCTAGTGCCAAAGCAAGCAGCGCTCCATGACATCATTAGAGGCATAAACATTAATAATCCCGAAGGAAGGATTCTCAATATTGAGAAGAACCTAGACAACCTGCTAGGAGGGGCCAACCCCATGGTCCACCACACAAGAATGCAGTCATGGGGCCAAAAGACTAGCAGCTCCACCATGACCAGCCTCATGCAAAAAAATCAAGAGATGAGGCGAATTGAGAAAGTTAAAGCATTTCAGCTTTATTTTATTTTATTTTTAAAACTAGAAATTTTGTAAAGTGGAAGTAAAGCAATGTTTTTATAAATTTCTTTGTTTTCTTGCTAATTTAAAGTAGTTTTAATAAAAGTAGAGAAAAGGTAGCCAAAATATTTTGGATTTGATTTTTCTTTTGGACGAATTTGGAGAAAATAAAGCAAACTAAAGTTTCTATTTTCTATTTCCAGCTATTTGCACCAAATTTTGAGGGCTTTTTGGATCAAATCTTTGGAGATGGGTAATTTCTATCCTATTGATGCAATTTGGAGCTATTTGAAGTCATCTTTTGAAGAATTTTTCTTGAGATTGAAAATGCATAATAGGTTGCTTTTCTAGAGAAGCAGTGGGATTTTTTTCTATCTTTGTATGGTTGAGGTCACAAAATGTCTATAAGATTGAGTAATTCTAATTTCTCAAGGGTTTAGATATTAGTTTCTTGCTCCTACACATATTCATAGAGCTTGTAAACTTTGTTTGTACTTAGATTTTAAGATTTATCACTCCTTCATTTCAATAAAACAACAAAATTATCTTTCCTTAATTCTTGTTTTATTCTTTACAATGATGATTGGATGTGTTTTGTGATTTGATTAGTAGATCCTTTTCATGTCTCATTTTTATAAGGTGTTTTTTAGGAGCTATATTTTAGTCAGGTTGTGCCTTGTGTTTATTTCAAGCCTTTGTAAAAATCACTATTGAGTTAGATGCATCATGAATTTGTGAGAGTTAAGTTTTAAAGGGTGTTGTGAGTGAGTTGATTATCATAATCTTTCTAATGTTGTTTAATATAATAGGTTATAGGATTTGAATTTTAGTTTCTTTCTCTAACCCTTTACTTTGCAAGCCAATAAAGTAGGTGATTTATCAACGAGGAAGTCGACCTTATCCAAAGATTCGTTCTCACAATGAGTTACCCACAACTCGAGAAATTTTCTATGTTTCAATAGATTTTTGAATTTCACTTTCAAATGGGTCCAAATCTAATTGAAAATAGTGTTTGGCACGTCCCATGGGACACTGAACTAAGTCTAGTCTCCTTAAACACAATTTTCTTTGATGTTTTGGTATGCACAACAAATTTTTAGCCTTTTGGAGTTAAAAATAACATACCTGACAAATCTGTTCTATGATTTTAAAGCAAATCTAGTGTGAAAAACACAAGAGAAGTGTACATACTAAAGAATCTAGTGTTTTCTTTAGTATTATCCACCTTTGGAGGCAGAATCATCAAACACCATGGCGACTCTATTCTCATATTTTGCATCCAAATCAAGTGTTGGTTTGTTTTAAAAGCCTAATTTTTTCTATTTTCCATCTTATAAATGTATTGAGATGCCTATGTTTCATGGAGATTTGTCCTACCATTCACCATATCACTAAAATTCATCTTTTCCACCTCATCATTAGTCATACTAGGCCAATTATGTTGCTGGTTTCAATTCCATGGTTTTTCAAAACTATCATGCCCAATATAATTACCACCCACCCAACCCTTCTCAACCTCCATATTAGCCTTCATATGCCCAAAACCATCTCATATATGGTGAAGAGGAGGATATTGCAAGTGTAAAGATTGATTTGTTTGACTTCATGCTTGATTTCGAAAGGAAGATGGAGGAGGTTAAGAGGCAGCATGAATACAATCTATAGCAAGAAGATATGGCTTATCAAGCCTACCTCTATGGTCAAGGATTGGGAACCCATAGGAATGAAGCCCAAGAAGCTCTTGCACTTCTAGAACAGCCTATTCAAGAGGAGGTTTGTAATTATTGATTCCCAAGCTTTAGGCAAGGTGAATCCCTTTATACTCCTAAAGTTGAAATTTTGAGTCTTAGGTAGGATATAATCTTTAGCTCTTCAAGCCAGCATCTCAATCTTGAGATACCAAGCTTTTGAAGCCTTCATCCTCTTCGAAATGAGGAAATTAGTTTATTTCAGCCTTGTATAGTTTCAAAACAATCCCTCGAGCGACATTTTCCCTTGAAAGAAACCCAAGAAGCCCCACATGTTTCCCTTGAGTTGTTTTCCCTCCAACCCAAAGCCTTCAAAAGGATGTCCTATTAGGCATCTATCTCGAATGGAAACTAGAAAGAAGGAGAAGCCTCATAGTGACAATGGTGATCTCGAGCATCAAAGGAGGTATCATTTTGAGCACAACCAGATCACTCTTTCACTTAAGCAGCACTGGTTTGCAAATCAATATTGGTGGGTAAGTGATTATATTTTCCTCTTCAGAAGAGTGTTGCAGAAAATTGTTGGATACTTGATTTTTCTAGACACCTTATGTTTGATTCACAAGCATTCAAAGTATCCTTTGTTGATTAGAAGGGGCAGCTATTTTTCAAAACCAGTTAACGGATTTGTTTAGACAGCCATCTTCACTAGTTAGTTTAGGTTAGATTTAGTTTTGCTGCTAAATAAGTTCTTGGAGCATTTTTCTTTCAGTTGTTTCATTTTTTCTAAGTGATACAACACATGGTTTTCCGGTCATCATGGCTGGGTTATCTTCTTTTGGTTTCTTTTGTTTTCACCCTTTGTTGTTGTTTGGAGGAGTGTGGTTTCTCTTTCATGAGAATTTTTGAGCTATGGAGGTGAAAAATTGACTCCATGCCCAATAGATATACATAAGGCAACTGGCCTAATGCTTAGCATGCAAGCATCTAGTAGAGGTCACCAAGAGTGTTATCAATTTTTCACCACAACTCAAATTGATAGAGTTGGTTTATTCAAGTTCATTTTAAGGTGAAGAGTTTCAATTTTTTTTTGTAGTTTCTTTAACCACTGGATACATTTGAGTGTTTAGTTGTTTAAGTACAATGTGTTTTATTTGTTATTCATTATTTTCCACATTAAGTATTGCATGAAAAGTAAAAAAAGTTGCTTTCAAGCTATCATTCATTCACAATGTTTTATACATTGTTTGCAAAAGAGGAAAGTACATAATTGAAAAAACTATTTCACAAATGTTGTTTCATATTCTTTGGAGCAAAACAGAGAATCAAGTGTCCCACACAAGCCATGGGAGTAGTTGAACAATGGATCATAAAGAATATTCTATGCTACTGAAGATAAAAGAGAGAGAAGAGCATGTAAAAAAGAACATAATCATCATTACGTGATTGTTCCTTTGATTTGTCATCAGAGTTGTGCATTCTTCCTTTCTTTTGTGCTCCTAGTGAACCTGCAAGTGGATGAAAATTTTGTTTGAGCTCAGATTATACAACTTCCTACATGATCTATTAATAGTAATGTAGAATATTGTTTACAATGCATTGAAACAATTGAGAAAAAGAAAGAAATGTACTAAAGAATCCAAAGGAGGAAACATCAAAAGAAAACTTTTGGATTTATTGTTTTAATCTTTAACACTGTTTGTTTCTTATGCAGGTATAGGAAAATTTATGTTGTCGTTATGTTTGAAGATTTTAAAGAATGTGATGTAAAATGGGCTCCCACAAGGGTTGAGACCCAACATGTTGCACATCAACGTTCCATAGAGGAGTTTCATAAAAGAAAAAAAAAATTATTTGTTCAAGAGAAATGCATCTCAAGGAGTACATCATGTATCACAAGAGCTCAAACAAGTGACCATCTAGGAAAATCAAGTCCAAAGTGAAATGAATTGAAGATCATAGGTGATCAATTTCCCAAGTGAATCATCAAGGAGTACATCACCATGAAGTGAGATAGTGAACAGGCATACATGATGTCTTTTTTAGAAATCAACAATAGCAATTGAAGCAATTTTGAGAAGTTTTGAAGCATCATCATTAGGTGTTCATATTTCAAATTCTTCTATGAAAATAATAGATTCATCAACATTTGCTTCCTAAGAGAGATAAAAATGCATGAAGAGTACAAAAAAAATATTTTCTCCATTCAAAAACAGATTTGTAAGTGGCTACAAATAAAGTTGGAAGGTCAAGGGTGAAGGAAAAGAAGCACTACTAAACTGAAACACAAATACACTGTGTTTGAGCTGAATGTGACTTGAAACAACATCATTGATGACAATGGACGACAACGAATCTCAAAGCTAGTTTTAATATGATTGATGCTACAAATATAAAGACTATCTCATTGCATTGCCACATGAAACTATGGTAAAACTAAAATTTGAAGTACATTTTTCTGAATGACAAGGAGTTTCCACCTACATAATCAAGCTTCAAAGTTCCTGAAAGTGGATGGCTACAATCAACATTGGAAAGCTCTATAGTAGCTACAAATCAATCTTGCTTCCCAAATGCAATTGTGCAATAGTAACATTCATTGTTCATTTAAGCATATAAGATGCAGCCACATGTAACCATACAGATTTCTAAATGGTGCCAAAACTAACAAAATGGAAGTAAGAAATTGGTAGCAATGTATGCATTTGAAAGACATGATAAGAGTAGAATACTAGTGCAAAAGGAGCTACATTTTTTTGTTTTTGAAAATAAAATGATGGAATTACAAGAATGCAAAATACAAATTTTTAGTTGGAGTAGTTGAGATTTAATCATATCTCAAAAAGTGCAATTTGGGTTTAATGAGATTTTTATATAGAAATTAGAAAACATCTAGGAAAAAAAACCCTTTAAACATTTCACTGACCCAATTCATAGTTTGAGATATTTTTTCACCAGTCCACTGATAGTGATTCATTGCAAATGAAGGGGTAGCAAGGTTTAATATAGAAAAAAATAGTTCCTTAAAGCATGAAGACATATTGCATAACATTCATTATATCAAGCAAGGTGAAAGAATGACAATGATTCTCTTTTCCAAATTTGAAATTAAAATTTCATAAGAAGGAAAACCCAAAAGCTAGGGAGGCCGCAACATTACATGGAGAGGTTATTCATTTTGTCTCTTTTAGAAATTAAGCAAACATCACATATCTTGTCTCACAAAAAAGAATGGATGAGACCATCAAATGCATGTACAAGGAGATTTTTAGAATTTATAAAGTTCACTAAACATAATTCAAATGAATTTCAAGAGGTCCAACCAAGGGTTTTGAGCCTTTTTCTTTCTATAGAATAAGATGCCATAAATGGGTTAGATCCAATTACATTCTCATAACCAAAACCATGGGGAAACAAGAGTTTTGATTTTTAGAAAATAATGAAAACCATAAAGTCTAATACATGGAGGAAGCAAAATTTTCATTTCCCATAAACTTATTGGGCTCAAATGAGCTTATTGTGTGTAAGAAAAAGGCAAGAATTTTTGTTTCAAATAATGATAGAAGCCTACCTTATTTTTTGTAGGAAGATACTTGCAAATTCCACAAGCTTTCCCTTAGTTTTCCTCTTCAAAAGGCTCAAATCAAACATCCCAATGGCGACCCCCAAAAGAATGGAAGAGACGTCAGCAAAAGGGGAAAGGAAAGGTCCTTTTATAGTCCACAATATTAGGTGGTCTATTTTTGGGTCTATAGATGGCTTACAGGATATGGGACTCGTACTCCCAATATGAGGGAGGCACCTAACTCATGCTCCACAATACGAGGTGTACATACCTTACCCCCTACAGGATTTGAACTTGTGACCTCACTTTCAAGAGTATAAGTTCTCCACCATTAGGCCAACTCAAGTGTACAAAGAAAACTAAATGAAATTCATAAAATCCACAGTCATAGTCATGGCCTAAAGGCATAATCTCTCAATTGAATGGAGTCAAAGAAGCATCAAAGTACAAATAAACAATGTACTAGTGATTTCAGAGGAAAATCAACAAGAATGGCATCAAAAGATGGTGATGTTCGAGCTTGAAATCATCTCCAAAGTTCTCACATGATGGCGGCTTGCAGAGCCTCATCCCCAATTTGGTAAGATGAAAATCAAGTGCAAAAAGATAGGTCAAGTTTGGTTTTGTCATTAGGGTTTCCATAATCCTAATTTGACTTAGGGATATTTTTAAAATGATTGAAATATATTAACCCCTAAGTTTATTTCATGGGTTGAGAACTTCATTAGCCTAGGTTGATCCTTAGGTATTTTGAATTTCATTTTTAATGATTTTTAAAGAAAATCAAACAAAACTCTCAATGCCTTAGTTATTTGAATAGTCAAATATTTTGATGCCTTAGTCATTTTTATTTTTTATTTTGATTTTATAGAAATCAAATTTAGAGCCTTGGATAAATATTTCTCCTATATTTTTATGATTTTCAAAGAAAAATAAATTATAATAGATATTCAAATATTTTTATTTTTTGCAAAGATTTTCCCAAAATCTTAATTTCAAAAAAATTAGGAGATGAGGTGAATTGAGAAAATTAAAGAATTTAAGCTTTATTTTGTTTTTAAAACTGCAAATTTTGTAAATTGAAAATAAAGAAATCTTTTTATAAATTTATTTGTTTTCTCGCCAATTTAAAGCAGTATTAATAAAAGCAGAGAAAAGGTAGCCAAAATCTTTTGGATTTTATTTTTCTTCTAGGTGAATTTGGAGAAAAGAAAGAAAATTGAAGTTTCTATTTTCAATTTGCAGTTGTTTGCACCATACTTTGAGGGCTTTTTGGATAAAATCTTTGGAGATGGGTAATTTTTATCCTCTTGGTGGTTTTTGGAGTTGTTTGAAGTCATCTTTTGGAGCCTTTTTCCTGAGCTTGAAACTACATAATGGGTTGCTTTTATGGAGAAGCAGTGAGTCTATTTTTTCTATCTTTGTATGGTTGAGGTCACATAATGTCTATAAGATTGAGAAATTCTAATTTCTCAGGGGTTCAGATATCACTTTCTTGCTCTTACACATATTTAGAGAGTTTGTAAACTTTGTTTGTACTCATATTTTGAGAGTTATCACTCTTTTAGTTCAATAAAACAATAAAATTATACTTCCTTACTTCTTGTTCTATGCTTTAAAATGATGATTGGATATTTTTTGTGCATCGATTAGTAGATCCTTTTCATGTCTCATTGTTATTAGGTGTTTTGCAAGAGTTGTATATGAGCCAGGTTGTGTCGTGTGTTTGTTGCAAGCCTTTGCACAAATCACTATTGAATCAGATGTATCATGACTTTGTGAGAGGTAATTTTTAAAGGGTTTTATGAGTGAGTTGTTTATAAAAATATTTCTAATTTTGGTTAATCATCATAGGTTATAGGATTTTAATTTTAGATCCTTTGTCTAACCCTTTCCTTTGCAAGCCAATAAATTAGGTGATTTATCAATGAGGAAGCCGACCTTCCTCGGAGATTTGTTTTCACAATGAGCTACCCACAACTCAAGAACATTTCCATGTTTCAATAGATTTATGAACCTTCATGTTCAACTAGGTACAAATCTAATTGACAATAGGTGAAATTTTATCCTCCTAGATCCGATATCAGCTTGTAGTGTTGTAAGTTTTTGAATTCTTGCATAATTAAGTATAAATAAAAGTTTCTTTTACTCATTCTACACTTATCAATTTGAATTAGAATCCTTCTAGAAAAATTGAGTTCACAAGAGCATTCAAGTCTCTACAAGAATAGACTATCAAGTATTTTAGAGCATCATGTTGGTTTTTTTTATTGTAACCAGGTTGATCTTCTAATCTACCTATGGAATTTCCAATTACAATTAAGGGCAGCTCAAAGGACCTAGACCAACTGACAAGGAGTTTAACAAACCCCCTACACTTTGGGCTCTGGAAAACTCAGGAGGGCGATCCCTTAATGTGTTTAAAATCTCTGCATTGATATTATAAACAACATTAACAGCAACAGATAATCTCATTTAATATCTCAACATAATAGGATAATACTAAATTGAATTGGTTTTTCATCAATAATATCAACTATTTAAAGCATTAGATAACTACAACAATGTTTCACAGTATAAGATAGTTATTGGTTTGCAATTTTGTAGAAATCTATAAACACAAAAAAATATTGAACTTCATGAACAAGTACAACTTAGATCAGTGACATATAGCATTGGAGGAGTCAAATTCATAAGCATCTAAAGGCTTATGATAGATTTAACACATAACATGTAAGATCTCTGATAATATTGCCTTACAATATCATCAATATGTATTCCAACCCAATAATACTTATCAAATCCTTATATAAAACATATCCATCTATAATCTCACTCAAGAATTTTAATTAATTATTTGAATTAAAGCTAGAACAAGAATCATACACACTAGAACAGTGAGATGAACGAAATAACCCTTGATCATTTTATTCAAAATTATGATATGCTTATACAATAGAGAGACATGAGTTTGAAATAAATCATTTTAATTCAACTACCAGTATTGTCATAAAACATCAAATTCCCATGAGTTCAAAACCTACTACAAAATGACTCAATACCTAAATTGCATTTTCACTAAAACAATCAAGCTTTACAATTGTTCTGCAACTTCACCTAGATTCGACCAAAATTATCTAACTTTCTAACCCCTACTTTGGGCCTTCAAATCATTCTTATAGAAAATGAAGGAGCTAACAAGCATCGGGCCAAAAGTACACATGTCATCAGTCACTTGGACCACCCTATGATATTTCAAAAAAAAATTACAACAGTTGAACCTTGAAGAATCTTGTTCATCCTTCCCACTGAGAATGGTTGATGCATCAACACAACCTCAAGAATCTTGTGCCAAGACTGCCACCAAAAAGAAACCATATTTTTTTGTAATAGCAACAACTGAGTCATTAACAACTAATAGCCAACTCTGTTTTACTCTTCCTTGGTAAAATATACATTTACCCACCTCTGGTATTCTTCATCAGTTGGCCAATAAAAATTAACTACCTCATTCACCTTAGAACTATAAGGTGGGTACTTAACTGCTACCTGATTTTCTTCTCTCTCAAAAGATTCCAAAAATGAGCTGGTACTAATAATATGTTCCATACAGCTTACCAACAAGTCATAATCTGAGTCATCACAAATCAATTTAATTTGTGCATTGATGACCTCATTTGCTTTATCCTACCACTGTTGGAATGACCCAATACTCCCCTACTCATCAATTATGTCAGGTAACAACATCTCACTCCAATCATCAAAATTCTTCACCAATTCTCTAATCTTCCTACTCAAGTCATTTGGTAAGGCCTTACATGCCTCCATCATTGCATCTTGCACACACTTCCCTTTGAATTATAAGTCAGAAAAGACCAATTCTGCTAACATGGGGGAGAAGGCATAACAACCTACATATCTTGGTTTGTGACAACAATTCCATCCATCATATCCTCTTGTACTTACTCAATCCTTTTCCTCTTAAAGGTTGGCTCTAATGATGGTGGTGAAGGTCTATCCTTCGGTGATGAGTCTAAATCAATCATTTTGATTCCTCTAGGTTCTTTCAGCTTTGGACCTAGCTGTGCCAATGCTTTCATGACTTGTGTTCCTTTTTTATCCTCTTCTTCCTCATCACTCTTGCCATTTATTTTCCTTCTATAGATAGGCCACTTCACTGTAGGTTGTTATGTTGGCCTCATTTCAGTGGGCTTCACATCCGACTCATGTATACCTTGATCCAATGCCAAGTTTATTTTCTTGGTCATTAAGACGCTCATGATCTCCTTGAAGTTGTCCATCCAAAAATCAATTTTCTTGTGAAATGGATTAAACTCCATCAATGGATCATATTTAGGATGTATTTTGGGCATAATGGCTACTATCTTTTCATAAGCTATCCATTCTCCTTGATCAATTCCTTCTTATTCAAATCAAACTGATTCCTAATCAGATCCTCAGGAAATTTGAACTCATGCACAAACTTACCACCCTTTATTTGTTTCCTAAAAAGGGAAATGAAGCCCTCAAGATCATGCTACCACTTGGTACCACACCTAAAATGGTAATCATCAAATAATTTCTCAAAGTGGACCCAACCTCCTTTTGAAAATAGAAAATCTGACACCACAATGTAATCAGGGAAGAAGGTTCCTTTACCTTTACTGATAAGGTTTTTCTCATGAATACAACCAATCTAACACATAACTTCTGCAAATCCTACTCTTGGTGGCACATTATATAGCAGCATATGCGGAGTCCCCCTAGAAACCATACACTCACAAGACAGTGTTGGTTGGGTATGGGATAATGGCACCCCAGTTGTGACAAATTCTCATCTTGCTTCCTCATCTTTGGTATGAGGAAATGATGTAACTCCTTAGGGATTATAAGTACATTTACCATCAACCTAGCCCTCTATCTAGAATCAAAACAATTATCAAATTGTAAATAACTATCACTCTCTCTACTATATGATAAATTTGTAGTCCATGCCTACACTAGTAATCTTTCTCCATTAACCATTTTCCTTAACTCCATTTTCTCAGAAAAGAAATCAGCATTCTTGTACAAGAACATGTGCATCAACATGGAATACTAGAAAAATGGAATGCTTGCATCCTTTTGTTGAACCTTCAACAACCCTTCATGTATATTTTTGACCAAAAATGAGCAAAATCATAAACCACTGAGAAATTAGGGAGTTGTATTTGCACCCCCATGAACATGTAATAAATTGGCATTACTCTTTTGGGGCTAAAACCCCCAGCCCTCACTCTAGAATCAAAACAATTATCAAATTGTACATAACTATCACTCTCTCTATTATATGATAAATTTGTAGGCCATGCCTGCACTGGTAATCTTTCTCCATTAACCATTCGCCTTAACTCTATCTTCTTAGAAAAAAATTTAGTATTCTTGTACAAGAACATGTACATCAACATGGAATACAAGAAAAATGGAGTTCTTGCATCCTTTTGTTGGAACTTAAACAACCCTTCATGTATATTTTCAGCCAAAAAGGAGGCAAAATCATAAACCACTAAGAAATTAGGGTGTTGTATTTGCACCCCCATGAAAATTTAAGAAATTGGAATTATTGTGTTGGGGATAAAATCCAAAATTTGGCACAATGAGTAAAAGGTGGCCAAGAAATGATTTGCAAAACACTTCAGTCTAAAAGGTTCTTGGTCACTAGGGTTGATATAGAACATTGAACCTCCTACCCTAGCCAAATGAGGCAGAAGTAACTTAATTCTGAAAAGTGACTTTAACTTCCCATACTCCTGTTTCATCTCCTCAAGATTAATAGGAACCAAGAAAGTACTAGACTAACTCAGATCAAAAACCAATTTAAACTCTTCTTTTTCGATGCTTAGCATAACCCCTCCATCATTTTCTCTTATTACCTGTGTAACAAGGTCATATCATGCAGCCACTGCCCTAAGAAAATCCACCTCAGGGAATACATTTGGGACTACCAAATTCCCCATATCATACCTCTATCCATTTGAGAAGGGGTGAGGAAAATCCCTCTATCCATACCATAAACTAAACATCTCCAAACCTATCATGGGAACTGTAGCATTGACAATATTTTAACAGTTATAAACTAATCCTTCCCCCAAATTTCTTCCATGCATAAAAGAAAAACCCTTCTTCCATCACTAGATGATGATGGAAATTGATTTAGGAAGTCATCATATAAATTTCTATTCAAATAATCAAGCTGGCTATAATGGTGCGTTGACAGTCCCATCTTAGGTAAACTAGGGCTTCCTTGATATTTCAAAATTCACACAACTAAGGCTAAACAGGAATATGAAATTACAGAATAGAAAGCTACAATTTCCTACACTTTAACTAACCTATAGCCCTAAAACAACTATTATCAATAAGTCTACTAACAAGCACACCACAATTTTCCCTAGTTCTTAATCAAACTAAACAGGAGGTATAGAAAATAACTCACGGCTTTGTGCCTTGTAGAAATCCAAATCCTTGTTGTGACAACTTTTCACTTCGTCTTTGGCTCTGAAACTGCTCTGCAAAGATGTTTGAATGCTTTGTGAGACACAAGGGCAGGAGAATAGATGCTTTATGCTGATCAAATCATGCTAGTATATGTCTCGTCTGCCATTAACACTTACTTGCATGCCATGCCAATGACTCCAATTGTATTTGATGCAAATTCAAATACCAGCCATCGATCCTTCACTTTTGTCAGATCATTGAACAACTGCCTTCAAAACAAGTTGACACAATCTCCATCATGGAAACAAGGTCCCACCATATTATGCATCACCAAATAAATCCATGTGGTGCTCACTCGTGATATCATGATTAATAAAAACCTCACAACTTTTGATCACATGATGGCGGGAAACCGTAGATCTCAACCATCGACAATCTTGTCCACTCAAAATAGTTTTCGGCCTTTTCATTAACCATCGAGCATCTTTCCCATCAAGATTATAAAATATCCACTAATTTGAAGCACGTGCATCTTGTAACAAATTTAGTAACCCTCTACATAATATATTAAAGCCCAAAAAATTATCAAATAATTTTCATCATCTCTTCAGCTTCTCTTATTGAGACACGTGGTGCTCAAATGTGATATTACAATTAGTTGTGGCTTTGTGGTGGGGTCATCATGGAATTATGGGGAGAAGCTAAGATCAAAAGATGGTTGATCAATGGTCACTTAAAATTGTTCCCTACAAAATATAAAACATTAATAAAGGCACAAGGGGACATCACCTAGGCCGATGAAAAACAATAGCTTAAGTTTTTTTTTAAATGTGGTGGCACAGGGCCAACCTAGACTTAGGGAACTAATAGAGTCAAGCAAAGTAAATAAAACAATAAATCAAAAAGGGGTCCAACTTAGATGAAGCGATGGGCCATAATTTTTTTTAAAACCCACTTCAAAAAGGCAATGACCAAATAGATCCCACCCAAGGCGTAATATAAAAAAAAATAGGATTTTTCATGAGGAAAAAAGTAATAACCCCAACCTTAGGTTTTTCCCAACTAATCAAAATGACAAAAAACACAAGGCAAGATAACTGGAACACAAAGAAAGAAATTTGAAGTTCCATCAATGGCTCCAGTTGGGGACGTTCATTCCACTGGAATGAAGCAAGAATTCAGAATCTCAGGTTTAGAAGACCAATTGTAGAGACGACCAAAAAGAATTGTCCAGACAAAACAACCTAGGAGGAAATAAACCTACCACTAACATATATACAAGCCTAAGCTAATGTCCATGGAAAACAATACTTCAAGTGAGGTACAACTTCAAGAACTTTCCATGGACTGGTAGTTCAAGAATGTCTCCTATCATATCTTGGAGAAATATGAATCTTCCCCCCACTTACTATTAATAAAAAATGGACCCAACTAGATTGCATCAAATTTTACATGTGTTCCTTTATCTTCCAATCTTCCATTCCACATTAAGACCAAATCTCCATCTTGGAAGCTCCTCGTAGTTTCCCTTTTATCATACAAATTTTTTTCTTGCAACTCCAACTTAGCATTTTTCATTTGAGCTTCCCTCCTGGTTTCATCTAATTCTATGAGAATTTCTACTCTTAATTGCATTTCATCATCCATTTCATTATCATAGATTTGGACAAACTTATACATTTCCATCAGGTTATTCTAGGGAAACCTTGCATTTATCCCATAAACTAAGTCAAAAGGGGCACAACCTATTGCCTTTTTAATAGTTACCCTATCTACCTAGACTGCTAATCTCAATTTAGAATCTCATGCCTTCTTATTTTGTTTAAGGATTCTATTAATGATCTTCATCAAGCTTTTATTGTTTGATTCTGTTTGTCCATTTCCCTGTGGGTGATATGGTGATGAATAACAAATTTGGATGCCATGGTTTTCACAAAATTCTATGTATTCCTCAGATCTGAAACACATTGCATTATCTGGCACAATCCTTTCTGGACACCCAAACCTAGTCAATATACTACTCATTAGGAAGTCAATTACCACCTTACTAGTTTCTTTCTGCATTGGAATTTCTTCCACCCACTTGGTAAAATAATAAGTAGCCACCAATATCCATGAATGGTCTCCACTAGATTTACATGCTATTTCTCCTACAAAATCAATACCCCATTGTTGGAATGGATAATGCACTACAACTGGTTTTAGGGGCAAGTTACCAGAAAATCTCAACTTACTAGAGAAATGTTGACAGGAATCACATGTCTTCACTAATTGGTATGCATCCTTAAAAATAGCAGGCCACCAAAATCCAACCCTCATTAATTTATGTATAGTTTTATTGGCCATATAATTCCCTCCACAAACTCCACTATGCATCTCACTCAAGAGTCCCTGTGCTTGATCGTGGTCAACACACTTCAACATGACACTTTCTCCATTTATCCACCAGAGCTTTCTAGTTATGATAACATATTTGATAGCATGTAATTTCAATGTCCTCTTTTCATTTTCACTCATGTTATCAAGACATTTCATCTTTTGCAAATAATAGATCACACCTTTATACCACTCGGAATGTTCCATATCACATATGTATGATCTATTTTCTTCTTCTAGCAAACTTATCTGATTTGCTTCTAGATTACTTTGGGCCATAAGCTTGGCCAATCCCTATCCTCTCACTATCTCAGTAATCTTGATCTCAATGCTGAATTCCTAGATCCTATTGATCCATCTACACCTTCTTCCTCACACTTCCTACTATGTTAAAATGTCCTTCACAACAACATTGGGTACATAGCCAATTATAGTAGCTCCCATCGAATAAGGCATGAAAGATTTGACTGATTTTACCAATGCATATGCTTTTTTTTTCATTTATATGATATTTAAGTTTTGCAACTTGTAAATATTTTCTGAAAAAGGCTATAGTTTGTTCAAAACCTTTTACATTCTTTTGCAACAACATGGTTGCAATTGTGTGGAAAGAAGGAAATGAAAAAATCTGTAAGGTTTTGGAAAAATTAGGGGTTCTTAACACAGGAGCCTCCTTTATTGCTTGCTCAATGGCCTGAAAAATCCCATACAGAATCCTCTTCCTATTCAACCTTGGCTCCCTTCTTAAGAATCTTACAAATTGGGTGAATTGTTTCAGCAAAAAAATTCACAAATCTCCTTAGAAACTTTATCTGTCCAAAGAAGGATTGTATTCCTTTGACATTGTGGGGTTGTGGGATTTTTTTTATTGCAATTACCCTTTCTAGATCAATTTTGACTTCATCCTTGGAGACAATATGTCCCAAAAAATTTCCTTCCCTTACCCCAAAAGAACACTTCTTCGGATTCAAGGAAATACCATACTCTAGTGCTCTACTAAATACCTTCTCTAAAAGCTCACAATGATCATCTTCTTTCTTGGAATAAGATATCAAACCATCTTGATAAATCACCAAAACACAAATTAATGAAATCTGAGAATGCCACCTCCATGGCTCTCTAAAAAGTAGCCCCTAAATTTGTTAGACCAAAAGGTATTCTCACATAGACATCTGTTCCCTAGGGTGTAGTGAAAGTTGTCTTAAACTGCTCAGATTCCTTGACCATGAGTTGGTTGTATCTAGAAAACCCATCCATCATAGACATTAACTCACAACATGTCACCCTCTGTAATGTGGATTCCATATTCGGTAATGGATAATTGTCTTTCAATGAAGACACATTCAAGTTTTTGAAATCCACACATAACCTAATGTCCCCATTTATCTTTCTCACATGTATCAAATTTGACACCCAAGACGAATGTCTAATTGGATTGATGAAACCTGCATTTCTTACCTTCTTTAATTCTTCTTGCATTTTGGGGGCCAAGGTAGGATTAATAGGCCTTTTCTTTTTCCTAAATTGCTTAGCACTAGCACTCAAAGGAATTTCATGTTGAAATAAATCCTCCCTATATGCCTTAAGATCATCATAAGACCGTGAAAATACATGTCTAAACTTCCTCAATAAGTCTATTAGCATCCTTCTCACCCTTGGTGACAATTTCTTTCCAATATACACCTTTTTTGGTGATGCCTCTATTCCAAGGTTTATCTCCTCCAAGTCATCAAGATGGGTAGTAGCACAACTAGCCTTTGTCCTATCCTGATTATCAAACACTCTTTCTAGTACAACCAAACCCTTAGGAATTTTATGTCTTTAATTGAATGACTTGATTACCAAACACAGTATCTTTACCATTAATTTTTTCTACAAAGGCTCCAAATTCAATTTCTTGACTTTCATATTCATCCACACAATTCAAGAACCTCAGTATATCATCATCACTATCAAAAACTTACCATTTTTTGATATTATCAGGGACAGATGGCCTAGTTTTCACTTCAACCTTTGAAATTCTAGCATAAGTCATATCATCTAGTTTTAATGCGATGTTTTCTAATAAATCTACCACTTTTTTGTGGTTTCTCTCCATCCATCCTATACCAAATGCATTAAATTTTTCCAATTCATCCCAAACAATATTCATATACTGTTTCAACCTTTTTTTATTTTTTACATACCTAGATCTAACTTGGGAAAACACAAGCTCGGAGTCTCCAATTACCTTGAGCTTCTTGAGCCCATGTTTTTCAACCAATCTCAACCCCAATAATAGGGCATCATACTCCACCATATTATTGGTGCATTCAAATAACAAAGTGAAAGAGAACCTAAAAGTCCTTCCACTTGGTGATCGTAACAAAACACTTGCATTAGGTCCTTCTTTTGAACTTGCACCATCAAAGTACATAGTTCACAATTCATTAGACTCTGACAATTATTTTACTTTTGTATCAATTGATGTAGTAGTTTTATCACAATTGCTAGGGGATTCCTTGACCTTGAACTCATTTATTCCAATGTTAGTAAAACATGTCATATTCTCAATCGATTCATGCTCATATGAGATAATTTTGACTCTATTTCAATCTTCAAATTCTTACCATCAATGTAGAAAGTAGAAAATGATAGATCACACTGCATGTTACCTCCCATTGATGCACTCCACTTTCTTGACAAAAGCATCCCGAAATGAGGTGGGATGTTTGCAACTAATGTAGTCATGGCTAAATCCTTCTTAGGATACTGAGTCAGTTTATAAGGAAATTTTTTAATAGTCCCAATAACTAGCACCTCTTTTGAGTCTAATGCATAGCATTTACATTGAGTAGTATCTTCTATCAAGCCCATCACCTCCATGATTTTGATTGGAATAAAATTATTGGATGCCCCTGAATCTATCATATAATTTCTCAAAGTTTTCCCATTTATATCAACACTTAATAAAAATGGGTTTATGTTTTCAAGGAACATATTAATAGAATTCCCTAAATATACAAGGGGAATTTGTGACACAATTCCTTCCACTTCTTTCTCTTTTCTTTCTCCTTCATCCTTTTCTTCTTTACAATTACCTTGTTCAATTTAATTACTAGCAACACCTACAATCAAGGCTATTGTATTTTCCTTATGCTCAGTTATTCTCATCATTTTTAACAAAGGTACAAAAACTTTAACTTGAGAAAGCACTTGAAAAATATCTAAGGGCGTATATTTAGGTAGATCAGTTATCATACCTTCATCATTTTCTTTTCTCTTTGGTTGCTTACTTCCTTCAGGTTTCTTTTGCTTCTTCTCTTCTAGAGAAGGCTCAAAAAACTTTCTAATCACCTTGGTCTTCACCAATGATGAAGTCACATCTTCTTAAGGCTTTGGGGTTTCAATCCTTTTTTCCCAAACCTTATCATTCTTAACCTCTTTGATTTTTATAGCATCCTTTTTGGTATCCACCTTAACACCTTTGTTTTTGTAATTTTGCTCTTTGATAAAAAGGCTAGCATGTTTACCCTGTTCACAACCCACAATTTTATTTCTCATCTAAAGTGAACTCCTCATTTGAGCAGCCATTTCCTCAGTCGACCTTGCAATATCTTCTTTTGATGGTCTCCTTAAGGACACAGAATAATCAACCCACTCCATATTGCAAGCATTATGGTCAAAATCACCCTCCTCATTAGAGAGGACCTATTGATGGTATATCTCACTTCTTTGTGTCTAATTATCCACATCAAATCCTCGTGATTCATCATCAGAAGAACATTCTACCTCATCAATATATGATCTATCCATACAAACATCTACATCATCCTACTCATAGTCAAGAGTCTACTCATGAGTATCCTCCTCTATTACTTTAGTAACAAGAAACTGAGCAATACGACAGTAATTTTGGTCATCTGGATGTTCACACACCTCACACCATGGTCTATCTTGTACCAGATTTACTAAATGATTCTGCAAAGGATCTGGAGTATGCTGATCATTTTTAGGATTTTGGCCAGGCAAGAATGGTTTCCCATCTTTCCAATTTGTGTTGTAAGGATAATTTTGTAGCCTAGGTGGTCTATCATTTTTATTATACTATTTTTTTTCATTTCCTATACCCTTTTTCTTCTTAGCAATAGTATACTTTATGTCTTTCAAATTTCTGAAGACTTTATCCCATTTCTCATCATCCTTAGGCTTTGTAGTAGAAACCTTCTCATTCTTATCCTTAGGATTTTTCAAAAGTGTGGGTTCTTCCCTCCTACCATATTTCCCAAAAGCTCTTCTATTACTCAATATTTATAGCCACCCTAAATGCATCCCTCATAGTCTAAGGTTCCTTATCTTTGAGGAGATATGCCATTTTAGCATCAAAAGCATTGAAATATGTAGTTAAACAAACATTTTCATAAGCCTGAAAACCTGAAACAACTTATACATTGCCTTTTGGAATCCAAGGTTAAATTTTTTCACAGGTTCATTCAATGACTTATTGATGTTATTGAGTTCATTTAGCATGAAACTAGCATTAGTTTTATCATCATATTATTGATTGGAGCACTTTTCAAATTCATCCCATGAACCAATACTAGAATTTGGTAAACCTATGTACCAATCCCTTGCATCCTCCACCAGAGATTGTAAAAAAAAAATTCATTAGAACATCCTCATGCTCTACCTCGTAGTCATTTAGCATATCCATGAAGGCTTTTAAATGTTCCTCTGCTGTCATAACATTGTTGCCAACAAATTTACTCATATTTTCTCTTAGATCATCAGGGATGGAGTTTGGATAACCTAGAATACCATCAAAGAACAATTTCCTATACCTTTCCAACTATATAGGTCTTCTTTGGAGTAGTCCTTCCGTCTTCTGAGAGTCATCACCAGACCATGTATTCTATACCCTGGGGCCATCCTGATTTAGATTTAATGATTTAGTTGCATGAAAATTTGGGCCAGAATTGTTTGTGGTGGGATCCAAATTGGTTTTAGGACCATGTTTCAAAGAATCTTGGTAACTTGATGAAGTTACATCTTGTGTAGCCTCATCCATGTTTGACATTTGTAGGAAACTCATTTTCGTCTTCATTTATGCATTTGCAGCCTCAATCTCTAACCTCTCCAACTCTTCTACAAGAGCCTTACCCTCCCTTCTACCCTTTTCTAAGGTAGTCTCAACTTGTGTAGGTATATATGGGGGGATGTCTCATTTAAGAGGGTGGGAAGTGACCTTTTCACTTATTTTGATCCCCTCCACCTTTTATTTTCCCTTGTCTATGATAGGTTTAGGATTTGGATTACCTGGTTGAGACTTAGTAGGGTTTGAGGGTTTTTGGTCAACAAGTTTTGATTGAACATCAACCTGACCTATATGAGCAACTTTAGACACATGATTGATCTCCTTATCGACAATTTCACGTACAATAGGGCCTTCTTCATTTGGCTTAGGCTTATCTTGGTTTAGGAGCTTCATTGTTGTCAACTGTCTAATTAACCTATCCTAATCAATTACAACATGCATCAATTTTGTTTCCCTCTCCTTATCCCTTTTCATCCTAAGCTCAGTTTATTTTTGGATCTCTCACTTTAAGGATTCAATATCTCCAAAAACATCATCAGGGTCATGAAAATTCATATCAGAACTCGATGTACCACTTAAATCTATTAGGTTTACTTCTTCAAGTACATACCTAGACAATAAAGGAGTTCCATCATCTTTGATAGGAGAAGGAGGTACATCACTAGTGCTTTCTCTGTGATGGATTCAACTTCTACTCCTACCTGTTCTTTTTTTAGCATATTTGACACTAACAAGCTCCTTATTCTGACATGTTACATCCTCTTGAATAGGTGTATTAAATAATGCATAAAAAAATCCACAACTATCTGATTCTGAATGTCTAGACATGTGTTCAAGAGTCACAGGGATAGGATGTAAAGGCTTACTTGTACCTTGGTATACAATATTTTGTGATGCAGAAGCAACATTGCTAGATCCTGGCATTTTCTTTGTCCAGTCCTTCTTCTTCATTTTAGGAAGTTCACCCTCCAGTTTCTCTTCTGGATGATTCTTCATGAACAACCTAGTGTTCTTCATTCTACGTGCTTGTCCAAAGATCCTTCAAATAATATGCACACTGCTACAAAGACTTTAGATTCACCAACCAATTATCTTGGGAATACCAACTATCTAGAGACACTTGGTGGAATTTGAAAGATTGTTGGAACCTTGTACTAACAACATACAAACACACATCACTAAATAAATCAAAAATTTGGAACAATAGAAGAAATGGACAAACGAAACACAAAACCATAGGCTCGACCTTCAAATCATAGAAATACTATGAAAAATCTATGTAAAATGGACAACCGACCCATTGAAAAGGAAAATTTAGATTAACATCCCCAATAAAGTCACCATTTTGTTGCTTGAGACTTAGCTGTAACCAAGTTGATCTTCTAATCTACCTATGGAATTGTGAATTCCAATTAAGGGAAGCTCGAAGGGCCTAGACCAACTGATGAGGAGTTTAACAAACCTCCTACAGTT
This sequence comes from Sequoiadendron giganteum, assembly GCA_007115665.2. Taxonomy (NCBI): domain Eukaryota; kingdom Viridiplantae; phylum Streptophyta; class Pinopsida; order Cupressales; family Cupressaceae; genus Sequoiadendron; species Sequoiadendron giganteum. Next base: position 570,776,934 of record CM021101.1, read on the forward strand.
TAGGCTCTACAAGACCAGGACGGTGATCCCTTAATGTGTTTACAACCTCTGCACCTATATTATAAACAACATTAACAACAACAGATAACCTCATTTAATATCTCAACATAATAGGATAATACCAAATCAAATTGGTTGTTCATCAATAATATCAACTATTTGGAGCATGAGATAACTACAACAATGTTTCATAGTATAAGATAGTCATTGGTTTTCAATTTTGTAGAAATCTCTAAGTAAAGACAAACAAGTACTGAACTTCACAAACCTGTAGAACTTAGATCAGTGTCATATACCATTGGAAGAGTCAAATTCATATGCATCTAAAGTCTTATGATAAATTTAACACATAACACATAATATCTCTGATAATATTTCCTTACAATATCATCAATATATATTCAAGACCAATACTACTTATCAAATCCTTATATAAAAAATATCCATCTATAATCTTATCAAGCATTTTAATTAATTCTTTGAATTAAAGATAAACAAGAATCATACACACCACAATAGTGAGATGAGAGAAACAACCCTTGATCATTTCATTCAAAATTTTGATATTCTTATACAATGGAGAGACATGAATTTGAAATAAATCATTTCAATTCAACTGCTAGTACTATCATAAAACATCAAATTCCCATGAGGTCAAAACCTACTACAAAATGACTCAATACCTAAATTGCATTTTCACTAAAACCATCAAGCTTGATAATTGGTCTACAACTTCACCTAGATTGGACCAAAATTATCTAACTTGCTAACCCCTACTTTTGGCCTTGAAATCCTTCTTATAAAAAATTAAGGAGCAAACAAGCATCGGGCTAGAAGTACACATGTCATCAGTCACTTGGACCACCCTATGATATTTCAAAAAAAAATTATAACAATTGATCCTCGAAGAATCTTCTTGTTCATCCTTCCCACTGGGAATGGTTGATGCATCAACACAACTTCAAGAATCCTATGCCAAGACTACCACCAAAAATAAATCAGAATCTATTGTAATTGCAATAGCTAAGTCTTTAACCACCAGTAGCCAACTTTGTTTTACTCTTCCTCGGTTAAATATACATTTACCCACCTCTGGTATTCTTCATCAGTTGGTCAATCAAAACTAACTACCTCATTCACCCTAGCACTATAAGGTGTCTACTTAACCGCCACCTAATTTTCTTCTCTGTCAAAAGATTCCAAAAAAGAGCTAGTACTAATAATCCTATCCATATAGCTCACCAACAAGTCATAATCCGAGTCATCACAAATTAGTTTATTTTGTGCATTGATGACCTCATTTTCTCTATCCTACCACTATTGGAATGACCTAATACTCCCCTTCTCATTAGTTATGTCAGGTAACAACATGTCACTTCAATTGTCAAAATTCTTCACCAATTCTCTGATCTTCCTACTCAAGTCATCTGGTAAGGCCTTACATGCCTTCATCCTTGCATCTTGCACACACTTCCCTTTCAAATCTAAATCAAACAAGACCAATTTAGTTGGCCTGGGGGGAGAAGGCATACCAACTTGCATATCCTAGTTTATGACAACAATTTCATCCATCAGATCCTCTTGTACTTTCTTAATCCTTTTCCTCTTAAGGCTTGGCTTTGATGATGGTGGTGAATGGCTATCCTCTGGTGATCAATCTAAATCAATAATTTTGATTCCTCTAGGTGCTTTGAGCTTTGTACCTAGTTGTGTTGATGCTTTCATGACTTATTTTCCTTTTTTATCCTCTTCTTCCTCATCACTATTGTCATTTATTTTACTTTTATAGATAGGCCACTTCACTGTAGGTTGGTATGTTGGCCTCATTTCAATGGGCCTCACATTCGGCTACTGTATACCTTGATCCAACTCCACATTTATTTTCTTGGTCATTAAGACGTCTATGATCTCCTTGAAGTTGTCCATCAAAAAAACAATTTTCTTGTGAAATTGATTAAACTCCATCAATGGATCATATTTAGGATTCATTTTGTGCACAATGGCTAATAGTTTTTCATAAGCTATCCATTTCTCCTTGCTCAACTTCTGCTTATTCAGATCAAAATCATTCCTAACCAGATCCTTAGGAAAGTTGAACTCATGCAAAAACTTACCACCCTTTATTTGTTGTCTGAAAAGGGAAAAGAAGTCCTCAAGATCATGATGTCATTTGGGACCACACCTCAAAAGGTAATCATCAAAGAATTTACCAAAGTGGACCCAACCTCCTTTTGAAAACACAAAATCTGATACCACAGTGTAATCAGGGAAGAAATTTCATTTACCTTACCCAGTTAGGTTGTTCTCATGAATACAACCAATGTACCACATAACTTCTGTAGATCCTACTCTTGGTGGCACATTATATGGCAGTATATGCAAAGTCCCTTGGAAACCATACACTCTCAAGACATTGTTCACTGGGTATGGGATAATGTCACCCTGGTTGTGAAAAATTCTCAATTCTGGCTTCCTCATCTTTCATATGAGGAAATCATGTAACTGCTCAGGGATTATAAGTACATTTACCATCAACCTATCCCTCAATCTAGAAGCAAAACAATTATCAAACTGAACATAACTAGCACTCTCTCTATTATATGATAAATTTGTAGTCCATGCCTGCACTGGTAATCTTTCTCCATTATCCATTTGCCTTAACTCCATCTTCTCAAAAAATAAATCAGTATTCTTGTACAAGAACATGTACATCAACATGGAATACCATAAAAATGGAGTTCTTGCATCCTTTTTTTGTAACTTCAACAACCCTTCATGTATCTTTTCAGCCAAAAAGGAGGCAAAATCATAAACCACTAAGAAATTAGGGTGTTGTATTTGCACCCCCATGAACATGTAAGAAATTAGCATTATTGTGTTGGGGATAAAATCCAAAATCTGGCACAATGATTAAAATGTGGCCAAGAAATGATTTGCAAAACAGTTCAGTCTAAAAGGTTCCTGGTCACTAAGGCTGATATAGAACTACGAACATCCTTCCCTAGCCAAATGAGGTGGAAGTAACTTATTTCTGAAATGTGACTTTAACTTCCCATACTCCTATTTCATCTCCTCAAGATTAATATGAACCAAGAAATTACTAGAATCACTCAAATCAAAAACCAATTGAAATTCTTATTTTTTGATGCTTAGGATAACCCCTACATCATTATCTCTTATCACTCATTTAACAAAGTCATATCATGTAGCCATTGCCCTAAGAAAATCCATGTCGGGGAATACATTTGGGACCACCAGCTTCCCCATATCATACCTCCAACCATTCGAGAAGGGGTGAGGAAAATTCCTCTGTCCATACCATAACTTAAACATCTCCAAACCTATCATGGGATCCCTAGCATCGACAATATTTGAATAGTTATAAACTAATCTTGCCCCCAAATTTCTTCCACTCATCAAAACCAACCCCTTCTTCCTATCATTAGTTGATGATGGCAATTGATGTAGGAAGTCATCATATAAATTTTTATGTAAATAATCAAGTTGGCAAGAATGTTGTTGTGACATTGCCATCTTAGGTAAACTAGGGCTTCCTTGATATCTCAAACTTCACACAACTAAGGCTAAACAGGAATACAAAATTACAGAATAGAAAGCTACAATTTCCTACACTTCAACTAACCTATAGCCCTAAAAAAATTATTATGAATAAGCCTACTAACAAGAACACCAAAATTTTCCCAAGTTCTCAATCAAACTAACTAGGAGGTATATAAAATAGCTCACAACTTTGTGCCTTACAGAAATCAAAATCTTTGTTGTGACAACTTGTAACTTCATCCTTGGCTCTGAAACTGCTCTGTAAAGATGTTTGAATGCTTTGTGACACACTAGGGTTGGAGAATAGTTGCTTTATGTCAATAAAATCATGCCAATAGATGTCTCATTTGCCATTAAAGCTTACTTGCATGTCGTGTCAATGGCTCCAATCGCATTTGATGCAAAGTCAAATACCAACTATTGATCCTTCACTTTTGTTAGATCATCGAACAATTGCATTCAAAACAAGTTGACATGATCTCCATCATGACAACAAGGGCCCACCATATTATGCATCACCAAATAAATCCATGTGGCACTCACCTGTGATATCGTGATAGATAAAAACCTCATAACTTTCGATCACATGATGACATGAAATCGTAGATCTCAACCATCGGCAATCATGTCCATTCAACAAAGTCATGGGCCTTGTCATTAACTATCAAGCATCTTTCCCATCAAGGTTATAACATCTTTGTTGATTTGAAGCATGTGCATCTTGTAACCACTTTACGAACCTGCTACATAATGTATTAAAGCCCAAAAAATGTATCAAAGCATTTTTATCATCTCTTCAGCTTCTCCAAGTGAGACACGTGGCTCTCTCCCATGATATCGCAATCTGTTGTGACTATTTGGTGGGGTCATCATAGGATTGTAGGGAGTGACTAAGATCAAATGATGGTTGATCGAAGGTCACTTAAAATTGTTCCCTACAAAATATTAAAAAAAAAATATTAAATGCACAAGGGGACATCACTTAGGTCGACGAAAAACAATGGCTTAAGTTGTTTTTTAAACATGGGGGCACAGGGCCAACTTAGACTTAGGGAAGTAATAAAGATAGGAAAAGGAAATAAAACAATAAATCAAAAGGGGCCAGACTTAGATGAAGAGATGGGGTATAAGTTGTCTTAAAACTCACTTCAAAAAGGTAATGGCCAAATAGATCCCACCCAAGGCATAATATAAGACACTAGGATTTTTCATGAAGAAAAAAGGAAAAACCCCAACCTTAGGTTTTTCCCAAAGACTGCAAATGACCAGAAACACAAGAAAAGATAAAATGGAATAGAAAGAACTAAATTTGAAGTTCTGTCACATCATTCAAGCATCAATCATCATATCAAGGACTTGATGCATCATATTTTTTTTTGAGCTAACAATTGTGATCTAGGGTTTATGATTCAAGAAAATGTTCAACTCAAGATCTATTCTATCCAAGAAAGATTCAAGATCTACATCCATTGGAGCCATCTCATTCATGTTTGCAACACTTCATTGGTAGGGTTTGTTGAGTTGCAACATCATATTTTGTTCATTCATTATTCTCCATTCTTATTTCATTCTATTTCAAGGTTTGATTACCAAAATGGGGTTTGACCAAGGAAAACCCCTATCCACTAATAAAACAACATTCTCCCCTCTCCTTTGAGTGTGATTTGTAGGTCTAGGATGTAGATTTTCTAAGGAGCAAGATTGAAGAAAATTCGTCAAGCCATTCAATGTGGTCAAAGTTGTCATTAAGCCTTGGAGAGCATTGAAGAACATCTACATGCCAATTTATAGAGATTCAAATCTAGAAAATTATAGAAGTAGATTTAGTAGACTGAGGAGAGAAGATTCAGAATTTGAAGCTTTAGAAAAATCTAACTAGATTGATTTACCACTTTTGGTGAATGAGTCCCAATGTTAGTCAAAATTTAGATTTTTGTAGATTCAAATACTCATTTCACAGATTCTTGTTCTCACATAGAAACCTAAATTCTTGAGTGATTCACCCATCTTGGTGAATGAGTCCTAGTCAGAATTAAAGGTATAATTTCTACTATTTTATACCTCCTTCCAATAATTTTCTGATTTATAGGTGTGCATATTCATTTCTATAGTTTAATGTGTTGTTTCATCTACATTTCTAGATTTTTTAGAGGTCATTGCATTAAATTAGGGTTTAGTGTTGCATCTTACATTTCATTGTCTTTTCTAGGTCTAAACTTGGTGGTGAACCTCTTATTAATTTTCATTCAACAACTAGGAAAACCCTCTTGCAAGATCTCTTTTTCCTTTTCTTTGAGATCTCAAGGGCTATCCTTGAAAGAAATTGGAGAAGCGGGTGTGCTTTATGTCCTAAAACCATATGATCACATCATACCACATTTTCATAATTTTAGCCATATTTGTGGATTTGAAAATGCTAATAAGAAATAATTAGGAATAATCACAATAACCATTGATTTTGGACCCATATTTTTTCCTACCCCTATCTATATAATGCCAAGACATTATTCATACAATCTTCTCCTAGTAGACTATGGATTCATTCCATCAAGGGAGTCTCATCTACTCTTCATCGTGAGATGAAGTATGAGTATAATAACAATATATGAACAGTTAAAGTAGATGGAACATGTTATAATTCACAAGCTCAACATAATCATAACACTTCCAACTCTCTTAATACTTTGATTCCAACTTCAAAGGTAGAACCTATAAAAGTTGATGATAATCCTAATTGTCTCTCACCTACAACAAAAAATATTAGATGATGATTAGGGACCATTAGATTTTACACCTTAGCTCAGAGGGGAGTCTAATATTTCACCATTAAAGTCCAAAGAGTAAAATACAAATAATTCATATTCAAACGCATGCTTTGGGGATGACTGGGGTTCATTAAATTTTACACCCTCCATTATGGGACAATACAAAATATCACAATCTAAGACAAATTATTTTGTTTCAATTTCTCAAATTAGTTCTACATTAACAAAATCACCCCATGGTGGTGATGGGGGCTCTTTAAGTCTCGTCCCTCATGAGAGGAAGATGCTTAAATTTTAAAAACTTATATAGGATTTGTGTGCTCGTGGAGAATCCAATCCTTCTCAGAAGAATGTAGATAAAATCTATTCATTTGAGTTTGAGCATGTTATGGTCTTGGATAAAAATAAATCTAAACACATATGTAATGAAAACATGAAACAAAAGAGGCATCAAGTGAATTCTATACCGTACTTTTCCAAGTAGGGTCTAGGCGTCCAACCTTCATATTCATCTAATGCTTTATCATCTATTGCATGTATAATATCTTGTAATAAGAAAGAAATATTTTATTCATAAGAGAAATAAATGTCCCCTATTATTGATCAAGAGAATATCCTATCGATGCTTCTCAAAGCCCACCTTATTACTCTCCCTCCAAGAACACAAAATATATTCTACAACAAAAGCTCATTTTGTGCATATAATCAAGTGCATGTTCATTTTACCAATGAATTCCAACCCTTGAGTAATAAAATACAAAAAATTAAGGAATGTGGTGCTCTTCCTTGTGTTGATGGACCTAATTCCTTTAATAAATAATGATCTTCATCATAGCATGTTTCTCATCACTATGTGGCATTTTTAGCTTTATGTCTTTTTCTCATTTCCATTGATGGTGGTGGAATTTTAAGTGAAACCATTATCTTCATGAAAAGGATAATTGGTTTTAAGGGGTGTGTATTCTTTTGAAGAATACCCTCTTCTCATCTTTCTCCTTAAAATACAAACATAACAAGTATTTTTATTTTTTAAGGGGGGTATATATTACCCTTATCCATTTTTTCTTGTAAGATTTTACCTATTGTCATACCCCCTTTACTGGTGGTTTTGTTCGTAATGACCCTTGAGGTGTGGCTATCAATTCTTCCTCTATGATGTTAAACTTTATGCACCCCTTGAGGTGAGTTTTTTTGCACCCTTTGAGGTGAGTATCATTGCACCTAGGGTGAGTTTTTCTGCACCCCCAGAGTTAAGTTTTTGTAAGATAGCTCATAGATCCAACATAATGGAGCTTGTTGGGTCATGAAATTGAGCACCCCTTATTAACATGGTCACCTAGCATAGCAAAAATTTCTTGCTACTGGATCCATGTGTTCAAAATTTATTTTAAATCCTTGTGAGAGCATCATTTTGTTAGACAACACATTTGATGGATGACATTTGGTACTTGAGACAATTTAAGATTGAGGTCTCTTTACCTTACTAACTCGAATATTCTAGTACTAACCTTATGTTTTTTTTAATTTTATGTATTATTCATGTTTACATCATGTTCACATCATGTTTGTTTTTATTTCATCATCAACTATGCTTCATGTTTTCTGACATGTATATTTCTGCATTATGTCTTGTTACATATCATAAATGTGTTCCTTTGTGATTATATTGGTTGGAAATGGGATCTTGTATGTTGGGGTATTGTTCACTCCCTCTTGATCTTTATTCATCCTATCTCTTTATTATTTGTATAATAGGCCCCCTCTTGACATATATTTATCTACATTAGTGTGAGTCTGAGTGTAAGTTCATATTCCCACTAAAGTGAGGGATAAATATAGCATCATAAATTTTCACCCTTGAAAATTTCACTCTATCTTTCCCCCCATTAATTTGTTGGACCAAATTAAGCTCTTATTTTACTAAATTATGCATTTTGTGGCCCAATTTAAAACAATTACTAACAATTTTCCTACATAAAACAAATTTTCCCATTTAATACTTTATCCCAAATACATTAAGCTTCCAAGAATAGGGTTAGGACACTAGTGCCTAGGGTGCTTATGTCCCCCTATTTTGGCTCCAAATTCAAAATTTTGGTGTCATATTTTATTATTTGAAATTTGAATGTTTAAAGTTCACCATCAAATTTATTTTTGTAGGAAATTAAAATAAATACCTAGTTATTGCATCATTTGAACATTAAAGGAAAAGAGGTGAATACTAAGAGAAATAATTATCATCAAGAGCATTATTCAGCAAGTCAAGAGTAGCCATTAAAATTTATTGCAGTAATTGAAGATCCAATGTCATCTCAAGGTATATGTGAGTTCATGTGTGTTCATGTTATCATTTTTTTTTTAAGGTTCACCCTTCTTGTAGGTCTCCAAAAAATTGAATCATTCAATCCAATCAAGCAAGCAAAATCCATGAAGTGATGTATATAACTTCAGTCCTTCAAGGAATCTATTGAAGAGTGGTGAGTTACAAAACTTTGAGATTTCATCATTCTCTCCTATCCATTACTATTCTATCATTGAAATTTATATTGTGGAAGTGGAAACACTAACATGAGGTTTGACTAGGGAAAGACCCTAAATTGCACAACCTTTCTTCTCTCTTTGAATGTGCAAGTTCCAAGTCCGAAGAAGATTGAAGGCCAAATATTTTTTTTTGGATTTTAAACCCTAAACTTTGAAAAATCATTAAAACCCACTTACACAAATATCTGACATTTATTTGAGAAGTTTTCAAACAAAATATGAAAGTTCAAAATTGACACTTGAGCATTATGAAAATAGATTTGAAAAATACCCAACAAGACAGTGGTACCCTCAGAGGAAAAATCCTATGAAATTCAACTAAAATTTATATCATAGGTGCATAGTGTCCTCCTCAACCTATATCTAGTTTTGGAGTTTCTATTAGAATTTCTCAATATTTTAAATCTTGCATTTTCTAATTAAGGCATGAAGTTTAATTAGGTTAAAATACACAATCCAATTTCAATTCATTTCAATTTTTTTTTGAAGGACTTGATCTTACTATTCTATGTATTAGAAATAGGACCCATTTTTAATCTAAACATGTCCAACTTTTACTGGGAGTGTTATTGAATCAATCATAGGGCAACCAAAACCATCATGATCCTTTAACCATGTTTGTTATTGCTCATATTCATCCTTGTAAAGTTCATCTACAAATAAGAATTGTTTGGTGATAGCATTCAATTAACACATAGGATCAATGAGTATTCCCTTTGTGGGTTTTTCATTGATTCTACCTCTAACATGCCAACCCTGTAATGCGGTAAAAGTTTCTAGATTTATACCTTGTGAGTAAGTAAATTTGGTAACAAGTCATTGTAATTAAAAAGTATTTTTTTATTGATAGTATATGATCAAGATGCCATATCATATTACAATAAAGATTCCATGACATTACAATAACTTCACAAGTTTCAATCAAGAAAAGAATAGATATATTTTCATACATAGCTCTAATGAGATCTAGAACAAATAGTTGTTAGGTGTTCTAGGATCATTCATTTCAAATATTTGTTATTGTATCACGTACTATGGAGGAGAAGCATCACTCAAGTGCTTTTCTACCAACTAGAAACTCTTAATGTGGTTCCCCACACATCTATCATTCAATAGATGGCCCTTCCCTTTGATGGGGATTGGTAGAGAAACCAATAATGACAAACAACTAAGCATAGTATTGTGTCCTACATAACTATAAATTTTAATCCCATAATATTTTTCTAGCATGTAATATTGGATCATGATGAACTAATAGTGGAGCCAAAGGTCATCACACTTCTTTGATCAAAGTATTTCATTTAGTGTGTTCTACTGAGCCTCATTTGTCACATACACTTCTAAGGGATGATTTGAATTAAGGTTATCTTAAGCTACACATTGGTATTTCCTTCAATAGATAGTCCATAATCCTAGATAACCTACAACCATATTAATCTAATTGGAATAAACCTACTTAACTTGTAAGTAAACAAGTTAGGTATTTCCTTCAATGGATAGTCCTTTATTCCAGCAATAACCTATAAAATTTGATAAACCTACTTACATGTAAGTATTTAAGCTCCCTCCCATACTAAATTATCTATCTTAGGATTAAACATAAGCTTTCCTAGTTAAATCAATCACCTAGCTAAGCACACCATATGTGTTATCCATGTTGTATCATACCTAGTATATAATAATTATGATAAACACACATATCCTACTATGGAGTACTTAAAGACACATCATGAAAACAACATAATAGATTCAACATCATTTTCAAAACAATCTAAATTATCTAATGCATAAAATTTAAAATATATCTCAATCCATGCATTCAAGATACATCATTCAAATTAAAATAACAAAGAAGAAGAGATCCTCATGCCTATTATCACTTATACATACTAAAGATAACAATGCAACCCTATCCAACAATAATTATCTTGATAATCAACTTCTCAAGAATATAATAGATAACTATATATCACTTGTTGATAGGCTAATTCTCTCAAAATATATCCTCCTCGCAAACTATATGAACTCACTTCCATTCTCTCTCTTAATGCAAAGCAAAGTATGGCTAGAAAAGTACAAAATTATGAATTTCAAAAGATGTATCATCTTATCTAGGAATGTGTCCCTTCCAAATAAAATGGTTCATCTATTTATAGATAAACTAATTAGACAACAAGCTTCATGTAAAGGAACACATGAAAAAATTAGAAAGGTTGCAGATTTAGAAGTTAACACTCGACATAGTCACCTACAATTCGACTTGTTTTCTACCAACATTCTAAAGAATTATTCAATTATCATATGCATAATTCAAATTGCCTCAATGAGAAGACAACTATATCAATTCAAACTCAAAGGTTGTGCCATTTCCAATTCCATTTCCTTCATATTTGGCTTGGTTAAACTCAGTCAACTTCCATTTTATGATAGCAAGCTTCCATTGATCCATTTGGTGGATGAACCGATTTGAGTAGTTTAATACGTTAGAGAAATTCAAGCTTGGTCTCACTAATGGCGTCAACCAAGTCAAACATTTAATAGACAAAAATATCAGATGTAATACAATGAATTATATCATGTGTCATCCAAAATGATAATCAGTTTACACTTAACAGTCATAAGCTTATAAATCAACTTAATTTTACATAGTCAATAATGACTATTATTGACCTCCATTCACATAGTCTATATCGACTATAAAAACCTTTATAAATAAACTTCTAATAAATAGTCATGAGTAGCTTCTATCGACCTCTATTCTTTTCATGATATATGTGTATGTATCAATATCCGTCTATGCTCTAATCAATCTCCAAGTATTAGAGACTTGGTTGAAAAAACGTCTTATAGTCATGCACAATAGTTTTATTACTCTTTTCCACTCTCCATATGCAAACATGATATCTATTCACTTCTCATTACATGTGGTATGCTTATCCCCTAATACTATTTTTCCTCTTTTTATTGCTGCATTTATGCATACAATAAATTCAATTTTCTTCTTAGCCTTATGTGTTGGAAACACACTATCTTAACAACCTTCAAGTTGTCATTCTATGTTGTATAAGTACATACATGTATATTTGGTAGCCATATTCATAATACACTATAGCCCATATAACTGGTGCTATGTATTTTAGCAACATATAGTATATATAGAGAGTATATTTAATATACTCTCTATAGATATACTAACTCATTTGATAATAATTACACATTTATTGATACCTTGAATGCATAATTCATATTATCATATCTCATCAAATGATACACAAGTACATACATGTATACATGTACTTACATATACATATATATTTCTTATCGTACCAAGCAAATGAAGCTAGGATCAATTCGATAATTTTATTATCATATATACATTAATATATATATTTCAATGAGTTTCATTAACACTATATTATATATATATATATTTATATGTGTATATATACCAATATATGTATACATTTCCATGATAATTAAGTACTTATATATTTGATATACTAAAGAATACCAACAAGTAAACATTTACACACAATAATAATATTATATATATGTATGTATATATACATACACACTCGTCTATTAAGATTTTATGCCTACGTGTGTATTAGTATAAATATACATACAAACATATATATTATCTAGCAATATGTTGGTCGAATGATCCATTCAAAATCCGGATGATCATGACCATGTGATTATACTTTCAAAAACATCATAACAAACATTTATATACATATATGCATATATTATACATATTTCATCATACTCATATGGACATCCCATTATATCCATCATAAGGGTATGCTGACATATGCATATATGCATATATCCTAATACTCATCCACCCATATAGTCAAGCATAGTAAAATAGGGAAGGTCTCAAAATCTCAAATAGATAAACATCACCCAATATTGAACTCAATATTAAATGAGACCTTTACTAATGAAGATATTTCAATCTAGAGATAACTTACCTACTTCCCACTTCTATGTGTAGACTCAACCAATCTACTATGGTGTGTGTATCCTCAGATAGTTTAATTTTACCGCTTACCTAACCATGATCTTCTCCTGAGTAATACTTCCCCTCCACCTAGAGGAATGAACACATACCTGCATCCACTAACACATGCACCTGATAGTCAATTGTTCATAACATATGCAGTATATATAAAAATATGAAAAGTTAGAATAATAATTCAATAACCATCCATTCACATTCATGCAGTATTTCTCCATGAAATAAAATCAACTCAGATAACATTCATATTGATAAAAAGGTACAAGCATAATTTATTCATATCCAAAATTCACATTACATTCAAATTTACCCTACATAGTAATAGTAAATAGTAATTACACAATTGGGGTGTAACATACTTCACCCCTTTTGGATCATCATCCCCAATGATGTATAACACTTTAACATATAGATAAATTCAATAAGGTTTTACTTAGCATTCTCAAAATACGTAAGATTTATAAAGCATTCATTCTATGTAGCAATTGTGTCCTCCCCCGACCTAGCTTTGAATGCCCTCACTATCGCATAGGGAAATCTTGTATGACTCACACATTCTTACTCTCCCAAAGAGATTTATTAAATTATCATATATACACATCCTAGATACAATAGTAGCTATACATGACACCTAAAATATAGTGATAGGAAATCATTGATACATGAATTTATTCTTATTATAATCCAAATAGAAAGGGAATGTCGGTGCATTGTACACTACACCGTGGGTCCCATCCTTCCCCTTTGGTATTTATACTTTTAGAAAACTCATAAAATGAGTCTTTCCATCACTTACACATTTATTTTCCTTAACCTAAAGTAGATTTTCTTGATTACTTGTCCATATTCGAGAACAATATTTCTCTTGAACACTTGCCAAATTCTAACACTGTTTCATACTTAAGCTTTGTATTGACAAAGTTTCATTGATCTCTTTGATCTATTACTCTTGTTTAACATTCTATCAGGTCTATGGTTAGCCCTATTTCTAAGCCTATTTCCATTTAATATACTTTCCAACCTTTCCTTCCATATAATGGTCCAAATCTCAATGTTAGAAGTTTATAAATCATTGAAGATTTAGTCTACCATTTTTTCCTATTTGGGCTATAATAATATACTTCAAATTCATTTGATTGAATGTATCATAGTATGATCATTCTTTAAACAACCCTATCATTATTTTCTCATTCATGATTGAGATAACCTTCTCAAGAATACTAAGAAACTACTTCCCACAATATATTGTTTAGGACCAAAATCTTATAAGTCAAGTTTCCAGATAGCGTTGGTGAGTTTGTCCGCTAGAACATTATGTCAGTTTTACTGATATAGATAGACTGATCTATCTTGTGTTCTACCACTTTCTCTCTGGAATCTCAAAATATTATACATGTCCTACCGATGATGACATCCAATCTTCATTTCTTGGCATACTAGACATTATCTTGCCACATTTTGTGCAGTCTCATAACCTATCTTTTCCAAGGTTATAGTGGTTTTTCATTCCAATGTCCTTACTCAGACATTAATTTCCTCATTTAATTCTTGAATCTTCCAAAATTTTAAGTAAATAGGTTCTTTTATATCCAATAATAGTCTATTTTTTGACAAAGTGAAAAAATATTTTACGATCTTACGCCATCTTTAATTCCCAAGTAATAATGGTTATAATTTTTGCGGAGATAAATCCCATTTGTTTTAGGACATCCATAACATGGATTTATTCTATCCTCAGATTATTTTCAAAGACATAATCCATCTTTCAACTCAATTTGATTTTCTTGATAAAAATTGGTACTATTTTTTAGTATTAATCCTCATTCAATCATGTTGGTCCCTAGAAGATATCAAATTTAGTTGCATATCTAATTAAAAAGCACAAACATTTATTGTTAGCTCCATGAATTCACTTAATCATATAGGAGTGTCCTAACTTCGGTATATCCTAGTTGAGTGCATGTAACAACCCTCGCGTTCTACTTAGTAAAATTTCCAAGATTTCATTCAAAGTGAAAATTCTATGATGTCATGACATAACAATAGATGCTTCCCTTTGAGAGTGCATCCCTTTTAATATAAGAGCCAATTTAAGTAGAGTCTTTGTCAAAAATATGATTTCCTTTTAAGAGTCTAAAGTAATTAACCAAGTAGCTACTTTAACTCACTAGGTATCCCACCTATCACTCCATTCATATAGAATTTCCATAAGCTCAAGTGATTTATACATTCTCATGGGAAAATATCAATCTCAATATTCCATTCCAAATATTAGGATAGAGTCCTCAATCAATGACTAGTGTGATGTTATAGGTTTCTCTACCCCTATATGTTCCAATCAAGACCAAATGTACAACTCAACAAAATAAGTTATTCCCAACCTTTAGGTGTTAATGAGTATTCTAGAACATATTCCAACCTAGTAGGTAACTTAACCTAAAGTTTCTCTCTTTAATTTAATGAATTCCTCATCCCAATTAGGTTATTCTAAACCTAGGGTTTCAATCAAATAATCATTATCATAAGGATATTTTTGATGTGGTTCACATAATGTCACATCCTACATTATCTTTCTCTCCATCTTTATGGCTTTATAGCTAAACCTTATCATCCCTAGGTCTCTTAGCATAGTAAGCTATAGTGTCAAGTTTCTTTACAACATGGACATATTTCATGATATGTAGTATTACTACTTATATATAGAAATAACATCATTATCTAAATACCCCATATAAGGTATATAGTAGTGTACATACACTTTCTTCTAATTCATGAATAATATAGATACTCCCTTGCCAATCCCATAGGAAATGATCTTCCCTTTGTCTATCCCTTAGACAATGATATTCCCTATCACAATTAAATTATCCACCTATCCTTTTCTAAGGCATCAATGATATCTTCCAATCAAATAAATATAAATTAGGGGATGATAATAGATCTAAATCCTTGAACTTTCCATTAATCTTTCTCTAAAAATCCCAATACCTTTTTATTTCTCATTAGTCACAAAATGTATGACTTAATTGACATCATGACTTGCAAAGAAGTCATTAGTTCTTCCAAATTGAAAACATATCAACAATTTTTATTGGGTGGGGTACTTAACCAAAGTCAATTCACTCTCTTCCTTCCCCCCTTAGTGTTTTCACAACTTCTTATCTACTCAAAGTTGAACTCCTCGCAATACTTTCTTATTTGAAGGTATTTGTCATTCCTTGTTGGCTTTTCATTGCCTTTTTTTCCTCAATGGCATAATTTGAATATACTTTTCCCAAAGTTAGATTCATCATTTATTTCTATTCCGTAGATTCAATATTTTGGATTTTTTTAATAAGACATCTAATGAATAATTGACAAATTTTAAGTTAAGAGGAACTCTATTAATCCAATTTTTCATTTTGGAATCCTTTTTGTGGAGGAAATTCATACCCACAAAGCTTCATTGATTGATGCACCTTTTAGCTTAAAACATTGTTTTCCTTACAACTTCTATTGATCTGAAACATAGTGCTTCATCAAGTATTCCATTCCCTTTTGGAACCTCTAAATGAATGTTTTTTTCACAATTTTTTGGTGAGTTCATCTTATACTCCAACCAATCTATGTACTATCCCAACCTTTAGTCAGATCGACCTACTTTTCCACTTTAGGTTTCTTTCTCATATTCACCTTATCAAGTGACTTTATTCGAATGCTTGGAATCTTATTCTCTTTTAACATTTAATGATACCAAAGTTTTTTGGTCTCTTTTTCACATCTTAATTGAAAATCCAATAATCTCATTGATTTTGGTTGGTGGAACCATGCCCACAATGTTTGATTAGTTATTTTTGACCATTCTAGTTTGTTCTCTTTTCTTAGGTACTAACTCTAGATTTTTGCAACATATTATCCTTTATATAGGAATTAGATTTATGTCAAGAGTTATCCAACCTTTTGGATACCTTCTTCATTGAATCTCTACTTCGATCTAATTTATGTTCACATTGCGTACACATAGATTCATATTTTTTTCACTAAATCTAACAATTCTTGACTCTTTACAAATATAGGGTGCTACTATTAAGGGGTTATCTCATTTCTTCCCATACCTTTAGAGTCATATAGCTATTTTTTAGGATAAAGGTATATATTGGTTATTCTTTGTAACCTTCCTACATAAGCCAATTGCATAATCTTCCACAATCCCAGGTATTGTCATAAGTTTGTGGTTTAGGATTTCCTACTCTAGGGATGAATGTTAGCTAGTCCCAAATTTATACAACTTTCTAGTAATTCTCATCATCCCTTTTCACTTCCCTATGTTATTTTATCTTGTCATTGTGGCACAAGAGAATTTTTTCAACCATTATCTTTTGATAAGGTTTACATATTACTTGTGCAATGGGATCATAGGTTTCAATGTTGAACTTGGTTTCTTTGATACCACATGTAACATGCTAAACCTTCAATGCAATAAATTTTTATAAATGTAAACCTCGCGATTAAGTAAATTTGGTAACAAGTCATTGCGGTAATTTTTTTCTTTATTTTATTATATATATATGATAAATGTGCCATATCATATTACAATAAAGATTCAATTTCATTACAATAACTTCAAAAATTTCAATCAAAACTAGAATACATACATTTTCATGCATAGCTCCAATGAGCTTTAGAACAAATAGTTGTAAGATGTATAAGATCCTTCCTTTAAAATCTTTGTTCTTCTATCACCTGTTATGGAGGAGAAGCTTCACTCGAGCACTTTTCTACCAACCACAGACTCTTAATGTAGTACCCCACACATCTATCATTTGATAGATGGCCCTTCCCTTTGACGAAGAGATTGGTAAAGTAACCAATAATGACAACAAACTGAGCATCTAGTGTTTTGTCCTACATAACTAGAACTTGTAATCCCACAACCTCTATCTAGCATGTAATACTAGATCACGGTGAATTGGAAATGGAGCCAAAGTTCATCACACTACTTTGATCAAAGTGTTTCATTCAATATGTTCTACATAGGGTCATTTTTCACATACAATACTCAAGGCTGATTTGGCTTAAGGCTATCTTAAGCTATGCATAGGTATTTCCTTCAATGGATAGTCCTTTATTCTAAAGATAACCTATAAACTTGGATAGCCCTTCTTATATGTAAGTATTTAAAATCCCTCCCATATTGGATTACCTATCCTAGGAGTAAACACAAGCTTTCCTAGTTAAATCAATAACTTAGCTAAATACACCATATGTGCTATCCATGTTCAATCATACCTAGTATATAATACTTATGATAAATACCCATCTCCTACTATGGAGTACTTA
Source organism: Sequoiadendron giganteum (assembly GCA_007115665.2). NCBI lineage: Eukaryota > Viridiplantae > Streptophyta > Pinopsida > Cupressales > Cupressaceae > Sequoiadendron > Sequoiadendron giganteum. Next base: position 570,795,144 of record CM021101.1, read on the forward strand.
GAGACACATTATGAAAACAATATAATAGCTTCAACATCCTTTTCAAAACAATCTAAATTCTCTAATGCATATACTAGAAAAGACATCTCAATCCATGCATGCAAGATGCATCATTCAAAGTAAAATAACAAATAAGAAGAGATCATCATGCTTGTTATCGCTTACCCAAACTAAAGATAGCAATGCAACCTTCTCCAACAAAAAATAGCTTGATAATTAGCTTCTCAAGAATATCATAGATCTAGCTCTCTCTCACTTTTTGATAGCTTACTTCTCTCAAAATATAGCCCCCTCACAAACTATATGAACTCACTTCCTTTCTCTCTCTCAATGCAAAGAAAAGTATGGTTGGAAAGATATAGAATTATGAATTGCGAAAGATGTATTATCTTATGGAGGAATGGGTCCCTTCCAAATGAAATGGTTCAAATATTTATAAAGCAACCAAGCAACCCCAAAGCCTACAGTTTAGGCATGCTAATGGACAAAAAGCTTCATGCAAAGAAACACATGAAAAAATTAGAAAGGTGGTGAATTCATAAGCTAATACTTAGCATATTCACCTACAATTCAACTTGTTTTGTGTCAACATTCTAAATAATTATTCAATCAGCATATGCTTAATTTGAATTGCCTCAATGAGAAGACACATGGGTACATGCAGGATCATGATGGGCCAAAAAGTGGTGATATGTAGGTGATATGATGGCCCATGTGGCTAATGACCTTTTTTTTACCCAAGATTGATGAAGTTAAAAGGGTTTCTAAAGGAGATTCTTAGCTTATGTTTTACTTTGAATCAAATAAATAATTATTATTCATTTTCTATTTGAATTGTGACAAAAGTCCTGATTGATAGGTTGATTGAAAAAAATCTATAGCTTTCAAACAACACATTTTTTGAATGCAAAACATGCATCACATTGTATGCTTTACATACTACAGGATTAAAAATAAAGAATTGAATTTCATGAATTTTTGACCAAGTTAAGGTGGTTAGACATACAAGTTTTTAAATTTTTAAAAAGTTGTAATAAAAATTTCATAATTAATTATACTTGGAAAAAAATTACAAAAAAATATGCATCACATCAGGACATGATTCCTCTACTTATATCTAAAATCTTATAAAAAAATATTATCATTTTATTGTGGTTAGGGTGGTTAGATAAACACCTACTTATTTTTTCCCTAAAATTTAAGTACTACTGCATTGAAATTTCAAATTTTGACTAAATAAATTTTCATTTTTTAAAAATAAACCTTGTAGTTCAGAAACTACATTCAAATTTCTACATATTCTATTCTTACATATTTTTGAAATAATATAGATAACTTATTCAATTTTTTATGTCAAGTTGTCTAACTCATTTTCTGAGTTTTCATCGCCACTTAAGGGCCTATTTTTTCCATGATGATCCTGCACATTCCCATCTACATCAATTCAGACTCAAAGGTGGCAGCATTTCCAATTCCATTTCCTTCATATTTGGCATGGTTAAACTCAGTCAACTTCCATTTTATGATAGCAAGTTTCCATCGATCCATTTGGTTAATGAATCGACTTGAGTAGTTTAATACATTAGACAAAGTCAAGCTTGGTCTTACTAATGGTGTTGATCAAGTCAATCATTTTATAGAAAACAATATAAAATGTGATGCAATGACTTATATCATGTGTCATCCAAAATGGTAATCAATTTACACTTAATAATCATAATCTAATAAATCGGCTTCAATTAACATAGTCAATAATGACTATTATCGACCTCCATTCACATAGTCTCTATCAACTATAATAGCCTTTATAAATCTACTTCAAATAAAGAATCATGAGTAGCTTCTATTAACCTCTATTCTTCTCATGATATATGTGTATATCGATATCAGTCTATGCTCTAATCAATCTCCAAGTATTAAAGACTCGGCTTAAAAGACCTCCTATAATCATGCACAATAGGTTTACTACTCTTTACCACTCTCCATATGCTAACATGATATCTATTCACTTATCATTACATGTGGTGGTCTTATCCCCTAATACTTTTGCACCTCTTTTTATTGTTGCATTTATGCATACAATAAATTTAGTTTACTTCCTAGCCTTATGCGTTGGAAATACACTATGGAAACGACCTGCAAGTTGGTATTCTATCTTGTATATGCACTAGACATACTCATAATACACCATGTGCCATATAACTAGTGCTATGTATTTTAGCAACATATAGTATATATAGAGAGAATATATCTAATATACGAATATATATATTTATTCAATTGATAATAATTACACATTGCTTGATACCTTGAATGCATAATTCATATTATCATATCTCATCAAATGATACACATTTACATACACATATACATATATATTTCATATTGTACCAAGAAAATAAAGCCATGATCCATTCCATAATATATTATCATATATATATATATGTATTCTATATGTTCATATACATTTATTTATATTTGTCAATGAGTAACATTAATGATATGTATATATATGTATATATACCAATATATTTATACATTTCCATGATATTAAGTACGCAAATATTTTATATACTAAAGAATAAAAAGTAAACATTTAGGTATAATAATAATATATTACATATATGTATATATATACATACGCACTCCTCTATTACGATTTTATGCCTACGTGTGTATTAGTATATATACATGTACATATTATCTAGCAATATGTTGGTTAAATGACCCATTCTAAATCCGAATGATCATGACCTTGTGATTATACTTACAAAAGCATCATAACAAACATTTATATACATATATGCATATCTTATACATATGTCATCATACTTGTATGGACATCCCACTAAATTATATAGGTATGTTGGCATATGCATATATCACAATACTCATTCACCATATAGTCAAGTACAGTAAAATAGGGAAGTTCTCAAAATCTCAAATAGATAAACATCACCCAATAATGCACTTTATAGTAAACAAGACCTTTACTAGTGCAAATATTTCAAACTAGAGATGACTTACCTACTTCCCACTTCTATGTCTAGACTCAACCAATCTATTGTGGTGTGTTTCTTCTCAGATAGTTTAATTTTACTAGTTACCCAACCAAGATCTTATCCTAAGTGATACTTCCCCTCTTCCTAGAGGAATGAACACATACCTACATCGACTAACACATGCACTTGGTAGTCAATTGTTCATAATATATGCAATATATATAGACATCTTGAAAGTTAGAATAATAATTCAATAACCATCCATTCACACTCATGTAGTATTTCTCCATGAAATAAAATCAACTGAGATAACATTCATATTGATAACAAGGTACGAGCATAATTTATTCATCTCCAAAATTGACATTACATTCACATTTTACCCTACATAGTAATAGTAAATATTAATTACATAATTGACGTGTAATGCTACCAAGGATATAAAGAGGATGATTAGGTGCATTTATAGAGGAATCAATATGTGTAAAATAAATGTTAGGAAATAAATGGGTTCAACCCTTACAAGGTTAATTTCATTTGTATTTACAAATATGGGTAAGTAATTATCATATTCTTCATCATCACTACATTGAACAAAGCTTTTTGAATAACTTGGCAATGAATTTGTAAATATTTGCAAGTTTTGATTAGGTGGTGAAATTTATTTATTTCCTTTTTCATTAAATTTGACCAACTAGATTTTATTAGAGATGATGATTTCTTGCTCTTGGTGCTTAAGACAGATACATCTTTTCATATTATGTATAGGTGTACGATGATATTGACAAAAAAAAATCACCTTAAACATTGGTGCTAAAGGTTTAGTTGTGTTGAAATTCCTAATCAAAGGAATTTCAATCATGTTCATATTTAACAACTACAAAATTATGGCATGGAGAGAATTGGGAAATTATGAAAATATCCTATCTCTTGGCCTAAATTGATAGGATTTTTATTTGCAACAATGACTTGGGTTTCACTATTATTTGTGCTTTAAGGAGTGTTTATCTTAGTGAAGTTTTTCTTTTTATTTTTTAATATTTCTTAATTATTTGGATACATGGATTTGGATTGACTAGTAGGATTTGATGAGTATTTACATTCATATTGACTAATAATTATTTGATAATCATGAAGGGTAGTACACAAGTGTGTAAAAGACAAAAAATTCATCAATAATATCTTCTCTCAAATACTAGGTTGTTAGTTTTCTATAAACACCTATTGAATGCCAATTTATAGAAGACTAAAGGATATGTGTGAGTAAATTAGTTGATATAATTCTATAAATTCTATTATATTTTATTTAGGTCCTTATTTAAATTTAACTAAATCCATTAATGTAACTTGAGGACCAATGTTCACTTAAAAATATTGTAGGAATGCACTAATGAGTTGCAAAATGAGTTAATTGATTTTCTTGGAAATGAACAAAAGAAATCCAAGGCCATGTATTTCAATGATCTAGAAAATAATTTTTATAGGAGTGCATCTTCAAAAATGAATTTTCTACACAATTGGATAAAAGATAACACATGATTATTTGGATCTTCTTTACCATTGTATTTCTCAAATCAGCGTATTTCACTATTTTAAGGTATAGTTGTTTTTAGAATAGAAAATGATAATGAGCTATGTGTGAGGTGTGTTAGAGGTTAAATATGGGTTTTATTTTGATTTAATTTTGAAATTTATTGCTAGAACCTGAAATGTTGCAACAAGAATTGTTTCAGCAATATCTTTGCTCAAAAGTATCCCTTAAGGACCATCTCAGACTAGCTCAAAATGATCTAGATGGTTTTAGAGCCTTCAAGGATTTGTTCAATAAGGAAGAAACCTTGTTTAAGTGATTTACATAACATTGTTAATAAAGAAGAAATTTAGTGGAAACAATGGGATAAAAATTAATAGCTCGTTAGGGGGATAAGAACTCCAAGTTTTTCCACCTATCCACGACTAGGAATAGGAAGAGGAATAATAATTTTGAATTTATCACCATGGATGGCTCTATTATAACTTATAAGGAGGACATTTAATTTCAAGGTGTTAATTTATTTGATAACCTCCTCAACTTGGTCATTATTAACCCCCCTATTTTGGTGGACCACCTATTGGATGTGATTCCCCACACTCACTCCCTAGGAAATTATGTTTATTGAAGGATGTGCCTCGAAGGAGGAAATGAGGGATGTTTTTTTTTTCTTTAACCGTCTTGAGGTCTCGAGGTTTGATTTCTTCCCTCCTTTCTTCTTTCAAAGATTCTAGGATCTTGTTGGCCAAGATGTTACTCTTACTATTAAGGAATTTCTCTCTTTAGTTAGCATGGTGGAGTTCAATAATACTTTTTTTTTCCTCATTGGAAAGAAAACTTATTCCAATAGGCTTCTTAATTTCCACCCCATTACCCTTTGTAATATCTTCTACAAAAATTGTTCTAAACTGCTAGTCAATTGTATTCAACTTTCCCTTGATAAAATGATCCATCTAGCCTAGAAAGGTTTTTTTTTGGGGTAAAAAATTAATGATGTTGTCATGTTGGTTCATGAAACGCTTCATTCTATGAGAAAATGCAATAAGGAAGGTATGACCCTCCAATTGAACATCTCAAAAACCTATGATAAAGTCTCTTGGAATTTTTAGTTTGAAGTCTTGTGTAGATTTGGGTTCATGAGAAAAATTCTAAAACTTATTAAAGGTTGAGTTACCTCTCTTATGTTATTTTTGATCATTAATGGAACTCTAGAGGGACACTTCTCAACTACTGGTGATATCAAGAAAGGTGACCCCTTATCCCCCTATCTCTTTATATTGATGGCATAGGTCCTTGGTTGTAACATTGCAAAAGGTGTTTTAAATGTTACCTTAGTTTTTTTTTCTCCCTCTTCCATCTCCCAACCGATTTCTCATCAAACTTTTTTTGATGATATGATCCTTCTTGGGGAAACCATTGTGGTGCAGGAAAAGGGGTGGATAAATGTTCTTAAAAATTATGTTTCTACTTTTGGTCAATGTATTCATCTAGCTAAGAGTGTAGTTTTTTTCATTAATGTCTGCCTATGCCTCCAAACCAAAATCTCTTGGATTCTTAATTTCCAAATGATTTCTCTCCCTTATACTTACTTGAGAATGCTTCTCACTATGAGTAAGGTTGATAATTATAGGTCATCCATCTTACTTGAAAGATTTCAAAGAGAACTTGTGGCTTGGAAGGGGTCCCTTCTAAGAAATGCTAGTAAACTACTTCTCTTAAAGTCCAATCTCAAAAGAATGGTTTTTTACCTTATGTCCTTATTTATCATGTGCTCTTTGTGGTTTGAAAAATTGGAATATATCCATAGAAGGTTCCTATGGTCAGGAATAGGAGAAAAATATTGTTATTCTATGGTCACTTGGGACACTGTTTGCTCCAAAAAGATGTACATGGTGGTCCCAACTTAAGAAAAACTAGGTAGATGAACATCACACTCATTACATTTAAGCTAGTTGGAATCTTTTAAATCAGTAGGATGAATGGATATCTATCCTTAAATCTAAATATTTACATGGTGGGGAAGGAATCTCTTTCCTTTATAATATTAAAATACCGTTATGGTCCATTATCTAGAATGATCTCCTCAAAACTAAGAATTTAATCTCTCGAGGTATCTTTTGGAAGGTTCGTACTAGTGATTCAATTTATTTTTGGGATGAAAAGTGGATCTCTAAGAAAGTGCTTGGTATCCATCTAATTTGCTCCACTATCAAATCAAACCTCTACTCTAGATTGGGCCTTAAGCTTTTGGATTATTTGGACCACTCCTCAAGAAGATTGATCTAAAAAAGTATGATTCCTTGCTTCATTTGGATGCCTCAGAACTCCTCAAAATAGTTGGTAATCAAAGATTTTTCAATTTTAATTTAACTAATTATTTGGTTTGGGAGGACTTTAAGGATGGTAACTATTTAGTTAAGTCTAGATATAACATTTTTCCTAGTTCTTAGGTTCCTCAATTCAACTAGATGAAGGTTTGGATGAAAAAATCCTTACCTAAGGTGCAATTATTCTCGTGGATGGAATACCATGAAATAATTATCAATGGGGAGACATATTAGAAATGGGTGCTTTTTGTGTGAAACTAAAGCTTAAAAAATTAAGATCACCTCTTATTTAACTATTCATACTCTTGGTAGGTTCATCAAAAAAGTCAATCTTTTTCCATTGTTGGGGTCATCTTCTATTGTTCCATTAAGATGGAGATCTACAAGGTGAGCGAATAAAACCTATATTTTTCATCTCTTAGAGTCATAATGGATTGCAATTGATTTTACTTGATTAAACTCATTAAACTATGTGCCCTAATATGAAAATTGTAAGATTCGATAATTATAGACTGAAAAAAAGATTTGTAGGTAGATCTTGGAAGGGTAGAGTGATGTGTACCTATCCTAAAAGTTGGGTTTTAGCTTCAATATGAGGAAAGAGTTACCCAAGGGATATTGGATCCTCGTATGTGTGTCTTGTTCTATTTGTGTAGTCCTCTAATGGAAAATATGAGATTCATGTTTCCACTTGCATACTTGTCATATCACTATTGAATAATTTTGTAGGTGATTTTTTGTGAGTTGACAAGGTGTAAGGTTTTGAATGCAACAATGGAAAATGGATCTTCAACCTTCCTTCAATCCTCTTTAAACCTAAAATATACACATTCAAAGAGAGAAGAAATGTCATGCCATTAAGGATCTTTCCCTAGTCAAACCTCATGTTATTGTTTCCACTTCCATAATGGTAATGTCAATGATAGGCATGATAAATGATAGAAAGGAATGATGAATCAACAAAGTGTTGCAACTCACCACACTTCAATGACATACTTGAAGAATTAAAGTCATGTATATCACTTCAAGGTCTCATATATTGCTTTCTTGAACTCTTTGAATTGCTTGGAGACTTACAACAAGGGTTAGCCTTCACAAAAAATGATAACATAAATATGCATAAACTCACATAGGATTTGACATGATGTTAGGATCTTGAATTTCTGGAAAAATTTACTAAAATGCTACTCTTGATTTCTCTTGACTTGCTTTTAACAATAGTATTTTCTCTCAATTTTTTGTTAGATTTCAAATGATTCCATAACTAGGTATTATAATAATTTATTCAATTTCCCACAAATTATACCTATAGCTAACATTTGGAAGTTGAATTTCAAATATTAAAATATTGACACCAACATATTCAAATTTGGATCACTAAAAAATAGTGGGACAATTTAGATGCCCAAGTGTGTCCCAATCTTGGCCCTCTTTTCTAGGATGTTAGGTGTTAAGGGAAAAAACATTAAATAAATGTATTTGTTAAACTCTTGCAATTTTTTAGAAAATGGTAAAAATGGGTTATAGAATGCATATTTTAGGAAATGAGGTACTTAATTAGACTTAATAACTTAGGGGAAGCAAAACATAGTGTGAATTTATCAACGGTGACAATTTTAGATGCTACATTTAGCCCCCACTTTAGTGCAATTATGAACTTATACTCATAATCACATTAAAGTAGAAAATATATGTCAAGAGGGGTCTAGTTGTCTAAATATTGAAGAGATAATGAATAAGGATCAAGGTGGAGTGCCCAAGCCCCTAGGATCAATGATCCTATGACAAGACAACATAAGGAAAAAAGAGCATCAACATGTATGAAACATAGCAAGACAACATGCAAAAACATATATGTTGGAAAAACACAAGGCATACATGATGAAAACACATGACATAACATAACATGTGGCTGATAAAAAAATGAACACACAAATTATTTAAACACGATGCAAACACGAGGAAAAAGTAGAAAAGATGCACACAAACCACAAGGTTAGTACTAAAATTATTCAAGTCAGTAAGGAAAAGATACCAAAGTCTCTTTGTGCAAGAGAATGAAATTGTTAACAAATTCCTTAGCACCAAATTTCCTACCCATCACTCATCCCCTAATTATATCTCTCTTATCTATGAGTATGTTTTGATACAAGAGGATGTAACCATAGAAAATCATTACAATCATATTTTCTCTTATCCATATACCTCTCCTTCTTGTGAAGAAGGTATATTTCAATGTTAGAAGAGACACTCATTGAGAGTCATGAGAATATTTTTTTCTCCTCTCCTAAAACCTCTTCTACTTGGGAAGATATTATACTACAAGAGGATGAGATCATTGAAACAATTTTTAACATCACTTTACCTAGTATCCATTCATCTCCCACTTGTGAGAATTTTTTAGTGAAAGGGGATGTGTAGCATAGGGAAAATCAGAAGTTAGCAAATAAAACAAATGCATAAACTAACCCTAGATAACAATGAAGCACAAAGGAGTTAAAAAAATAATAAACCGGGAACAATCTCACCAAAAAGTCTTCATGCACTCCATGATTAACCTTCATTACACTTCTCAATGTTGTTGTACTATAATACTTGCCCTCACATTTTAATCAAGCATGCAATTATGACCGATGATAAAGCAATAGAAAAATATCAAAGATTATTATGACCTCTAAAATTCTAAGGTTTTCCAAGATGATGAAATGAAAATGATAGAGAATTTTTATAGGCAAGTTGATTTCAAATGATAGGTTGAGACTGAAAGATAATTAATCGATAGTGAGGATTAAAAATATGATGCATATGATAAGATTAGGGCTAAGTTAAAGCAAGTGGTAAAGATTGAATGGTGAAGATTAAACTAAAATCATTTTAATCAATGGTGGAAATTAGTTGAGACATAGAGGGATACAAATTGGATGTAGAAGATAAGATTGTCACAAAAAAAAGTAGTGAGTTGGAAAGAACATTAGATCTTTTTCCATTTAAGTGACCAATGACTAATTAAATAATAAATATATTATTTAATTATAGAAGATTGTGATAAGGAGGAATCATTGTTTTGAATTAGATAATGATTTTAATTCAAAAATCAAGATATGGGATCTAATTAGATAAATACAATTTTTTTTAATTGGACAGAGGAAAAAGCTAATGAATAATTAAATAATTAAAATAATTATTTAATTATAGTGGAAATTGTAATATTGTCATAGAAAAAGCAACTTGTTAGAGAAAATCAAATCTTATCTTATCTAAGTGACCAATAAATAATTAGATAACAAAGATCTTATCTATTTATAGAAGAATATGATGAGAAATCATTTCGAATTAAATAATAATTCAACTCAAAATTCAAGATATTGGACAAAATTAAATAAATAAAGATTTATTTAATTAAAGAGAAAAAAGGCTAACAAATAATTAAATAATCAAAACAATTATTTAATTATAATGGAAAGTGGCATAGGAATGAAATAAATAAGCATTTATTTAATTTTAGAAAGAAGATAAGTTTAATTAGTGATGTAATTAAATAACATTTTTTTAATTAATCGAAGAGGAATAAAGGTAGTAATGAATTAATTAAATAGTTAAAATCATTCAATTGATAGAGGATGTATGACTTTAGGAAATAACTAAATAATTAAAATTATTTAATTATGAAGAATGAAGATGAAAGAATTATGAAGACAGTAAGAGTCGCGGGCCTAGGACAACTTTTAGTGTCTACATTTTGTCCCTCTTTGAGACAATACAGTTTATCTCATTGTGTCAAAGAAAATTAGTCAAAAATATGCCCCAGTGAAAGGGAGAATGACAAGGAGGTAGTGGTGTGCCCCCTCGAGAGGATAGGCGGGTTCGAAGAATAGGAGTGTGCTCTCAAAATGGATGAGAGAACTATAAGATGAAGGAAAAAAGGATAGAGGAACATAGATAAGAGCGGTGAAGATGCAAACAAGAAGAAATGTTAGAGAGAAAAAGATGAATAGTATCATAGAAGATATGGATGTTAGCATGGAAGATATGGATGTTAGTATATTAGAATGACTTCAATGGTTTTCCAAAAAACATAATAGGCCTTGCATTAATCATCATTGGGTGTTAAAATGACACAAATGGAGAAAAAAAACCTTGACATGAAATAGACCAAGTTGTGCAAGGTCATCCACTTGCAAAATAGATAGTCATAGACAAGGAATGTCCTAGCTCATACTAAGGGAGAATTTTCCCCAATAATTTTTCTAAGACAATCCACAAACAACAGCCAAAGAAAATATTCCTAAGACATCATCGCTCCTCTAAATTATTCATGGGAAATCCTCGAGGAAGCTAGTAACCTAAATCAAAGACAAAGTTGAAAGAAAGAGATAAGACAAAACAGGCCATAATGTCAATAGTTGGTAAGAATTTTTTCCAATACTTAATTGTTTAACATTTAAGTGATTGGTTGATTGTTTGATAGAACCTCATTTTAGGGAAGACACATATTGTATAAGACATCGAGTCTAGTTTTGATCATGTGACCACCTATGTAAGGAAAATGATGATGTTTGACTAAATGAAAATGTTTGATTTCAGGAAGGACACATCTTGTATAAGACATAAGTTGATTATTTTGAAGGTTTGACTATTTTGACAATTTGCTTGATTTGACATGATGACTTTGTTGGTTTATTTGCCTTGTTGATGCATGACTTTTATTTTTGTTTTGACGATGGTTTGGTATCAGATGACAATGTCTGACTTATTTGACCGACATGAAGAACCCTAAAAGACTGACCTAATGTGGCCTCAGGGGCTCATCGATAGATGGTCTTGCCTACGTAACAATGCGTAGAGACCTCGTAGTTTGACAAGACCATTGACTTTGTTTTATGGACAAAGAACTAAGTCATGATTTTATTCTAACAAACCTAAAAGGATTGACCTAATTCCTTGGGGGTGCATCAAGAGATGGCCTTTCCTATGTCTAGTTGTAGAGGCAACATAGTTCAACATTATGACGAATGGCTGACACAACTAACTCTGACTCAACTTTTGGGATTTTGAACATTTATCTCGATGTTTTTGGGTTTTTGACATATTTTGATGTTTTTGTATTTTTGAGGTTTTATGATTTTTTTTGGATTTTTTCAAGAAATTTTGAGATGATTTTTGGTTTTTTAGGATATTTTATTATTTTTTCAAATTTTTTCATGACATTTTACGACCTCAGAACAACAAGTGAAAGATCCAAATGGCATAGGTTGAGTATTTTCCCTAGTCATGTATAAGACCAATTGATTAGGAATAAGATGGAATAGGGATGGAGAGTGTACTTGATGTCAATCGCTCCAATTTATGGAAAGGACAACCATTTATTACAAGTGATGATAAGGATGGTAACTGATAAGGTGTGGATAAGAAAGATAAGTGGTATGAAAGGGAAGTCAGATTAGAATAATGTTAGACAAAGAAGAAAATTTGTCTACACATGGTGCCTGTTTGCCAGGTTTCCACCATGGTACTTATCCAAAGTTCCACCGAAGTGGTTTTCACTATTGGACAAATTATTTCTCTTTACTATTTTGTTGATTTTTCAAAAAAATTGGTGTTACCAAGATGCCTGTTTGCTAGGTTTTCATCAGGGTAATGATTTTTTTTCTATTTTTTTTTAAAATTTCATGGTTAAGACAAGGGTTTGAAAAGCTATGTGTAAAACTTCTTCAGATGAAGACTTTTTATTGGCTCTGATAAGGGTTATCCTTTATGGGTAGAAATTTGGTATGATCCTGATCCAAAGACTTATGTAACAATGTAAGGCCCCAACCAATTTGGTTTGAACTTTCCTAGATTTTCTCTTTCTTCTTGATTCTTTGGATTTTCCATTAAGACTAGGTCACCAATGTAAAAATTTCAACTCAATAATTTCTTGTTGTAGTTGATGATTTTGATATTCTTGGAGGTGATCTAGTGCCTTTTGTCTTTGTTTCTCTAGGAACGCTATCTCATGTATTATTGACACACGGTACTCTTCATCATCGATATGCCCTTTCAAATATACCCGTAGGAAAGAAATTTCAACCTTAATAGGCAATATGGCCTTAGAACTAAACACTAGGAAATATGGAGTTGTGCTAGTGGGAGTGTAGATTCTTGTACAGTAAGCCGAGAGAGCAGGGTTAAGTTGTAAATGCCAGCCATGACCAACATCATTGACATTATTTTTCAGGATTATGAGGATTTTTTTGTTTGATGCCTCAACTTGGCCATTACCTTGCAGATAATATGGAGTGGAAAAGTGGTGTTGGATATGAAATTACTCACAGAGATAGTAGACTTCATGAGTTTTAAATGGGTGGCCATTATCAATAATTATGGATTAAGGGACCCCATACCAAAAAATTATGTAGCTAAGAAAAAACTTAGAAATTTGTATGTCGGTAATCTAAGTCAAGGGAATGGCTTCAATCCATTTGGTGAAGTATTCAACTGCAGTAATAATTAATTTATGGCCATTGGAGGATGTGGGATGTATCTTTCCTATGAGGTCAAGTCCCCATTGGGAAAAGGGCCATGGTGATGTGATTGAACAGAGCTCTTGTGTTGGTATGTATATCAAGTCTCTATGGATCTAGCACTGTGGACATTTCTTGAAAAATAAGTATGAGTCCTTTTCCATTGTAGGCTAGTAATAGCCCAATCTCATAATCTTCTTAGCTAAGGTCACATCACTAGAGTGGGGTCCACATATACCCTCATGTGCCCCACACAAAGTTCCTTGTGCTTCCTTAGTATCAAGACATCTCAATAGGGTATTGTCTAGGGTACGTCTATAAAGGGTATCACTGATGATGGCATACTTGTCAGATTTATGAATAAATGTCTTGTGTTGGTTTTTTGAGAGGTTAGTGGATAATATTTGGGTGTGAAGATAGTAATCTATGTATTTTTACCATGGGGAATTGGGACAAACAATTTCACACACCATCTCTAAATTTGGGATGTCAAAGGTAGGGACCAAAAGTTGTTCTACCAAAAAGTCGAATTTAGGCATGTTACTAGGTATACACAAGAGTGAACCAATGGTAGCCATAGCATCTACTACTTTATTCTGAATATGGGATATACGATGAAAAAGGATGTTGTCAAAATATTTCTTGAAGCTATCTATAATCCATTTGTATGGGGCTATATTTTCATCTTTTGTGTGGTAGTCATCATTAACTTGTTAGATTACTAGTTGAGAATCTCCATAAACTTGGAGGTTCTTGATCTTCCATTGGGTGGCCATACGTAATCCTATTAAAAGAGCCTCATATTCTACTATATTGTTTGTGCATGGAAAATAAATTTTGAATGACTTACGAATGATGTCACCTTGTGGTGTGATAAACAATATGCCAGCCCATGAGCCATGATTTGTGTGGGATTCATCAAAGTATAAATTCCATGTCATTCCAATGTCTAGAGTGAAGATAGATTCATCAAGAAAATTTGAGACCAGAGGATGATCTGCCTCATTCGGTGCATCTACCAGTTTGTCACCAATAACTTGTCCTTTTATAGCCTTTCTTTCGACATATTTGATATCATATTCACTGAGTATTGTTGTACCTTTTGCACACACACCCCATTCAGAATGGGGACCCTCTTTTCCCTCTTTGTTTTTTTGATCTTTTTTTGATTTTGCCTTGTTTTGCATGCCCATTTTTGTGCCCCAAAAGGGTTGGTGCATTTCCCAATGCCATATTTTGAGCTCAACTGGAGTCCCCCCCTTTAAAAAATTGCTAAGTATCGGGTTAACTTGGGTTTTCCTTGTCAAAACGCTGGTTCTAGCATCTGTGGCGATTTTCGGGTTTCCCCTTTTAGATTTCCTCTGCCGGGTTTCCCCTTTTGGGTTTCTCATCGGTCTTTACTGTTTCGACGACGGTGACGAGACGGCTTTCCAGACCCCCTACCGACCCTACATTTTTTCAAATTCACCAACCTAACCTACCACCGTACGAGGAATTTAATGCTGAATTAATGGTGGTTTTTGCTATAAAAGCACATTTTTCGGCCGTCATTATCAACTATTTGAGTGATGGAAGAGGTTGGAGAACTCCCGGCACCTAGGTTTTCTTTCTGCCCTAGATTTTGAGTGCTTTTCCGTCGACCTTCGCACATCCGACAACTCATTCTTTAAGATTTCGAGGTACATTTGCCATCTGCATGCCCTCCTTTTTTTTTGTGAATTTTCAGATTTTGGCAAGGGAAAAATGTAAAATTCAACTAAGTTAAATGAATCCGCATCCTCCACTCAAAACCCACCTTTTAGAAAACCAAAAATAAATTGCTAGTGGTCAGAAATTTGATCTAAAGCTTCATCGTGCCATAGCTGTTCTTCAGAACAACACTGGCACCTTCCGGGCCCGGGTCTTCCCGTGGCCATCCATGCCTCTTCTCTTCAAAATTTTGCCAATGGCATTCCCCTCATCAGACTTTGACCTCTAGAATTCCCTTCTCGAGATTCTGTTGTGTCATCATTGTTCCAAACGGCCCCTCTTGAGCGTCTTCCCGACGTCTGGACCCCGGACCCTCGAAGTCCATCTAAACTCGAAAATATCATAATCTTGCCGAAATGCAATCCTCCCTCAGGTTTTGATCCTTGGGATTCCCTTCCCGAAATTTCATCCCATCTTCACCATTTCTATGGCCTTCCCCAAGTGGCTTTCCGAACAATGCTTCTCGGCTGCAAAATCTTCCATCTTCCAGTCGAAACTCTTGACTTTAAGTTCCCTCTTCAGACTTCGACCTCTGAAATTCCCTTCCCAGGATTCCGTTGTGTCATCGCCATTCCAAACGGCCCCTCCTGAGCTTCTTCCTGGCTCCCGGATCCCGGTCCGCTAGCCACTGAAACCCAAAATCTAGGTAGACTTCCTCTAAACTTCTTTCGGATTCTGAATGTCGGAATTCCCCTCACAAAATTTCATTCCACCTATGTCGTTCTAATTGCAGGTTTGGGACAGCTTCCCAACCTCCGGTTCCCGGTGCTCCGTCCACCACCCGATTGTCCTAAACCCTCTGACCGCTTCCAAAAATTGCCTCTCGGGTTTCCTCCCTCGAATTTCTGCTTTCTGTTGTCATTCTTAATGGATGACCCTTAGCTGCTTCCTAGCGATGGCAATCTGAGACCTAAATTTTGGTGCCCGAAATTTTGTTTCCTCTGCGCTGTTTCAGACGACTTCCCCACAGATGAAGCCCGAACTTCCAAATAAGGCATCAAACGACCTCCAAATCTGAAATGGATTTTGACCCACTTTCTAAAATTCAGTTTTCCTTCGCCTCCAAACTCAAATCTTCAAATCCAACCTCGGGAAATGCCTATGGGAATTCCATTCTCATTTAGCCCTTTCAAACGACATTCTGCCAAGGGATTTTCAGCTCAGGAACTCTGAATTGTTTGCACTGCTCTCTAGCAATGAAGTATCTAATTTCCATGGTTATTAAATATGAATTATGATTGTTGGACTAATCTTGACATGCAGGGATTTTTCGATGGCCATTTTGTCAAGTTCATCATTACTGATTCTCATATTTTGTGTAGGATTTATGGAATCTGATGCAAAGACTTCCGGTGCTTCCAAGAAAGGAAAAGGAACAACCAAGCCACCAAGGGGCAAGGAAGACAGGGACCTGATGAAATACAAATTCTAGGGAGTCCCCATTCAATCCAGGATCACTACCCTTTGGAGGGATGTCTTAGATACCAACATCAGACAGGTCAATGTTGATGAATTCACGCAGAGGGTTAGAATGAACCCAAAAACAACAAATGCATGATTAATAAAGATCAGTGGACTTGCTAAAGCTGCAGGTTTCCCGCTAGCCTTAGTGGCCCCGAAGCTGGTAATGGCATGCATAGATGCATACCAATCTAATACCAGAACCATAGTGGACCATGACGGAAATACCCTTGCAATTATGTCTTCATCAGGTATAACAACAACCTTCAACATTCCTGCCTTTGAAAGCATGGAGGTCCCCACTATGGAAGACTATAAAGAGGTGTGGGAATAGGACCCATTGGGGTGTAAAAGGCTTATCAACCAGTACTGGTTGAAGGAAAAATGAGGTAGTGCTAGGAAGCTTCCTCAAGAGCTCTTCCACAGCGACTTCTTCGAGGACTACCATGACTTTGTAACTCTACTCAGCCGAGTCATGGGCCTTCCTAGCGTATTTTTTTCTAGTAATGGATGTTCTATTTCATAGAACAAATTCTCCAAGGAAAGGGCACCACCTTCTATTGGGGCAAGATAATCAATGACTGCTTCCATGAGTAGTTTACCACCGTGAAGAAAAAGCAACAAATTATTCATGACCTCCTACTTGGTATATTCCCTCGCTAATTGGTGATGTTATCAAGGGTTGAAAATGATGCCCAGTGATCCATCGGGGCCAGAGCTCAAGCCTTATGACAAGTACCCCAAGTTACAATTTCAGAATTTCAAAAGAGACTATTGCAGGGTGAATGACGCGTTCATTGCTCATATCATCTGATTCGTAGGAGGGGATTTTCATAGGAGGACATCCCATAGTGCTAGGATCCTCCTCAGATAGTACACCTTATGGTACATCTAGTTCCCAAGGTTCACATACATGCACGCTCAGGGATTCACTGAAAGATCGAACAAGCTACTCCGGTACCCAAATGACCAGATTATTCTCTTGGAGTTAACTCGGCAGCTATGACACATTCACAATGTCTTGAGCAAAAAACATCAGGTAGGCCCTGCCTATCCCATGAACCTCGGTCAGGGGATGTATAAGATTCACACCTCCCAGTGCGTAGGATATTCAGAAAAGGAGCTAGCAGAATATAACTTCGAGCAACATTCAGTGTGGCCATGAATGGATCCTTATGGTCATGTCAGAATGGCACTGGGACATGAGTATGCCCACCTCCACAATATCGAGGAATTTTGGGCCAATTGCAAGGACGATCTTGAGGTGCGGTTGTGGCATTACATGCGCATGACATTCATCTATGTGCGAAGGGTGAACTTGTGTCCGATCTCTGATTAGCTAGAAGAGGATGAAGACACAGTTGTGGGCCTAGGATATGATGTAGTTTCCAACTTGCCACTTCCTGCAATTGATTGGAATGCACCAGAGTTTAATGACATTGGTATGCTCACTAGGCCCATTGAAATCCGAATGAGGGCATGGATCGATGAGAAGGTGGCTCAATTGAAACAACAAGGGGTCATCCTAACATTCACCAAACTTACAAGTGAGCATGTAAGTGAACCAAGTGGCTCTGAAGGTGGAGCAGCTGTCGCTGTGACTGGGGAGGCATCTAAGACCCCATGATTGGTGATGACCAAGAAAAGAAAGGAGGCTAGCGAACAACTACCCAAGCCAAAGGTCTATGCTCGTAAGGCTTTTGAGCCTAAACCTTCCAAGAAGAGGAGGAAAACAACTGGTAGTGCAGAGATGGCTATATTAACCAAGGGTCCATCCCTTGGGATTAGAGGATCAGGAGTTAGCTCACCAAGGTCACTTCCTACCATTATTACTACTACTACTACTTCCCCTACCTCTCATGCTTCTCTTGCAGTCTCTACTTCCTCCTCGCCTGCGGTGGATATCTTTGTCCACCTTGCTCCTACTCCTCAAGCGTTGCAAGTTATTCCCATAGATTCATCATCTACCACCACCTCACCAATGACCTCTTCCTCCATGTCTCCTTCCCTTCCCACCGTTTCTACTACTACAATGCCTACCCTTAGCCTTTCGGAGTGGTTTGTAAAGTATATGCAGAATGTGTTGTCTAAGCTTTCAGGGATTCTCACCAATCCGATAGTCCAGGCTACAATAGCTCAAGCTATGGCCTCCGCTCCAATAGCATCCCCCTCTACTGAATCACCAAAGATGAAAGCAACCATGCAAATATCAGACGAGTGTGAACGACAGTAGCTAGAGGCTGAGAAGGTGCCAGAGCATGAGGAGTTTGAATATCATGAACATTCCTTGTTCGAGCGTCGGGAGATTGATGAAGTGACCTATGAATCTTCTAGTGAGGGTAGTGAGGACCTCGATGCTGAACTGATCTGAGAGTCAAATGATCTCGAGCTCAATGCTAAGTGGGGCAAGCAGCTCAAGGAAATTAAGGACAAGGAAGCTGAGGACCAGCTTGCACAAGAAGAGGAGATTACTGCTCCAGAGATAGAAGGTGATAGGTCTCCAGCCGAGGGACGTGGCCAAACCCCAAATACTCTAAACGAAAAGGAGGAGGATGCTGAAAGAAAGATTCACCTAAGGAGTAGTTGCACACTGAGTCCGCTGCTGAACATGAAATGATCAAACAAGACTCTGATGAAGAAAAGGAAGGTGCAGAAACCAAGGAGAGAGCTCTTGTTGTCAAAACCATTGAACTTGAGAAGGGAGACAGCAGGACTCAAAGTGAACCACTAAGGGAAGAACCCCAAATGCCTGATTGGCTGCAAAGACAACTCAAGCAAAAGACTCCCACCTTGAAGGATCCCAAAGCAAGGTTGGAATCCATCATGGCCAGAGCACGAGTAAGCACCAAAAAAGAGAAAAGGCCAAAGGTCAGATCAAAGGTAACCATGGATGCCTCGGGATCAAGGGCAATGCAAATAGTAATGCCGATGGTTGGGGAACAAGGTATAAATTACAACATCTCCACCATCGACTTGGGAGTGGCGACAAGGGAACAAAAAGTTAGCATCTCCAAGAGTCAGTTGCCACAATAGTGCACCTTATCCAGCAAGATAAGGTCTCCAAAGAAGAACTAAAGGAGCAGGTGGCTGATTTAATAGCTTATATTAAGTAGTGGTTGTCTCTAGATGAGCAGCCTACAAAATCATCGGCCCCCCTCAGTTGCTATCCTGGGAATAGATTAACAAGCTCAGAAAAAGATGGAACTTGGACAAGACTATGAAAAATTGGTTTCAGCAGGTCTTGGAAATGGGAAACATGGGAATCAACTTGGCTGTCTAGGCAGCAAATAGGTTCCTAGAAGTTCAGAATACTCTCAAGGACACAAGGTAGATCTATGAAAGGTTCCCAGGGAAGTACAAGTCATCCTACCCAAAGATTGAGGCCATACTCGCATTGCCAAGCGATGTCTAGGAAAAGGATCTTGCCTTCAAGGATGATGATCACTAGCTAGTGGACACATGGAAGCAATATTTTAATCACCCAAAGAGAAGACTTGAGTAGGCTTTGGAATGAATGATTCCAAACATTGAATGGGAAAGAGATTCCAGAGAAGAGTGCGCTCAGTACCTCAAGCTAATGATGGGGTACGAGCTGCCTGCGGTCGAGATCAATCCAGAGAATATAAAGCCCTACTTCTTGAAGATTATGGAGGATGGGATGTTCATTGAGATCACCACTGAATTCATGTGTTTTGTTGCCCTAGCCTTTGCACAATCAAAAATTTTTAAGGACAACGTTGCTAAGTATGAGGATGACTGGAAGAAGCTAGGCAACAATTTCCAAGAGTGGTCTTACCAAATTTTGAAAGCTGACATCATAGAGGTGGATAAGTTTCAGTCCCTGGTCCTAAGTTTCATGGAGTATGCCACGTTGAAGAAATGAGAGGGAAATCCTGTCATTGACGATGAGTTCCTTGAAGAATAGCTATAGTAAAGGGAAAATGGCTAAAAGATAAATTTTCTACAGCGCTATCACTAGATGACGAAATAGGGAAGAAACATTGAGATTATTTCTAAATGTAATATATTTGGGGGTAGGTGAAACCCTAATGTAAAGTGAATCTTGGCCACACAATAGAATCAAATCTTGGCCACTCATTTTGTTTTTTGAAAACTATAAATAGGGCTCTCCTCCTCTCATTTTAAGAGAGTTGAGTTGTTGTAAAGACATGCTGCAAAAATTATAATAGTAAATACAGTCATTTTCTGGTGTATTTCTGGGTTTCTCAATATGTTTCATGATTCCTCTCCCTTTTAGCTATAGGTTTTCTTTAAGTTACTTTACAGTTCTAATGTCCTTATATTAGACTTGGTAGATTTAGCATGTTATCTCCAGTTTTGAAGATTGTTGTTGAGTGTATGCTTTTGTTGTCCATACTTTTGGTCATTTGCTAAAGGTAGATGACTATGCAAAGTTAGTCTGGACTTTGATTTCATTGTTTCTCATTGAATCTCATCTTTATTCACCTTCCCATAGTGAATGAATGATGAATATCTGCAATCCTTAGAAGATTGCACAAATTTCATGATATTGTGAGAATTCTGGTTAAGTGAAATTTTGTTTAGGAAAACTGTCCATAGTAGAAACCTCCATGATCACTGTTCATCGATAGTTGCAGGTCTAGGAAACATCTTCCTTCCTCGCCCTTTTCTTTTTTCCTTTTTTTTAGAAACAACTTGTGTTAAGGTTCATTGCACATTGTAAAGCCAAATCCGATTAAATAATGGAGTCTAAGACTACTGCCTGAGCCTGCAGGAAAGCATAGTAATTCCAGATCCATAGAACTCCATTCATTGACTCAATTCTCCTATAGCTTTGACTACGTAAGACCGCCCTATGATTCCAGAAAATCACATAAATCAACTGAAATATTTCAAGCCTTGTCATGACCTGACACCTGAGAAACCTTGGGATAGTGTTCTACAATTTAATTATGGAATATTGTCTTTCAAGAGAGGTAATGTACCTACGTATTACCGGTGTTGTGAAGTGCATAAAAACACCATCAATAGAACTGGCACTAAAAGGAGGGTAGAACAAGGACATTTCTTCATTCATCTCACACCCTTCTCCTCCTAATGACCATCAACAGAACTGGCGCTAGAAAGAGGGCAGAACAAGGACATTGCTTCATTCATTTCACACCCTTCTCCTCCTAACGACCATCAACATAACTGGCACTAGAAGGGGGGTAGAACAAGGACATTGCTTCATTCATCTCACACCCTTCTCCTCCTAATGACCGTCAACAAAACTGGTGCTAGAAGGAGGTCAGAACAAGGACATTGCTTCATTCATCTCACGCCCATCTCCTCCTAACGACCATCAACAAAACTGGCGCTAGAGGGAGGGCATTCAATAAGAAGGTAAAGTTCGATAGAATTGAGTCATTCTCCCCTGAGAGATTCCATAAAGTGTTGAGGTCTACACCAAAAAAAGGAGAGTTGCAGGAATTACACCCCCTTATTCGAGCTAAGAGAGCTAAATGAAGGGGACCATCCATCACTAATTTCGTAGGACAGCTCACTACTCTTTTGCCTCCACCTTCTTCATCCTCATCGATGGGTTCATCTTCTGCTCATCCCACCACTGAGACCTTCCAAGTTGCCACTTCATCTGGGCTGACCACCGCCTTCCAACAAGCACGTTCACCAGCCTTGTTGCTGCCTTACCAGTCATTGCAGCCCCGTTACCAACACAGACCAATCTGGCGCAACTGCCTCCACCACCTTTTTCGATGGCATGGATGGGTAATGACCTATCTCTTCTTGCCTTTAACCTCTACCATGATATGCCAAAGAATCCTAAGCATTTTTTCACGAAGTTCAACTCTCGAGATTCATAGAGGATAGCCGAGGAACATGTCAAGATTTTTGAAATTGCCTTGAAGACTATGCAGATCATATACAAAGATGTGGCATGTAGGCTCTTTCCCTACTCCTTAGGGGAAGAGGCCTTTTACTGGTATGTCAATTTATTGGCTGGAACAATCAACACATGGGATCTCTTAAAGAATGCATTCCTAGAGAAGTTCAAGACCCTAGTTAGCCCTGCAGATTCGTCTTGACATTTCATGTCGATTCAAAGGGAGATCATTGAACCAATCAGCTCATTCAATGATCACTTCCATAGGACGTACACCCAACTACATGCCTTGTATGTTTTCAATGATGCTGCTATCCTACCCGTTTACTATGCAGCACTAGACAACCTCACTTCAGCCTTGGTGAAAAGGATGAGACCACCACTAGCTAGGTTGGTAGATGCATATGCTGAAGCCAACATTGCTAGTACATATATGGGGTAGAACATATCAGGTCCGTTGCCTTCCCTTGGAAAACCACCCACCCGGCACAGATATAAAGACTCATGCAAGCTTTACAACATCAAATGCCCTTGTTGAATCTGGTACCTTAGCTGCCTATGGTTCCTCATCTCGAATAGCCAATGAATCAGGCATACCTAGTACCTCATTACTTGCTCCCCCAGCTACAACAGTCGCATCCATAGGGATCCCAGATGCCAGCATACCTTCAAGCAGTGGAGTTTCCACCCACTCATCAGAATCAGCCGGCAGCACAGCCTATGTTCGTTTAGAATATCGTACCGCAGCCGAGTAGCACCAAAAGGGATAGGATCGACGAGCTTACAGAGATGGTCAAGAAAATATCAACTAAAATGACACATTTAAGGAATCAGAATAACTAGCTACAGATGTCACAAAAAAGCATCCAAGCCAACCTCAACAAGGAAAATCAAGACCACTATGAAAATCGCGATAATCGAGAGGCTGGCATATTGTCAGGGCAGAATTATGACAGAAATCAAAACTCGGGCTAGAACCTTGATAGGAGGCCCTTCCAAAAGTAGAACCATATATGGAATACATGCCCCTTGACCAACCCAACAACAACAATAATGAAAACCCCACAAGCGAAGTTTATTTGGTAGAGGCTACTTTATTTGGTTTATGCTGCATACACAAGACGAGCCACCATTCTGAACTAGATTGTCCGGAATTCCAAACTACAACTGAGATTTTCCAAGTAGAAGTTTAGAATGTGGTCTATAGCTCAAGATGCAGTGACCTTGTCCCATCTAATCTGTACAATGCCTCGGTGTTGGTGCTAAATCAAACCCCTTTCCCAAAGGTGGAATGCAATGCCCCTGAGCTGGAGAATGTTGATTCAAGCCATCCTGACAAGGCGAAAGAGGTAAGTTCTGAAAGTCCTTTGGCTCAGCTTTTTAATTCAATAGATAATGGTCCTAAGGATGATGAAGAGTAACTTAGGGAGGATGAAGTCCAAATGTTTCACCAACGGATTGCCCCTTACAACCTCAGAAATAGACAAGCAGGAGGTCTTGTTGGAGGCCCTTTCATGACCTCCACCCCGCCAAATAATTTCAGTACCCTTCCCGATCTGAGTGCAAACAATAACCCAGGTTTTCCACTTACACCCACATGATATTGCAATAGAAATAAACAACAAAGTAGTGGCCAAGGCCAAAACACTACCCCCTCCCAGAACATTTCCCATGACCAAGAGATTGAGCAAATGGGGGAGTATATTGCTGAGAAATTCAAGAAGGTAAAGTTGAGCGTGTCCGCCTTCAAACTTCTAAAGGTGTCTACTGTTAGGAATGCCTTTTTCTAAATGATAAATGGGACCCCATTACAAGGGTCAACTTAGGAAGAGGTTTTGGTAAGGAAGGTTTCTTTTAGTGATCAATCAAATGAACTAGTTATCAGGCAGATTTTCAACAATAAAGCTGACCCACGAATAGGTCAGCACGCAAACAGGTAGTCCGACAAGGCAGCTAATCTGACACCAACCCAAAATAGGGGCAATGAGAAGTAAAAGGCCCAGGTCGCTCAGGTGGACATTTTTGGAGGATTGTTTCAAGGGAAATTCGAGACCCCTCCCTTTCTGACCACCATCCGTGTGATCGAAAAGAACCTCCACAATTGCTTGTTGGATTCAGAAGCATCGGCTAATGTCATGTCTTTGAGTATCTATAAGGCACGTGAAATCATGCCCACCCCTTCCTGGTGAAAGGTGGCGCAACTTGATAAAATCGAAATCAACATAGTAGGGGAAATCAATAGGATACCCATCCAAGTTGTTGTTGATCCTCGGATCCAACAAACCATTGATATACAGGTGGCCGATATCCCGGACACCTATGGCATGATCCTAGGAAGGGATTTCATGAGGGCACTGAATGGATACGCTGCCACTGACTACTCTCATATATGGCTACCATGGAAGGGAATGACTAATCAGATCCGGAATGACAAAGAACCCCAGATGAAATTTATGATTACAGAGTACAACAACACGAATGAGGTGTTGTATGCCGAAACAAACCTGGGAAATTATTCCCCTATGGCATACAAGAATGAGTAGGAATAACTTGAAGACAAAGGAACAATGGAGGTTTTCCTTGTACTATGTAGCTCGCCTGCTAATTTGGCCAATGTCTCTCAGACCACTGAAATGCTCATAGAACCCGATGACAAAGAACTAGAAGAGAGGGATGGCCTTGGACTCTTCGGTGGTTTTGAAGATTTCATTGAGAAATGTGTGCATGACCAGCTCAGTTTAGGAACCCAAAGAAACTTCCAAGAACTTCTGCTCCCTAATTGGTGTAGGGTGCATAAGGCTACTCACTCAAAGTTTGACTGCTACTTGTGCCAAACAATAATTGAACATGTTAAAAAATGGGCTATTCCAAAGGAGAAAATTGGGTCAGCATTGTGTGAGCAAACATGTTCCACCCATGCAGCCTCAGAAGCAACTGTCGAGGTGACGGTCCCTTCTTAGACAAAGGTTAGATCGGTCAGCCCTATGCCTAGGGATTTTCCCAGATTCTGGACGTTGCGCTTCGACGATTCTAAATCCAAGCATGAAACTGGGGTGAGTTTCGAACTGATCAGTCCCAAAGGTAAATCATACTTTTTTGCTCATACACTGATATTTTATTGTACTAATAACATGGAAAAATACAAGGCTTTGGTATTGGGCCTCTTGATGGCACTAAGGAAGGATGTCAAGATGCTCTAGGTGTATGGAGATTCGGAGTTAGTCATAAAGTAGGTCAAAAAGTTTTATTCCTACTATTATTAAAGACTTACTAACTATTGACACTGCAATTGGGATCTACTGGATGGGTTGGATGCATTCAATATTCAGCTAATCCCCCTCACTTAGAATTATACCACCAACACCCTTGCACAGGAGGCAAGCACACTGCAACCCTTGTCCCTATCTAGCCTAAAAAGATTCATAGTGGAACTCACTTTTTTCCTGTCAATACTAGATAATGTGGCCAATTTCCAAGTATTCAATGAGGAAACACACATTCTAGAATTCCTCACCAGTTCTGATGTGTTTTCTATGTAGATAATCGATGAGGTCAAGCCTCAAGAGGTAGAATTGGATATAGAAGGGGTCATCAACTTAAAAAATAACACCATCCCAAAAGGAATGCTTCAATTGGAGCAAATCTTTGACCTTGATCAGATCAGAGAGCAAGATCAATGAGCCAAAGAAGATACTATCAGTGGTCAGTGTGATACCTGGGAACAACTAGAAATCCCAAGGACGTGTTCATCGGTAAGGCCTGTGCTCTTGAAGAAAGAAAAGGGATTTTTGACACACTACGCAAATACCATGGCATCATCACCTAGAGCTATGATGACCTCAAAACATATGACACATCGATCATCGTGCACACTATCCCCCTTAGACCAGATATAAAGTCATTCCGAGAATAACAGGGCCCTGTCAACGTTCTATTGGGGCCAATCATTTATAAGGAAGTATAGAAGTTGATGTCAGCCAAGATCATCTTTTTGGTCAGACACTCTACTTGGGTAGTGAACTTGGTCCCCATTAGAAAGAAAAATAGAGAAATCAGGTTGTGTGTGCACTTTCGCAATTTGAATCGAGCATTAGAGAAGGATAACTATCCTATACCTTCATTGGATGAGGTGTTGCAGGTAGTAAATGGATCCTAGATGATGTCCCTTTTGGATAGCTATTCAGGATACAACTAGGTCATGGTGCAGTACTAGGATCGACATAAGACATCATTCACCACCAAGTGGGGAACGTTCGTGTATAGAAGAATGTCATTTGGACTCATCAACATTGGCACCACTTTCCAGCGAGCCATGGATATCACGTTCAAAGACTTGATAGGCAAGTGTATAATCATCTACATGGATGATTTGATAGTGTTTTCAAAACAATATTGTGATCACGTCACTAACCTATGCAAAGTCTTTGAAAGATGTCGCACATTTGGGGTGTCCCTTAACCAAAAGAAATGCATCTTCGGGGTCACTGAGGGAAATCTCCTGGGACACGTCTTATGAGAGTGAGGAATCTATATTGACCCCAAATGGATCCACTCCATTATGAAAATCTAGCTGCCAGGTAGCAAGAAAGAACTAAAATCTTTCTTTGGGAAGATTAACTTCATTCGCAAATTCATCACCGGCTTCGCAAAAATCGTCAAACTGCTCAATGCCATGCTGAAGCAAGATGCTAAGGTTGAGTGGACTCCCAAAGTAAAGCAAGATTTTGGGGAGATCAAGAGGGAAATTGCTGATGCCCCTATGTTGGTCAGCCCCAATTACCTAAAACCCTTTTATATATACTCCTTTGCTTCAGATCACTCTTGTGCCAGTATTCTGACGCAAAAGGATGATGAGGGGAGCGAGCATTCGATCACCTTCATGAGTGCTCCTTTGAATGATGCCAAATTTTTCTATCATAACATATAAAAACAAGCTTATGCCCTTGTTAAAGGAGTCAAGAAGTTCTGGCACTACATCTTGCGCAATAAAGTTTTTGCCATAGTTCCCGACCCTGCACTGAAAATGTTGCTTATACAGAATGAGCTGGGCGAACGACGGGCAAAGTGGATTTCGTTACTATAGGAATATGATATGGAGATCTAGTTGATGAAGCTGGTAAGAGGACAGGCACTCGCTCAAACAATGGCAAAGGTAGTTATTGATGTTGTACTTGAACTCACGGTACAACAATACCAACTGGAGGATGTCTCCCCAAGAGAGTGGTATGATGACATAGTGTACTACCTACTAAACCACAAGTGCCCACCCCATCTGCAAGGAGTTTAGAGATGAGCTCTAAGGTTGAAAAGCAACAACTATATGTTGTAAGGCTCTATATTGTACAAGAGAAATCATGAGGGTATCTATTTGTGATGCCTAGGGAAGGAGGAAGTTGATCGCATCCTTAAGGAATTCCATGACAAATTCGGAACTAGCCATGGCTTAGGTCTACCGACTACGCACCAAATACTAAGAGCTAGGTACTATTGGCTCACTATTTTCAAGGATGCTCATGGTCACGTCCATACCTACCACATGTGCCAGACTGCTGTTGCTAGAGAAAGGAATGTTGTTGTCCCATTACCACCTGTTCTAGAGGTAAGGCCTTTTGCGCAATGGGGTCTCGACTTCATTGCTCCGGTAAGTCCTCCATCATCGGTAGGACAAAGGTACATTCTAACCGCTTCTGATTATTGCACTAGATGGACAGAAGCAATAACTTTAAGGAAATGTACAACTGAAGTTGTAACCAATTTCTTGGAAAGTTTCATTTTAAATCATTTTGGTTGCCCATATGCTCTAGTATGCGATAATAGCCTTGCATTTGCTTTACTGAAATTCACAAGTTGGGTGTTCGATTATGTTATCGCCCTTAAATTCTCCTCTAACTATTACCCTCAAGGCAATGGCCTTGCGGAATCCACCAATAAAAACTTGATCATGGTGATTAAGAAGCTACTAGATAGGAACCCCAAGGATTGACACACCCAACTTCATTTCGCCTTATGGGAAGATCACACCCGCCACAAGGTTGCCCTTGGGATTTCCCCATACCATTTGGTCTATGGCTTAGAACCCGTCTTTCCCATACATTTGAAAATTCCAATCCTCCAATTCATCAATGACTTTCATGAAGGAGGACACTGCAAAGAAGCTTGCCTTGCTGAGCTGCTGCACCTTAAAGAAGTATGAGATCGTGCGATAGAAAATTTCGCCGAGCACCAGGGCGTAGTTGAAAGATGGTTCGATCATCGAGCCAAAGCTAAGGCCTTCTGCATTTTTGATCTAGTCCTCTACTGGGACAAGGCCCACGAAAAGAAAGGGGGACACAACAAATTCAACAAGCTTTGTGTTGGCCCCTTTCAGATTCCTAAAATCCTTGGAGATAATGCTCTCTGTCTAAAGACTCTCACTAGTGAAGACATCTCGTTGCTTGTCAACAGGCAGCACCTCAAGCATTACTTCCAAGCCTGAGCTCTCGCAAGATCTTAGTGTAAGTACTTATGTATAGGTTAAGACAAATTTCCTGCTTTGTCCTTCGGTTTTGCTTGTCTTCTGGCCGTTTTGTCATAATTTTGGGAAGTGTCTCCCTGTTCTTCCATGGTGGCTGTGCTTGGTCCAATGAATGGTTTGCGCCTCTATCCGCTTTCCAACTATTCTCTAGATAAGCCTTCATTCCCTACTGCTACCCTCTAAAAGCTCCTAAGTATTGGTTTTCAACTTTTGAACTTTGCACTAACCTAGGAGGCTATCTGCTTGCATCCCTGCTCTTGTCAT
Source organism: Sequoiadendron giganteum (assembly GCA_007115665.2). Classification (NCBI taxonomy): domain Eukaryota; kingdom Viridiplantae; phylum Streptophyta; class Pinopsida; order Cupressales; family Cupressaceae; genus Sequoiadendron; species Sequoiadendron giganteum. Next base: position 570,824,361 of record CM021101.1, read on the forward strand.
GGAATGCACAAAAAAAATTTAAAATATCTCCAAGGAGTAGTATGGTGATCATTGGGAAGCTAAGATAAGTGAAAAATCTAAAGTCTGTTCCAGTGACCACTATGATTTTCAAGCCCATTGCGAACTTCGCTGTTCGCACGGTTGATAAAAAAGGAAAAGAAAGAAAGTGCTAAAGGAAATATCTAGCACAAGAAATAAATAAATTGCAAAGAACAACTGTATGGGTGTGCAAATATCTCTACCGGGGCTATGGACGCTCAATTGGCAGTAGAGCTATGGATGCCCAACTGGCAATGGAGCAATGTCTAGGTTGCTTTTGGGATTAGATGAACTATGTAGCTTATCTCCTCCGACCAGTGGTTACTCGTACTCTCTCTGAGGAAAGGAAATGAATTCACCATGCACACACTTCCATGATAAATCTGCAGTCTGATTCAATCCTGCCCTCCCTACACTATTCTCAGTTCAACTTTGAAAATTGTCTTAGGTCTGTGAAACGAGAGATCATGGGTTCAGAATGAATATTTATCTCTGAATGCCAGGAGAATTCTCCCAGTGGAGTCACCATTTGTTGTACCTTTTGCACACATGCCCCATTTAGAACGGGGACCCTCCTTTCCCTCTTTGCTATTTCGGTCCTTTTTTTATTCTACCTCATTTTGCATGCCCATTTTTGTGCCCCAAAAGGGTCTGTGTATTTCCCAATACCATATTTTGAGCTTGACTGGAGTCCTCCCCTTCCAAGAATTGTTGTCTCAGGTTAACTCGGGTTTTCCTATTCAAAACGTTGGTTCTAGCATCTATGGCGATTTTCGGGTTTCCCCTTCCGAATTTCCTCTGCCAAGTTTCCCCTTCCAGGTTTCTCATTGGTCTTTGCTATTTCGACGGCAATGATAGGACGGCTTGCCAGACCCCGGAACCCGAACCTCCTGCCGACCCTGCATTTTTTTAAATTCACCAACCTAACCTGCCATCGTACAAGGAATTTAATGCTAAATTAATGGAGGTTTTTGCTATAAAAGTGCATTTTTCGGCCATCATTATCAACTATTTGAGTGATAGAATAGGTTGGAGAACTCTCGATGCCCAGGTTTTCTTTCTGCCCTAGATTTTGAGTGCTTTTCCATCGACCTCCGTGCATCTGACAACTCGTTCTTTAGGATTTGTAGGTAGGTTTGCCATCCACGCGCCCTCCTTTTGTTTTTTGTGAATTTTTGGATTTTGGCAAGGAAAAAATGTAAAATTGAACTAAGTTAAATGAATCCACATCCTCCACTCAAAACCCACCTTTTAGAAAACCAAAAATCGATTGCTAGTGGCCAAAAATTTGATTTGGAGCTTCACCGTGCTGCGGCTATTCTTCAGAATAGCACTGGTACCTTCCGAGCCTAGGTCTTCCCATGGTCATCCGCGCCTCTTCTCTTCAAAAATTTTTGAATGGCATTCCCTTCATCGGACTCCAACCTCCGGAATTCCCTTCCCAGGATTCCATTGTGTCATCATCGTTCCAAACGGCCCCTCTCGAGCGCCTTCCCGACCTCTGGACTCCGGACCCTCGAAGTTCGTCTAAACTCGAAAATATCATAGTCTTGCTGAAATGCAATCCTCCCTTGGGTTTTGATCCTTAGCATTCACTTCCCGAAATTCCGTCCCATTTTTGCCGTTTCTACGACCTTCCTCGAGCGGCTTTTCGAACATCGCTTCCCGGTCGCAAAGTCTTCCATCTTCCAATTGAAACTCTCGACTTTAAGTTCCCTCTTCAGACTTCAACCTCTGGAATTCTCTTCCTGGGATTCCGTTGTGTCATCGCTGTTCCAAACGGCCCCTCCCAAGTGTCTTCCTAGCTCCTGGACCCCGATCCGCTGTCTACCAAAACCCAAAATCTAGGTAGACTTCCTCCAAACTTCTTCCAAATTCTGAATGCTAGAATTCCCCTCTCGAGATTCCATTCCACATGCATCGTTCTAATGGTGAGTTAGGGACAGCTACCTGACCTCTAGCTCTTGGTGCTTCATTCACTGCCCGATTGTCTCGAACCCTCTGACCGCTTCCGAAAATTGCCTCCTGGGTTTCCTCCCCCAGATTTTCACTTTCTTTTTTCCATTCTTAATGGATGACCCTTAGCTACTTCCTGGTGACAGCAATCTGAGACCTGGATTTCAGCACCCGGAATTCTATTTTCTCTGCGCCATTTCAGACGGCTTCCCTACAGATGATGCCCGAACTTCCAAATAAGGCATCAAATGACCTCCAAATCCAAAATGGATTTCGACCCACTTGCTAAAATTTGGTTTTCCTCCGCCTCCAACCTCAAATCTTTAAATGTAACATTGCGAAATTCCTATGGGAATTCCATTCTCATTTTTCCCTTTCAAACAACATTTTGCCAAGGGATTTCTAGCTCGGGAACTCTAGATTGTTTGTGCTGCTCTCTAACAATGAAGTATCTAGTTTCCATGGTTATTAATTATGAATTATGATTGCCAGAATAATCTTGACATGTAGGGATTTTTCGGTGGCCATTTTGTCAAGTTCATCATTACTGATTCTCATCTTTTGTGCAAGATTTAGGGAATCTAGTGTAGAGACTTTTGGTGCTTCCATGAAAGGAAAAGGAACAGCCAAGCCACCAAGGGGCAAGGAAGACAGGGACCTGATGAAATACAAATTTCAAGGAGTCCCTATTCAATCTAGGATCACTACCCTTTGGAGGGATGTCTCAGATACCAACATCAGACAGGTCAATGTTGATGAATTTATGTAGAGGGTCAGAATGAACCCAAATATAGCAAACACATGATTAATAAAGAGTAGTGGACCTGCTAAAGCTACAGGTTTCCTGCTAGCCTTAGTGGCCCCCAAGCTAGTAATGGTGTGCATAGAGGCATACCAATCTAATACCAGAATCATAGCAGACCATGACGGAAATATCCTTGTAGATATGTCTCTGTCGGGTATAACAGCAACCTTGCACATTCCTGCCTTTGAAAGCATGGAGGTCCCCACCATGGAAGACTGCAAAGAGGTGTGGGAATAGGACCCATTAGGGTATAAAAGGCTTATCAAAAAATTATTCATAACCTCCTACTTGGTATATTCCCTTGCCAATCGGTGACATTATCAGGGGTTGACAATGATGCCTAGTGATCCATCGGTGCTAGAGCTCAAGCCTTATGTCAAGTACCCCCAGTTACAATTCTGAAATCTTAAAAGAGACTATTGCAGGGTGAATGATGTGTTCATTGCTCACATCATCTGATCCATAGGAGGGGATTTTCATAGGAGGACATCCCATAGTGCCAAGATCCTCCTCAGGCAGTACGCCTTCTAGTACATCTAGTTCCCAAGGTTCACATACATGTGTCCTTAGGGATTCACTGAAAGAATGAACAAGCTATCTCAGTACCCAAATGATTAGATTATTCTCTTAGAGATGACTCGGTAGCTGTGACACATTCATAGTGTCTTGAGTGAAAAACATCTGGCAAGCCACGCCTATCCCATGAACCTCGGTCAGGGGATGTGTATGATCCACACCTCCAAGTGCGCATGATATTCAAAAAAGGAGCTGGCGGAATATAACTTCAAACAATATTCAGTGCGGCCATGAATGGATCCTTATGGTCATGTCAGAAAGGCACTGGGATGTGAGTACACCCACCTCCACAATATTGAGGACTTTTGGGCCAATTGTAGGGATGATCTTGAGGTGCGGTTGTGGCATTACATGCGCATGACCATCATCTATGTGTAGAGTGTGAACTTATGTCTGGTCCCTGATTAGCTAGAAGAGGATGAAGACACAGTTGTGGGCCTAGGATATGATGCAATTCCAACCTGTCGCTACCTACAATTGATTGGAATGCACTAGAGCCTAATGACATTGGTGTGCTCACTAGACCCGTTGAAATCCAAACGAGGGCATGGATTGACGAGAAGGTGGCTCAATTGAAACAACAAGGGGTCGTCCTAACATTCATCAAACTTACAAGTGAGCATGTAAGTGAACCAAGTGGCTCCAAAGGTGGAGCAACCACTATTGCAATTGGGAAGGCATCTAAGACCCCACCATCGATGAAGACCAAGAAAAGAAAGGAGGCTAGCAAACAGCTGCCCAAGCCAAAGGTCTATGCCCGTAAGGCTTTTGAGCCTAAACCTTCCAAGAAGAGGAGGAAAACAATTGGTAGTGTAGAGATGACTATATTAACCAGGGGTCCATCCCTTGGGATCAAAGGATTAGGATCTAGCTTGCCAAGGTTGCTTCCCCTACCCCTCATGCTTCTCTTGCAGTCTCTGCTTCCTCCCCACCAACGGTGGATATCTTCATCCACCTTGCTCCTACTCCTCCAGCGTTGCAAGTTATTCTTGTAGATTCATCATCTGCCACCACCTCACCAATGACATCTTCCTCCATGTCTCCTTCCCTTCCCGCCATTTCTACTACTACAATGCCTCCCCTTAGCCTTCTGGAGTTGTTTGTAAAGTATATGAAGAATATGTCATCCGAGCTTTCAGGGATGCTCACTAATCCGATAGTCCACGTTGTGATAGCTCAAGCTATGGCCTTCGCTCCAATAGCATCCCCCTCTACTGAATCACCAAAGATGAAAGCAACCATGCAGATATTAGATGAGTGTGAACAACAACAGCTAGAGGCTGAGAAGGCACAAGAGTACGAGGAGTTTGAATATCACGCACATCCCTTGTTCGAGCATCGGGAGATTGATGAAGTGGCCTATGAATCTTCCAGTGAGGGCAGTGAGGACCTCGATGCTAAGCTGATTTGAGGGTCAAATGATCCTAAGCAAATGTTGAGTGGGGCAAGCAGCTCAAGGAAATTGATGACAAGGAAGTGGAGGACCGGCTTGCACAGGAAGAGGATATTTCTACTCCAGAGACGGAAGGTGATAGGTCTCCAACCAAGGGATGTGTCCAGACCCCAGAGCATGACAAGGAAGTGTTCCTCCATGACGACGAATAAGGGGAGAACCTCGAGGAACATCAAGATACTCTAAATGAAAAGGAGGAGGATGCTAAAAAGAAAGATTCACCTAAGGATCAGTTGCACACTGAGTCTGCCAGTGAACATGAAATGATCAAACAAGACTCTATTGAAGAAAAGGAAAGTGTAGAAACCAAGGAGAGAGCTCTTGTTGGAACCGTTGAACCTGAGAAGGGAGATAGTGGGACTCAAAGTGAACCAGCAAGGGAAGAACCCCAAACACCCGATTGGCTACAAAGATAACTCAAGCAAAATACTCCCACCTTGAAGGATCCCAAGGCGAGGTTGGAAGCCATCATGGCTAGAGCACGAGTAAGCACCAGAAAAGAGAAGAGGCCAAAGGTCAGATCAAAGGTAGCCATGGATGCCTCATGATCAAGGGCAGTGCAAATAGCAATGCTGATGGTTGGGGAACAAGGTATAACTTACAATGTCTCCACCATCGACTTGGGAGTGGCCATAAGGGAACAAAAAGTTGAGCATCTCCAAGAGTTGGTTGCCATAGTAGTGCATCTTATCCAGCAGGATAAGGTCTCCAAAGAAGAACTAAAGGAGTAGGTGGCTAATCTAATAGCTTATATTCAATAGTGGTCATCTCTGGATGAGTAGCCTACAACATCGTCGACCCCACCTCAATTGTTGTCCCGAGAACAGATTAACAAGCTCGAAAAAAGATGAACTTGGACAAGACTATAGAAAATTGGTTTTGACAGGTCTTGGACATGGGAAACACGCGCATTAACTTGGTTGTCTGGGCAAAAAAAAGGTTCCTAGAAGTTTAGAAGACTCTCGAGGACACAAGGTAGATCTGTGAAAGGTTCCCAAGGAAGTATGAGTCGACCTACCCAAAGATTGAGGCCATACTCACGTTGCTAAGCGATGTCTAGGAAATGGATCTTGCCTTCAAGGATGATGATCACTAACTAGTGGACATAGGGAAGCAAGATTTTAATCACCGAAAGAGAAGAATTGAGCAGGTTTTGGAACAAATGATGCCAAACATTGAATGGGCAAGAGATTCCAAAGAAAAGTGCGCTTAGTACCTCAAGCTGATGATGGGGTACGAGTTGCCTACGGTCGAGATCAATCCAGAGAATATAAAGCCCTACTTCTTGAAGATTATGGAGGATGGGATGTCCACTGAGGTCACCACTGAATTCATGTGTTTCACTGCCCGAACCTTTGCACAATCAGAACTTTTTAAGGATAATGTTGCTAAGTATGAGGATGACTAGAAGAAGCTAGGCAGCAATTGCCAAGAGTGGTCTTACCAAATTTTGAAAGCTGACATCATAGAGGTGGATAAGTTTCAGTCCCTGGTCCTAAGTTTCATGGAGTATGCCACATTGAAGAAGCGAGAGGGCAATCCCATCATCGATGATGAGTTCCTTGAAGAATAGCTACAGTAAAGGGCAAATGGCTAAAAGACAAATTTTCTACAGTGCTGTCATTAGATGACGAAATAGGGAAGAAACAGGAGATTATTTATAAATGTAATATATTTCGGGGTAGGTGAAACCCTAATGTAAAGTGAATCTTGGCCACACAATAGAATCAGATCTTGGCCACTCATTTTTCTTTTTGAAAACTATAAATAGGGCTCTCCTCCTCTCATTTTAAGAGAGTTGAGTTGTTGTAAAGACATGCTGCAGAAATTATAATAGTAAATACAGTCATTTTCTGGTGTATTTCTGGGTTTCTCAATATGTTTCATGATTCCTCTCCCTTTTAGCTATAGCTTTTCTTTAAGTTACTTTATAGTTTTGATGTCCTTAGATTAGACTTGGTAGATTTAGCATGTTATCTCTGGTTTTGAAGATTGCTGCTATGTGTATGCTTTTCTTGTCCATACTTTTGGTCATTTGCTGAAGGCAGATGATGTGCAAAGATAGTCTAGAATTTGATTTCATTGCTACTAATTGAATCTCATCTTTATTCACCTTCCCATAGCGAATGAATGATGAATATCTACAGTCCTTAGAAGATAGCACAAATTTCATGATACTATGAGAATTTTGGTTAAGTGAAATTTCATTTAGGGAAATTGTCCATAGTAGGAACCTCCATGATCACTGTTCATCAGTAGTTGCAGGTCCAGGAAACATCTTCCTTCCTCGCCCTTTTCTTTTTTCTTTTTTTTAAGAAACAAACTATGTTAAGGTTCGTTGCACATTGTAAAGCCAAATCCAATGATATAATGGAGTCTAAGACTGCTGCCTGAGCCTGCAACAAAGCATAGTAATTCCAGATCCGTAGAACTCCATTCATTGACTCAATTCTCCTACAACTTCGACTACGTAAGGCCGCCCTGTGATTCCAGAAAATCACATAAATCAACTAAAATATTCAAATTCTCATCATGACCTGACACTCGAGAGACCTTGGGATAGTGTTTTGCAATTTGATTGTGGAAGATTGTCTTTCAAGAGAGGTAATGCACCTACATATTACCTATGTTGTGAAGTGCATAAAAACACCATCAACAAGTATCATGACCCATTTCACCAGGAATCTTGTTAAATCTCCTTTCCTAAGGAGATACTTCAATGGATCTATATTTGCGACCAACATTATTTGTTGATTTAACATATAGTGCACTAGTCATTGGGTAGCAAAAACTACTACAAGACAAACACGTTCTATTGGACTATAATTTAACTCATATCTGACCAGAGTATGGTTGATATAATACACTACCCTTTCATGGAATTCACTATAATTCTATGCAAGTAAGGCTCCTAGTGCTCATCTAGTAGCTAAATGTTGATGCAAGATTTTGTAGGGGGAAATAGTCTTATGGGAAACTTAGCTATTGGGGGACTTTGTTTTCTTAGCCAAGTGACCTCCGAATTTTATCAAATTTGGTTTTTCATTTTTAGTGGAGGGAGGTAAGGCTTAGAAAGATAACATGTAATATTATAAACTAAACTAAGGTGATGCGAAAAATCATAAGAGAAATAACTGAGCACAGTGTTGAAAGAAAAGGCTTGAACAATAACTGTTCTCTATCAAATAGATTATCTCAGAAACACTTCAAACATAAGAAAAATCATTTCATTCCATAACATAGCCTCACACAACATAGGCCAATGTAGAAGAGTAAAACATCATTTTCATTTTATAAAGCTGCATGAGATTACAAAAGCTAAAAATAGACATTCATATGTTACAGGAAAATGAAAGCACTTTTTTAATATTCTATCAAATGTATGAAAAAAAAAGAGGCCGAATTGTTGGGCATAGTCTGAAAAATTCAAGTTTAATAGCAAATATTATAAAAGGCCAATTACCAGTGCTCAGGAAGATTCTAAATCTATCTAACAAAAAACATACAAAGAGAAAAAGGTTGCTTAAATAAGCCAGCCCACCGCTTGAAAGAAATAGAGAGAAAGAGGCCTTAGAAAAGCATCGATGTCCCAGATCTCCTTGAGCCAACACTGAACAAGAAGATCACCCAGAAGCGCACCAACAAACCCATCCCTAGAGAAAACAAGGCCATGCAGTAGTAGCAGAGAAAACATGACAACAAAGAAGAAAAAGCGGTAGCAAAGGAGAACAAATGACATAGGTAGAAACTCCCAGATAACTGGCGCACAGAAACATGCCACACATCGAACACATAGACCCCAGAAAAAGAAAGAGGGACATTCCACCCAAAATCTTTGAGAATAAGCCATGTGGAAGATGCTGAGCAAAAATAAATTGTTGAGTGGGCCTGACTTGGAAAGCAACGAGAGAAAGCCACCTGTTGAATGCACAGAACCCAGTAGAGGGAAAGAAAAATGATATAGTAGGAAACTCTGATAGGATGCCACATGGGAAATACTGAAGAGATGCAAACAATAACCAACAAGGAAAAGCCACAAAGGAAAAGATAACCACGAAGGCATAGTGGTTCATGAATAAACGTTCATAGTTTGGCAACTCACAGGGACATTTCACCTACAAAATGAAGAACCCTAGAAACCTTGGTTAAACATCACCATTATCACTCACACTTGAGAGAAGGCAGCTTGGAGGCTGATCTAGACCTCATTTGGTGGTGCAGAGAGAGCATGCAGATTTTTGTGTGCCAAATTAAGATCAATAATTGCCTTAAAAGGTAATCTGCCAGATACCTTCGCCTCCAATTCATGCTGGAAAAAGAGTTGCGCCAGATGATGCACTATTCCTTGAATATTTTTAGTGGTTGGAGACTAATCAAAGGATTGGAAAATAGAAATATCCTACTTCTTCTCATCGATCCTTGCAATTATGTGCTCAACACTTGCTACCACCTGATCTGCGATGAAAGGTGACAAGAGGCTTCACTGAGTTAAGTAGGAAAATTTTTCCTGCATGTCACTAGTAATCTGATTCGATCTAGCTCTACACACTGCTACATGTTGGATAGCTTCGTGCATGGAAATGAGAATTTTTATGCCCATAGATATTTTTGTTCAATCGTCAATACCTAGGCCTCTCAAAGCTTCATCAAAAGTTGTATATAACTTTCCCAACATTACCTAGCCTCGAGAACTTTATCAGAAGTCATCTCTTGCACTTGTTGCATTATTCCACTAACCATCCCACATAGGCTAGTCTCTTGTGCCATAAAATTTAGAGTGGGCTGCAATGTATGGCATAATGCCTTGACCTTATCCTCATACAATGCATATAATTCTCTGGCAATATCCAATGAGCTCATTTCTGGTGCAGGAGCTTGGGCTTTCAAAAGGTCTAGCTCCATAGTTTTGCTACTCAAGTTTGCCTTAAACTCTAATAAGCTTCCCTCTAATATAGACATCTAACCCCTCAAAGTATAAAATTATTTCTCCTGCTCTTCCAAGGCCAATTTGGTCTACCTCCTCTTCTCAATTTCTGACTCCAGACTGACATTCCTCTAATTTACTTTATCATTTGTGCTCCACCAAACCTACTTCATGTCATCATCTCTCTGCCTCAAATAAGCACGGAGGGTTGCTTCAATCATCCAAACTTGTTCAATTTCATTTCACAGGGCTAGAACAGCATTTGTGCCCAAAGCCTAAAGCTCATTTACTTTTCCCTCCAAGGCACTCCTCTTATCCTGTAGGCGATCAATCTCAATTTCATAGGCCTTATGTTTTTTTCCCCAAATATCCACCTTACCTCTCAGGTCCTTCAACTGCTCCTCCTTTTTTTCTATTTAGCAACTGAGCTTGAGGAAGTCGGTAGTCACCACCCTCTCGGTCTCTTCCATCAACTCGACCTTATCCTACAGATGAGCCTACTGCAAGTCCAACCCTATAGCGTTGATAGAATAGTCGCTCGACAGTATTTCTCTGACTGGTTTCATCAAGTTGGGAGTGATTTTTGTAAACATCAGTGCATTCTGACTCTTGTGGAATATAGTTTGTAAAATAGGTTATGCCTACCTGCCTACATCCTTTTCTCTTCTTTTCTAAATTTGGCTTGCTCGAGTGCTCTTATTTGCATTCAAATACGAAAAATATTCCTAGGATGAAATGCCTAGTCCACCTGAAAAAGGAAACTCTCGAGGGACTACTAGTGGGAAGGAAAGTGTTCTCAGAGCATCAGTGGACTTGCTAGGCCTGGTAATAATTACCAGGGAGAAAGGTGGAATAAACTAGCCACCCGAAGATGATGGAAACATGGTATAAGGAAAGGCCGGGGAAGCACCAACTAATACGTTGGGTCTTGAGGATGCAAATTTTTTACTCAAAAGGTCAGGAGGTGTCACCATTTGTGTTTTAGGGGTGGAAGGAAAAGCAAGAGATGGAAAGGGACCCCCAAGAGGAATAATATTAGCCTGCCCTAGGTATCCAGTGATAGGAATAGCTAGTGCAAATGAAGTAGAAAGGGTAGATGCAAAAGAGATTAAAGAAATGGAAGAGAGAGGAGGAAAAAATACCTGATATTCCTTAGGACCTACAGTTGATACCACCGCTTCTGCTCGCAGCGACTCCTCTCATGTGGATTCTCCTATTCATGGACGCTTCTCCTCTAGAGAACTATCAAGACCCAAAATAGCCTTTTGCAGGTGCCTGGATGACCTTGGCCTATTCGCACTTGATCTAGAGGAGTTGGTAGGCTCCGACATCAGCATATTTGAAGAGTCTTCCTATTGTTTCTGGTGTCCACTAACTATCACCCCCTACGTAGGATATTTTTCAGCTATAGGAGCCCTCTGGACTACCTCTTCTCCATGTTCTAGAGTTGCATTTTTTGCTTCATAGAACTTCTCAAAAGTCAAAGGGTTAGGAGATTCCTCACTGTCTAGATGCTCTCAACACCAGATATCATCACATGTGTCGTCTGATTCCACCTCCTAGAAATTTCCACTTGTCATATTAATCTATTGCCTATATGTCAAAAAATCATTAATTTTGTTCGGCCCCCATCCGAGCTTGTGCAATTGGGTGCATAAAAATTGATTTTTTTTATGATTGGAGTTAGGCTTCACCACAATGTAGTAAACATTTAGCCAAGGTAGTCAACCCGAGTTGGAAGGAATATACTCCAAGCTAACATATAATCTTACATTCCCCTCATCTGCATTTCTCCGAGGGTCCCAGAATGGTCGAGGCTGGTGGGGAATCTTAATCCCAATCTCTGACAAATTTCCCTGCAAATTATATTGCCAGGTGTCACTGATGACCATCAGCCCTAGATGACCCAACTTAGAGGATAAAACCTTAAAGTTGTTCACCTTCAAGCTCTTTTTCTTTACTAATGATATAGAGCCAAACATGGTCGGTAGCACCAAATAGGAAGTCAGATGCTTCTCTCCCTAGTAATCATTTTCAATATTATAGAGTTGTATGAACACTTCCAAGGCTAGTACCCTATCAGAAACAAAACACGAGAGCCAAAAAGGCTCCCATATGAAACCCTACATGCAAAGCATTGTGAAATATCTCCTAAAGAACCAATCGCAAGGCGGCATAAGCCCCCTCATCCATGATTATTTCCTTAGTGTCAAATGAGCGGACATACTGCCTCCATACTAATCTAAAGCTCACAAAGTTGGAGCTAGGAATGTAGCTAAAAACATGTAATAATCAAAAGTTTTCGACAGGATGGGAGTCCATGTAAAAATTGGCTTTCTTACAGCTTGCTTATCGAATGCATCCAGGGCCATGAATCGCTTAAAATAATCAGGATTTTGGTGCAAAATCATGTAAACTAAGAAAGATGAATACTTGGACCTAGAACCTGGCTCAAACTCCCTCATCTACCAACTCATCCCATCAATTATGACCTTCAAAAATTCCATCAATGAAGGCATGGCATTCTTCTTCAACATAAAGTTGAGACTCATTTGGAGGTCAAAGACTTCCCTATAAGTATCAAATCAACATACCAATGCCAACATAGAGTAGATGAAGGAGGAACCCAACCTTAAGGCACCCAAACCAATAAGGAAGCTAGGAGAGAAGGGTTTATCTGATAGTTGACCTATCTCAATGTTATAAAATGGTTACGCCATCCAGAGCGTCTTCCGGTAACCTTGCATTCGAGCAATATCAAAATTTTCAACATTCTGAAGAGAGTTAAAAGGAATGCATAGGATATCCTGTAGGGCCTAGGGGTAGATTACCACTCTCAAATTGGGGCCAGTTATGATTCTGGCCTGAGGGTCGAAACATCTTTCACATGTTTCCACAATCTCTAGACAATGATGCACCAAAGGAACCATGTATTGGGGAATACCACAGTTCCACAATTTTTTGTGAAAAGGGTCTATAAATTTTGTCATATTTTTGCATGCAGCTTCCCTTAGGCTCTTGGGGTTCTGAGATAACTCAGGATCCTGAATATTGTCCCAATCCTCTAATATCAAGGCTTGTTTTGTAGGAGAAATCATGCCCACTATTTTCTAGTCCATTGGCATGGTAAAGGGCCAGGATGGCTTTGTTGGAATACTTGTGGTATTGTAAGGCTTCTAGGCATATATATTTATGTAGGGTGAAAGCATTCTTCGCTCATCAATACTTTCCATGCCCACGGCCTATGCTGAACTCTCTACAATTTTAACCATTTTCTTGTATTTTCTCGAGACTTCACAAAATTTGTAATTCAACTTTTGAAAATGATGCTCTTTCTTGCAAATGATTTAGATGGTTATACACTTGTTGAGTTTACACAATAAATTCCCTCCATGCACTTAACGCGCTTTTTGATTTTCGTGAAAAAATTTATTAGCAAGTATACATGTCAGCTTTTGACATTAGTTACTGCATGCACCACCAACCTTTTTTGTGCATGCGAAGAGATTGCCAACCTGCCAAAATAATTTTCACATTTAAGAGACATGACTTCACATAAGGTGGTGCTTGATTGTCTTAGAAAAATCACTGAATCAACCTTGCCATATCTTTCACGAGCCCTTGCCTTTACTAATTTCTTGATCGTACTTGGGTGCATCACCCAACTACCTTATCAAAAATATTTTCCTTGATTTAATCAGGATGCCAATATTCTAAGTGTCAACAACTAGCTTCCTTAAGCTCTCCTTTAAACGCTTGAACTAAGAAAATTGCAACTATACCTGATTACTTGCATTACTTCGCATGTTGTAGTACATATTATCAAGGCTCCTCAGCACCACTTGCTTCTTATGTAATCATATCTTGCCTCACAAAGGAGAACCCTGACCCTCTATAAATAAGACCCTTGGTAACCTTGCTAATCCATAATTACATTTAACAACATAGCGATTAGGCCCTAGTAAATCTTAGCAATTTATCATGTTTCTAGAGTAGTAATAAGTTATGGAAACACCAATTAGATTAGTATGTAAGAAGACCCAAGATTCCTTTTTAGGAAAAGTTAGGTGGAGGCACTTAAAGTGCATAACAGGTGTGAAAAATTGTTGTATGTGAAGGCAATCAAATGGGTAATAGGTAAATACTATATTGAGTATGAGGACCAGTATCGAGTAAACACCAGTATTTTCTCCCACTTCATCGCTTTGCTCCTAGACATTGGCATTTCAAAGCATAAAATTCTAAAGCTGACCAAGTGAGTCTTCCCTCAATGCTACCTCAGAGGATTTAAGAATGTAGTGTGGGCTGCTGAATTTGATTGTGGGGTCCCATCCATCTGCAACCTACCTCAGTTGCTTGAACATGGAGGACCTGTGCCAACTAGGCCCTTTCTACGCATATTTGAGCTTGAGATGCATGAGGAACATCGCCGCAAGGGTCGCATCGGTTGTTACTTCCTCATGAGGATGCCTAATGTGGAGCCCATCCAAAGTATATAGTGGTACAAAAATTTGAGAGGATGGTGTTTCCCCACCTTGCGCCACCTATTTCCACTATTGTTGGTCCCTAATCTGCTAGAGAAATGTGGAAAGATATTCCCATTTTTCATTTTTTGCTTTTGCCAACCTCTGCACCCAATAGCGAATATATATGTATATTTTGACATATGGCCACCGACCCTCATTTCCTATAATGTAAATTCTCCAAAAGTAATATAATATGCAAGTTTTCATATCTTGGCGTGTTCTTCATTCTATCACAATTTTTGCAATACTATTGTTATTATTCAAAAGTACTGAGAAAAACCCAAAACTTAAAGTAGGAAAAATATTTACATATTTACAGATTTATAAACTTATTGCATAAGTTGAACTAATTGAACATTTTAAGGTGTATTCCATTAACTGCAATACTCAAAGCATCACCTTCCATATTTTCTAACTCAAAAGAGTTATACTGTTTGCACTTGATGATTTTGAAAGGCCCTTCCCAGAGAGTGTTGAACTTGTCGTGTTGTCTGGGCATTTCTCCCTGTTCATTGAACTTGAGCACCAAGTCTCTACAATGTAGCCCTTGGTCAGATGTATTTTTATCAAAACAATTATTCACCAACTATTGGCGATTGTTCATTGCCTCGAGAGCATGCTCTATTTTCTCTTGTACCTTAAGTAACTAAGAAAATCATACCTCCATAGCTCTATTCTGCTTGATTTCAAGAGATTTGAGCAATTAGAGAGTAGGGATTTCAATAGCAATAGGTAACAATGCCTCTTTCCTATACACCATCTCGTAAGGAGATGTTTTCAATATTTGCTTGGGCATGATATAGTCTACCCATAGAATTTTTTGGAGGTTTCTATGCCACTCTCTCTAGTGTTCTGAGCCTATTCTTTTAATAAACTTCACGAGGTTTTTGTTCGTGTATTCTGCGAGGCCATTCCCTTGAGGGTAATAATTACAAGAGGTTTTCAAGAAGACCCCATATTTTAATTCAAACTGGCTCATCTTAGAGCTGAGAAAAGCTTTAGCATTATCGGAAATAATCATCTTTGGCAGACCAAATCTGGCTACCAATTACTTTAGAAAGTTAACAATTTCTACTTTTGTTGCATTTTAATGCAATAGCCTTTGTCCATCTAGTAAAGTAATCAATCATTGTCAAGATCCACCTATGTCTAGCTAATGAAAAAGGGTTAATCATACCAATAAATTCAAGACTCCATTAAGCAAAAGGTTCCTCCACTACTATGGGTCTTAGTGGCATAGCGACATTTTTCATTTTTCCCACATAAAATTGACACTCACTACAAGACTTTACTAATGAAAATGAGTCATTGAATAATGTCGGCCAGAAATAACCAGCACATATAATTTTAATTGTAGTGGATCTTGTGGAAAACTGCCTCCAGCTAGGCCACTGTGATATCAATCTAATATCCTTTTTGCTTGCTCCTCATTCACACATCTTGACAGGATACCATTAAAATTTCTTTTAAAAATCACTCCTCCTAAGAGAACATAGCTATTATTTTGCAATCAATAGAAACATCTCTTAAAAAAAGGGAGATCAGTCGAGTACCTTCTTTTTTGCATGAAATTTATCCTGGCTTCCAACCAATCATCCTCGAAGCTTTCCTCATTCAGCAACATAGTTTCTGAAACTTTGAACTCTGCTACTGGTGCATTATTTTCAGCTAGGTACTCACACAATTTGTTTCCTTTGATAGTTTGAACTAGCCTGATCTCAAAATCATATTCCAAGATCTTAGTGATCCAGTTAGCTCTTTTCTCAGTGATTTCCCCTTCCATTATGTACTCCCGCACACTAGGATGTGATACAAAAACAATCACCTTATTGCATGATATAATGTGTAAGAACTTCTTCAGCACTTTTATGATATCAAAGGCCTTCTTTTCTACAAAGTTATATTTCACCTCATATTCCTTTAGGGTGCGCAAGTAGAAATCAATAGGTGATTCCTTTTTAACATTATCATATTTTTGCATTAGCATGGTGGCAATATTGTTGCCACCACCAAAAAAATACATAATAAAATCCTTAGATAAGTCTAGATTAATTAATACAGGAGTAAAAGAAATAACCTCTTTTATTAGCTCAAAATATTTTTTGGCTTCCGCCGTCCACTTGAAAGTCTAGTCCTTTTTCACCATTAGGGTAATCGGTCAAATGATCCCTACAAAGTCCACAATTAATTGACTAATGAAATTGACCTTACCCCAAAAATATTGCACTCCCTTTTCATTCATGGGTAGAGGGAGTTCCCTGATTGCATCAACTCTTTTTGGATCAATAGCAATTCCCTCCTTCAAGACAACATATCCCAATAGCTTTCCCCGAGGGAATCCAAACACATATTTCTTCGGATTTAGAGAAATCCTAAATTCCTAGGATTTCTAGAAGACAAGCTCGAGGTGATTAAAGTGATCATTGGTAGATTTAGAAAACACTATCAGGTCATCCAGATAGATAAGGATAATCTTATGTATTAGATCCTTAAAGGCAATATCCATAGCTCTTTCAAAGGTGGCTCTAACATTTGAAATTCCAAAGGGCATCTTAGCATATGCATTTTTTCCCCACTTAGTGATGAATGTTGTTTTGTGTTGGTATTCCTCCTTTATAGGAATATGATTGTAGCCGAAAAAACCATCCAGCATTGAAAAATTTCAGAAACAACAACTGTTTGTAGAATTACCTCCATTGAAGGCAGGGGGTAATGGTCTTTTAGGGATGCCCTATTCAAGTCTTGAAATTCCACACACAACTGTATATTGCCATTCTTCTTCCGGACCAGCACCAGGTTAGACACCCAAGTGTTATGCTTGATTGGAAACACTATCTGGGATGCAATCAATTTATTCAACTCTTGTGACATGAGTGACTCAATCTTTGGGTTCACTAGCCTCTGCCTCTGCCTCTAACAAACCAGCTTTGATCCTTCCAGGAGCTCAATTATATGTTGAATAATCCAAGGATTATATCCCTTAAGATCATCATATGACCAGGCTACTACACTCGGATAATCCTCGCAGAAGTGCTTTAGCCTGTCTTTATTCTTCTGGGATACTCCTTTTCTAACTTTGAGCTTTTTATCTTCTTTGATATGCAAATGAGTGTAGTCGCCTTTGCCAGCTACAAGCTTCCTTTTATCTTTTCTTGCATCATTGGAATCAAAATGACTCTCTAGAGTAACTAGGCCCTTGGAAAGCTTATTGGATTTCAATTGGATTACTTGATTCCCATAGGCTTTGGTGATCTTTGTTTGCAATTGTTTAGAAAATTCCCTAGATAGCTGGAGGAATGACGCAATATGAGCATCACTATCAAACACTTGCCAGTCTTGATCATTATTCAGAATAGAAGTCTGTACAATTACTCTCACTGCATGTTTATTTTTTAACAACTTAGAAGTTGGCTCAAAATGAGCCCCAACAATTGCCATGCGGTCAGCTTCGGAGTTCTTCTCTCTAGGTATAGCCTAGATGTTAAATGCTTCAAAGCCTTCAATCAGATCCTAGGCCCTATGTCAGTATTATCACCTACAAACATTCTTTGAAGTAGACAACCCTCAGATTTGGTTGACCACCAATTCCGAATCTCTGAACACCTTTAGTTGTTTTAGGCCCATTTGTTTTCCCAAGCCTTTTCTTTAGAAAAAGATGTCAAACCTATTCCTGCTCTAGCTCCTACTTGACATCTTGCTCCATCAAAGAGTACGGTCCATAACTCTAAGGTTGTTTCTCCTCTGGAATCTTTAGTAACTTTGGGAATAGTCTGACCTTCTTCATGTATGACATAGGTTATGAGCCCTATTGTATGATAATTTCCAAAAGGATCTGTGTCTATAAACTCATTCAATAGAGCTTCTTCACTCTTCGTCTGGGAGCTACTTGCTTCTTCTTCCTCAATAAATTCAATATTGAACATCTCTTCTCGGGCGATTGAAGTATGTGTCACTTTAAATTTGATCAAGGACTCATCAACAACATGTTTGGAATGCAAATTTTCTAACAATAATTTCATCTTAGCTCCATGCTTGGTTCTTAAGATCAGGTGTGACTAGTCCAGTGCTAGATAGCATCAAACATTGGCAGTGAACTCTCGGGACAAAAATATCCTGAACAGAGGAGGAATGTCAATGAGTATAGTGTCTTGTTTCATAGTAATACTGGGGCATGCAAAAAATTTCATAGGAAATCCGTTGATTATCCTGATGGTGTCAACCTTATTTTCATTGAGTTGCATGACTCCTTTATTAAGAGGCTTGTATTTGAGTCCTAGAGCATCGGCTACTTGCTTAGGCATGACATTGGTGCTAGCACTAGAGTCAATCATACAATTATGCAACAACTTGTTCCCAATGATAAGTGTTAGAAAGAAAGGATTAGGTTTAGGCTTACTCTTTTTTCTAACCCCAAGCTTTTTTTCTGGTTGATTTTTTAGCACTTTATCCAGGTCCGTCTTGGATGTCTTATCTTCTATGGGCTATTTCAGCATCTTTACATCTTCTTCTCCCAACAATTATTTTCTCTAATAACAGATTTTTCTTTGGAATAGCTAGGATATCACACAAAGAAACATTGACATAGGACTTCTTTAGTTGATCCACCACATTGAATGGCATTCATGATTGATGATTCATGGTAGCTTGCTCCTTTGGCTTCATAAGTGGTGCCTTTGGTTGTTTGACAATAGTCAAGGTGATCATGGGAGCTTTTTCTTTTGGAGGAGGTGGATTCAGGGAACCGGGAGCGACTATCTTGGACTGTTGTGGAACTGATGATAGATTGGCTAATGAATTGGGTGTTGAATTAGATGTACCATTAGTCAAAAAAGATTTGAATTCTCCAGTGAGTCTCTGCTTTGAACACGTATTGTAGTCCGATTGCACCCAAGGCACTTGAGTTACTAGAATGTCATTCAAAAATGTTGACTCTTCTCCTTCCATCCATGAAAAGAGAACTTGGTTAAGAGCTATATTTAACTCTTGCTCTATGGACATCCCTTGCATTTTAGTAGTGAGGACTACATTATCCATTTGGTGAGAGGAATATGTTTGGCCTATGAGATCAGGTATGTTACCTTGGCTACATTGCTCTATGATTTTTTGTTGCAAATTTCCTCTCAGACAATTTTAGGGCATGTGTGCATCATTACAAGGGGAACACCATGCATTAGTAACTTTAGCAAGGTTATTATGTCTTGCTACTAGCTCCTTGCTTGAACTAGGATGGATGGTTTGCATTGGCATAGTCATAGGAACAACTTGGTTATCCTAATAAGCTTGGGTATTACCACATGATTTATCCTGCCCCTAATTTGAATGATAAGGAGCTTTCCCACCTTGATAATTTTGGTAAACCAGCTTCTAGTAGCTATACTACTACCGATTCATAGTTGTCAATTCATTTTTCATGGTCTGCATCTACTCCTTCATCTCAATCATTTCAACTCTCAGGGGGTTAGGCATTGGAGCTACACTCAATGTTGTTCCTGGGTACACGTACATAGATTGGGGAGGATTTGTAGGAGTGATGGTTGAAGCTACCTTATTTTTCACAACGTTGAATTTCAAGAACAATGGCCTGATGGGTCTTGGCACCAACTTTCCAACAACAATAAGATTATTCTCCATAGTGACAATAAAACTGTAAGCATTAGGTAGAGTACTTTTGCTGAGAGTCTATAGCATCATGGAAATATTAGCATTAATAGACTTCAAGTAGAACATGAACACTAGATCTAGAGGTGGCCGACTACCAACAAGAACTCTCTACCAAGTCGAATGAAACTGAGCATTAAAATCTGCTAGAGCTTCATGTGGAGCTCGCTTTGTGCTGTTCAGTTGATGATATAGCGAAGACTTGTTGCCAACATTTGAAAAATGCTCATAGAACGGGTCTCCAAGATTTTCTGAAGTAGCAATTGAATTAGCTGGAAGAGTACGATACTAGTTCAATGCCTTGCCTTGAAAAGAGGCGGCGAGAAATCTTAGAGCCACATTTCCATTAGAAACACCATGCACCAGATAGACATCAACCACATCTTGCAAGTGTTTCATGAGAGTCTTTGATTCATCCTCAAAAAATTTATAGATATCCTTTAAAGCAGAACTCAGAATCAGATCCCATATAGTAGGAGGTACAGGCACTACTAAAGAACTAATAGCATCCTAGGATACATAATTTCTTGCGGCCATGAGTGTAGGAGATGGAGGAGAAGAGGGAGGTGAAGGGCTACCTTTTCGACCTCTCGGATGGACTGAGACTAATGGTGGTACAAGCAGGCTAGGGAATATTATAGTTTGAGACCTAGTGATGGGCCTATGGCTCATACACTCTTCTATCAGGTGAACGTGCTAGTTTGCATCCCACTGAGCATGCCAAAAAAAGAACTGTTGATGCAAGATTTTGTAGCGGGCAGGAGTCTTATGGGAAACTTAGATACTGGGGGACTTTGTGTGCTTAGCTAAGTGACCTCCAAATGTTATCGAAGCTGACTCTTAATTTTTAATGGAGGGAGGTAAAGGGTTAGAAAGATAACATTTAATATTAAAAAATAGACTAAGGCGATGTGCCAAATCATAGGAGAAATAACTGAGAACAATGCTAAAAGCAAAGGATCGAATAGTAATTGATGTCTATCAAATAGATTATCTCATAAACACTTCAAACATAAGAAAAAGCATTTCGTTGCATAACATAACCTAGCACAACATAGGCCAATGTAGAAGAGTAAAACATGGTTTGCATTTTATTAAGCTATATGGGATTACAAAAGCCAAAAATAGACATTCATATGCTATAGGAAAATGAAAGAACACTTATAATATTCTATCAAATGGATGAAAAACAAAGAGGGTGAATTGATGGGCACAATCTAGAAAATTCAAGTTTAATAGAAAATATTACAAAAGACCAATTCCTAGTGCTCGAGAAGTTTTTAAATCTATCTAACAACAACCATACAAAGAGAAAAAAGGTTGCTTAAATAAGCCAGACCACTATTTGAAAGCCACAGAAAGAAAGAGGCCTTGGGAAAACATTGAAATCCCAGATGTGCTTGAGTCACCACCAAATAGGAAGATCGCCTAGTAGCATGCTAGCAAACCCATCCTTAAAGAAAACAAGGCCATGCAACAACAATAGATAACATGCAGTAGAAAAGAAGAAAATGCAGCAACAAAGGAGAACAAATGACATAGACAGGAACTCCCAGATATCTGGTGCATAGAAACATGCGACACATTGAACACACAGAGCCCGACAGAAGAAAGACAGACGTCCCAACCAAAATTTCTGAGAAGAAGCCATGTGGAAGATGCCAAGAAAAAAAAAACCATTTAGTGGGCCCGACTCAGAAAGAAGTGAGAGAAAGCCACATGTTGAACACACAAAACCTAGCAAAGGGAAAGAAAAATAGTAAAACAAGAAACTTTGATAGGAGGCCAGGTGGAAAACGTCAAAGAGCTATGAGCGCTAATGGAAAAGGTGAAGACTATGAAGGCACATCAACTCATGAATAAACATTCACAATAAAATATAGAGAATCAATAGTTGCCCATCAATAGGCAATGATAACACTGGGGGTGTAAGTAGGTAATCCTTGATTTTTTAAAAATCTTCTTGAAATTTATCTGTCCATAAAAATGGTACCCCTTTTCTAAGTAGATGCTGGAAGGGGTGTATTTTATCTACCAATTGTACTATGAATCATCTTGTTGATTGTAGTCTTCCTTTTAGTGTCTATAGTTGACTTATATTGGTTGATGGAGACATGTCTATTATAGCATTTTATTTTGCAGGGTCCATTTCAATGCCTTGTCTAGAAACAATGTACCTTAAGAGTGTTCCTGGTGTCACCTCAAATAATTTTTTTTTAGGATTGAGCCTCACCTTGTATTCTTCCAATCTTTTGAAAATTTTATCTAGGACCCATAAGTGATTACCGTTGTCAATGATTTAGTAAAAAATAATCCACATAATCTTCCATGAGAGTGTGCATCAGATCATGAAAAATTGTTGTTATGGTCTAGTCATATGTGGCTCCAACATTTTTTAGTCCAAATGGCATGACATTCCTTAAATAAGTTACCCATGGACAAGCGAAAATTATTTTATGTTGGTCTTTAGGTGTGATTCTGATTTGATTGAACCTTGAGAAACCATACATGAGGTATAACATTTCATATCATTTTGTTAGGTCCAAAATCATGTCAATATTTGGCAAAGGGAAGTCATCTTTAGGACATTATTTATTTAGATCTCAAAAGTCCATGCAAATGTGGATGCCACCTTTCAGTTGTGTTACTGGTACTAGATTGGAAATCTAGTCTGCATAATAAACTGACCTAATAAGGCCAACATCTAATAGTTTCTTGAACTTGTCTTTGACTAGTAAAGAAATTTGTAGGTGCATTTTCCTTAATTTCTATTTGACTAGTCTAGCACCTAGTTGTATTGGAAAATGATGTAATATCAAATTAGGATCTAATACAGGCATATCTGTATATGACCATGCAAAGTTGACTTGTCTCTCTATGAAGAAGTTGCAAAATTTAGGTTGCTTTGTCTCTATCAAAGATGCTGCAAAATAGATTATTTAAGAATTATCTTCAGTGCCAATGTTGATTTCCATAGATTTATTAACCCATACCAGTGATTTTTCTTGAACAATGGGGAGAATGTTCAACCCTCCATCCTTGGGTGCCTCTGAGAGGTTTTCACCCTCAGATGCATCATTTATTTTTACTTTTTCATTGTCCAAAGGCACCTTTCAGTTTTCACCTCAGGACTTGTCATTTTTTTTTCATTTTTTCCTTTATTGTTTTTAATTTTTTTATTGGAGGGGTTAACAGACTCCCAAAAATAAGCCATGCTATCCAAGTCTATGGTAAATCTAGCCTTATGGTCAGCACTAGGCATTCCTTCTCGCAATCCCAACAACTGGACTAGTGCTTCATCATTCTCAAATGTATCCAAAGTAGGAGGTTCTTGTTGATCCCAATTAATAAGTTGGGGATATACTAGGGGCATGCCATCATCAAAGGTATTAAAGGTAGAGGCTAGTAGGGTAAGGATTGCTTTGTTCACATGATCACAAAATTTTCTTATCAAATCCTCATTATTTTTCTTTGGAATAGGTTGGTTAGAAGTAGGTGGATTTTTTGGTAGGCCAATTGGAAAGGTTTGAATAAAAATTTCATCAAAAGTGGGTTCACTGGGTTCTCTACAGGTTTCCTCAAGTTCATAATCACTAAATTATTTGTTTAAACCCCATTCGTATAGATTAGAGTCAGTGGAATTGTAGTGGCATTGGTTAGATGGATCATTTGATGTCTCAATAGCTTCAAAATAACTTACTTCCTCTTTTGATGGTTTTGAGGTACTATAAACATCAATCTTAATAGGTTGAATCCCAATCCCTAGGCATTTATTCCTTTTAGAGACAATGGTAGGTTTAGTCCTCCCATTCTAATGTAATCCCAACTCGTTATGTCCATCATATCATTTTTCCTACTTTATTTTGAAGCCTTTTCCATATTGTTCTGTAGGTATCTGAGTTGGTGGAAGAGGTTCTTCATTGTCTTCCTTGTAAAGCCATGAGGTCACATCTTCTTCATTTATAGCTTCTTTACTTAGTTGCCCCCATTTTGAGAAGGTACTTGAGGGAGGGAGGTGCATAGTGACCTTGGATTGTCTCTTATCTTTTGTTTGTTTATCGTATGATTTTGGAGACATCAATTGACTGATACTATAAGATTCTTTCATATGATACTCTCCATAGCCCTTATCTTGGATCTCAAATTTAGAAGTGGCAAGTAGTGTTTGTGAAGTAGCTGGTTTAGAAAGGGTAGATGGGTTGATATATTAGGATGAAGTGGATGATAAATCCTCTTAATTAATAGGAACCTATTGTTGGAGTATTCCTCACAAGTTGGTGCAATATTATAAAGGATCAAGATCACTAGTTATCATGATCTCGGTTCCATTGTAAGGGAACTTAAGGCACTAATGATAAGTGTATGGGATAAACTTCATGGCATGTATCCATGGTCTACCTAATATAATGTTATATGGGAGGATGAGATCCAAGACTTGGAAAGTGATATCCATAAATGCAAGACCAATTCTAATGGGAAGTGTTATGCATCCTTTAGATCTCCTTTCTTCATCATCATATGTTATAATGACAATATTCTTGATAGTGTCTATACATGCTTCTAAGAATCCTAATTCCTTAATCAGTTGCAAGGTGCAAATTTTCAACCCTACTCCTTTGTCTACCAAGACTCATCTAAATTTTTCTTTATGAACAAGAACTTTGAGGTACAATGGCTCATTGTGGTCTATCTTATTAGTTTAGTAATCTTGCTAAGAGAAAGTTTCATTATAGGAATTGGTTAGGTAGCCTACCATTTCCTTAAAATGATTGACATCAAGATCAGTGGCGATAGTAGTGCCTTGTAAAGCTTTACCTAGGACAACTCGATGCTTAGGTGATATACACAATAGTTCAAAGATAGAAATTTGTGTTGGAGTCCTCCCCAACTAGTCAAGTAAATTGTATTGAGGCTTGGAGGTTTGTTGTGGTTGTTGTGGTGGAGGACCTTAAATGGCTACCTTAGTTTAGCGTGTATTGACAACACATTCAGGAAATTTCTTGATGGTAATGGTTTTGACATGTTCATCAACAACTCAAATGTGGTTTATGATGGTACCGTGGTTATAGTCATATTTGATATTAGCATTATTGGTTGTATTGTCACTAATCTTATTTCTCAAACTAGAGGATTTTCCTTTTCCATGGTCATGTAGTGGATCACAAAAGACTTTGTGATCTTTATTTGAGGATGGTTGTTTCTATCCATTAACTTCAATAGTTCCATTTGCCACAAGATCTTGTATAATATTTTTCAATTGTCGACATTGTGATAGCTTATTCCCTTGAGCTTGGTGGAACTTGCAAAATGTGTTGTCATCCCACCAAGAGGGTTTAAATTTTCCAGCATCATAATATTTTAGCTCAGGAAGTTGTATGGTACATTGTTCTAGTAGTTTTTTAAAGACTAATTCAATTGGTTCCCTTAGGGGAGTGTATTTGTATTTTGGGAACTTCCTTTGCATTCTTGGTTGCTGTGTGTTTTGGACAAAATTAGTTGTTTGATCAAAATTTCTTGGTGTGTTGTTAAAGGGGTTGCTTCCTCTAAGTGTAATGAGTGGTCCTATGTGTATAGTTTTAGTATCAATAATACCATCTTTGGTTACATTCTCATTCCAAGACCGGTACTTGTTCTTGTTGTTAGCAGCACTTTGGATATTCAAATTTTTATTTGGAATTTTGATTTCACCTTTTTCAATGAGGGTCTTCTCAAGTATGATACTCTTTTCGAATAGTTCAACAAAGGAGGTCCAACAATGTACTACTAGGTCAGTTTTTAATTTTGAATTATGATTTTCTAGGAATATGGCAACCTTTTTCTTCTCAGGTATTTCCACCAGGCATCGACTAGCTAGAATCCTCCATATTTGGAAGAAGGTGATAAATTTATCTCCTTTTTCTTGTGTAGTGTGACATAAGGTTTCTATTTTGATTTAATTGTTGATGTTAAAGGTGAAATGTTCAACAAAATTCTCAACAAGTTTGCCCCATGACCTTATGCCATGTGGAAGTTGAGAAAACCATTCAAGTGCTATTCCGATAAGGCTTTGTGGAGAAATTCTCATGAGATATGTGGGATCATATGCAATGTCTATACACATTGTGGAAAATTCCCTTATGTGTCCAATAGGATTATGCCTCTCCTTATACTTAGGCAATTTTGGTATGACATTTATATGCAAGAAGGGTGGCATGTGTAAACTAGTATTTTGTTGAAAAGGTGTTTTTTCTAGACATTGTCATATTGTCTATTTATTGTTGAAGAGGTTGCATTTGTGTTTCCAAAACATCTACTTATGTCAATGATGTGTTGGCTACATTGTTGGGATCTATGTAAGTTTTTTGGATTCCAATATTAGGTGACAAATTTTGGTTGAGTGTATAAGTGTATGATGGATTTTGGTTTCAAATATGAAAGGATTGGTTTTGGGTTTCATGTTGGTTTATTGGGAATGTGAATGTTACACAAGGTGATAGAGATTTTTTGAAATTTGACATTTTAGTTGGTTCCATGAAACCTTTTAGTAATGTCTCACCCTTGTGCTTGATGGTTTTATGCTAGGGTTTTAGGGTCTGATACTCGTGTTTGAAATTTTTCGAAAGGCCTTAAACCCTCGTGTTATGGTTCTGCATTGACCCCCTATATTAGGTTGTCAGTTGTCCTAGTTACAACCTATGTCATCTTTCCCATTGCCATTACCAACCCCTCTACCTAAGCTCATCAGTGATCAGGTGTTTATGAAAATTTTAATATTTCATGGTTGGCCCGAAATATTTTTCTTTTAAAGACTTATGTTTTAAGTATTTAATCTATTTTGAGGGGTCATCACTCATTACCTAGCCCATGGCACTTTCTTTATAATAAATGATGTATGGACATGCAAAAAATTTGAACCATCAAATGAAACAACTAAAGTCCAAGCCTTGCACACACACCCCACAACATTTAAATAATGTATTTCGGTTGGGCCGCATGGCCTACGTAGTTGCACCATGTTCCCTCTAATTCATATGGGACCCAATTCCACTATCACCATCATCTTAGCTAGTGGTGGATCGAAAAATATAATGTACCATCTTGTTTAATCTGAGTCATAGCGTGCATGTTGTGTAGAGTATTAAATAATGTTACCTAATGTCATGTGCAGTTTGCACGATGGAGACACGTGGACTCTACTAGTGGCGTAAGAGGGATGGATGGGCCCATGGGAGATGGACGTGTCATTTGACTAGGGAAGACACCATTGGTTGATGGACTTACCATGTGATGGCATGGAATTTTCAAACATCTTTGACTTGATCTAAGTCATCGAAAGGGCCATCTCAGTGATTGATCAATGGCTCACATTCAAATAACATAACTGTCGTGTGATGGTTGTTTGGATGCTGCAAATGGAAAGCATTAATGGCATATGCTCTTTAAAGGATATTAACCTCATCTCCATGAGTGTGAAAAGCTACTTTCTAGAAATTATGATGAATGGTACACCGATTTCCATGTACTTGGGAATCAATGCTGATGAAATAGACACTAGAAAATAATCACTCACTCGCTCATCTACTCTTGGAGCATTGATGATTGAAATCATCAATTTTATCAATAAATATGGATGAAGGCTCATCATTTTTGTCATATCAATTAGGAGTCTGAAATTTTTTGTGGCTTGTGATTTCTCTTGTGAAGGTATTGAATATTGATGCAAGATGAGTAGGTCGACTACTTCTCCATCATCTATGTGTAGGTTTTCTAGGTTTAATGTTCAAAGATTGCACGATGATGTTCCATTACATGAGCAGAGTAATCTTCAAGGCTCTCCCAACCTAAAGATGGAATATACAATGCCTCTCCTAGTAGTTAACAGATGTAGTTCTTAGTTGAAATCCCAACCTGTAATTGCAGAGGAGGCAGTGCATGTAAAGGAGAAGAGCTCTATAGAGTTCGAGTGGAGACCAAAGGCCAAGTTGTGGTATGGTCGAGGCTCTTTGGGGAGGCAAAATTTTCCCATTGATGTATTTGATAGTTTTGATGATGGTGATACATATACTGACTCCAATTATGGAAAATTCCTTATAGCTCTAACCGTGATGGTTGGTGTGAATGAAGAGGTCCTCATGGTTTCTATAATTTTCATGATGGCACTGTGTGAGGTTGTTGGTTCTAGTGCTGAGAAGTGTGCTAGTGAGGAAGGAGTGGGTTTTTCACCTCCTACAGTGGAAAAAATGTGAAGTGGGGGCATGTATCATGGCCATGTTGTTGGTTTGGATTCTAGTTAGTGATGGTGATGTCTGGTTTCTTTTTCGTAGTAGTGTGATGTTGGCTAATTTTTGGGGTTCAGTGTGGATATAGATAGCAAGGCCTTAATAGAATTTTACAATGAGTGCAGTGACATCGATTGGTTTTGTGGGTTGTTACAAATTTTGAATCCTTTGTTCAGTAAATGATTACATTTAACCGTCTCCTAATTTTAAAATGTAGATGAAATTATGTTTTGAAATGAAATTTTATGAAATGTAACTATAATTAGCCCAATGCTTCTTGCTCTCTTATGTTATAAAAGAGATTTAAAGTCTCATTACAAAGGTCATATTTGTGAATCCAGAAAGGTCTAGGTAGGATATACTGAATGAATATAATGTAGAATTCTCGACGAGTCTGCTAGATAATTG
Source organism: Sequoiadendron giganteum (assembly GCA_007115665.2). Lineage (NCBI taxonomy): Eukaryota > Viridiplantae > Streptophyta > Pinopsida > Cupressales > Cupressaceae > Sequoiadendron > Sequoiadendron giganteum. The sequence continues at coordinate 570,852,964 of CM021101.1, forward strand.
TCTTGGGTATGGGTTATGTATGAAATAGTCTTAAATAGTTTTATGCAAAATACTGATATCGAAACAAATCTATAAAATTAAAGTATGTGCTTTCCTATGTATAGTTGTTACAGGCTATAAATGAAAATATCAAGTATTGTTTCATTTATCTTCAATGGTTTAGTTGAATGTATTATTTTGTTTCTTGTCTTAACTCAAAGATTTAATTAAATAATTTGAAGAGAGTCATAGTTTTGTGCTAATTTGCAAAGGATTTGGTAAGAATTAATACTTTAAGTACTATGTGTTTTTGTGATGTAATTAATTATGAAAATAGTCCATTCATTTTAAGGTTAAATGTTTTGTGTATGACAGATTATTTTAGGTTTGACTCCTCCTACCTAATTTGATGAGGCACTGGCTTATTTGTTAGGAATTCTTGTAATCTAATAAATTAGAAAATGCCTAGCTATGGATTCAAGGTTATAACATTACTTAATTCAAATCTAATTCATTCTGAGATGTAATTCTCGTACATACTAGTGTTCCTAGCAACTTAATGATTATCTATGTAAGGGTGAGCCAAACCTTTGATGAATAATGTGTGTTTGCAATTATTAGGTACAAATTTGTGTGTTGAAGTATTCTTGAGGCCTTGAATATCAAATGAACATAATAAGGAACACCCTCCTTGGTCCCATAGAGCCTAAAGAGTAGGGATAAATTCCTGAGAAGCTTTACTTGTTGTGTTTGACACAAGCTTTTGGTGATTCTTGAATACAAAGGTTCGCTACCTCTTAGAGAGCTCCAAATAATAGTTGGAAAAAACACCAAGAAAAGGGGTCACTTTGCTAGGGAGAAATCTAAGAATTTATAAAAGAAGGAATCCTAGTCGTAGATTGTAGCATCACAGAGTCAAGCATTTGATGGATCTAAATATTTTGTTTAGATATTGAAAGGTTTTAAACCTGGAAAGATTTTGGTTGTAGAAAAATGTAAAGAACCTATGAATGACTTCATTGGAGGAGAAAACCTATAATGAAATTTACTTATGAAATGACTTCATATTTATTTGAATTTCAGTCCTCTGAAAGGGAGGTTGTGACTTTGGCTTTAGAACCTGATGAAGAGCATGTAGAAATTCTAGATTTGCAAGGTTGCAGTCATAGAAGAATTCAAAAGCTACTACTATTTTCATGTATTCTCATAGACATATTTCATGATTTAGTGGGTATTTTATGAGAACTCTTCAAGAATAGAAATGTAATTGGTTCCCAATTAAGTGAAGAAGCACAAATAGAGGGAAATTCTAGTTGAATTTTACATGTTTCTACAATGTAATATGAAATTTATAAGTTGTAATATAAATCATGTTATGTTTAAAATCTTAAGCAAAATAGACAGAAAATTGTGTTGTGAAGGTTTGAGAGCTTAAGTACTAAGAGAGTTTGAATTAATCTTTGACAAAATGTGGCAAGGCTTACAAAGCCAAGGTGATATTTCCTTATCAAGTTGTACACCCTGATATAAATATGAGTGCAATGGTGCATAATATACATCTTCTGGCATATCAAGGAGATTCTAGTAACATTCATGGTTATCCAAATGAGATACTACCTAAAATTTTATAAAAGATACCTAAGTTTAAAGGTACAAAGGATGAGTCAACAAGCAGGAATTTGCAAGAGTTCATTGGAATGATGGGAGACTATGAATTAAATTTTGAAGATGTTTTCATAAAATTGTTTGTTAAATCTCTTAAAGGGGATGCAAAGGACTGGTTCTCTTTTTTACTAGCTGCTTGAATACATTCTTGGTATGATTTTAAGCTAGCATTCATGGAAAATTTTGGTGAGAGAGTAAACCTAAGTCTGGTGAGGAATTTTTTTATGGATATCCACAAAGAGGAGGATGAGTTAGTCCCTTCTTTCAAACTCAGATTTTCAAAGATCATAAGGGAAGTTCTTGAAGGTATAAGACCAAATGGTGTTGAATTTTTGGTTGTATATTTAGGTGCATTTGGGAAAAATATGAGATATTTGTTAAGAGATAAAGAGCTCATAACATTGTGCCAAGCATATCAAATTGTTATGGATATTGAAAAAAATATCAAGTATTCAATGATGAAATGATTCTTAATTGCTAATGCTGGTCATTTTGGCACATCTTGTGCAAATCTAATTAGAAAATCAACCAGTGAAGAATCATGCCAAGAATATATGGCTCCTGATGTCCCACTTTCTCCATCATCATAGTATGTTGATCATAGTGAGCCCCAAGAGAAATATCCACAAGATTCAAGTAGGGTTGAGAATGTTTCTAATGCTAGAAGATTATATGATATAAGAAGAGGTTAGGATGTATTGTACCATGACCTCTTCCATAGGTTTATGGATGTGTTGTTGGAAATAACAAACAATTTCGGGCCTAAAGAGTCAATGTGCATTGACTTGTTTTGTGAAATATATCAGTCAGGAACAAATATGTTGCCAAAGGAATTGAAGCCTAAAAGTCTAGGCCAAATAGTTGATTGGATAAAATTGGAAAAAGGAATTAGATGCCACCATGCACAACATCAAATGCTTCTGAGATATAGTTATCCTAATCCCGCTAGAGAACAGAAATAAATAGTGCAAATTGGTGAAGAAAATGAATCAAAATATAATTATTGTAACTAATTCACTAGTGATATATGGGCAAATCATTACCATAGAAATGAGGATGATGAACCCTATTGTGATGAAATGTATGATGTGTTTGAATTGGGCTCCTGAGAGGTATTGAAGGATGAAGAGTTGGATGAGGTATGAATGATTACATCATTAATTGATTCGATCAATAGCTATGATTTTAATGTTGACAATTTTTGATCTTTTGTTGATGATCAAGATATTGACAGTAGATACTATGATATTCAGTCTAAGGGGTTTGAATGCAATCTTACCATTGATGAATTATCATGTTGTGGTGGTTGTGATGATATAGAGTCATGTCTTTCCTTTGTTGAATATGAGTACCCCTACCAAATGAAGGGAGACCCTCTTTTAGAGGTTTGCAAAGATTTTGAGTGTGATGATAGGCTACAAATTTTTCACTCTCATACAAGGGGAGAAAAGGTTCTGTCACCAAAAATACATGTAATACAAAACCCCCTTTTTGATGAACCTCTATCTATGCTAGTTGCTAAAGATGAATTCCCTGGTTGGTGCAAGAATAATCATGTTTTTGAGGATCCTGATGATGCTTTGGATGTATGGTCAAGGTATGGTTATGAGAAGTACACTAGCAAGTTTATTAATGAATATACTTATGAAACCTTCAAATTTAGCACTACTATGGAGGATGAGACCAAAGATCAAGGGGAGATCAGGTTCCTTGAGTCTTTCTCCTAGAAGTATGGTTTTCTTGATGAGAATGACTTGCAAATAACCCAGTCATAATAGGAGCACTTTGAATTGGATATTAATGAAGGATATGAGGACAAAGGCGCCACTATTCAATATGTAAATGTTGAGTCTAAAGGAAAATTCTTAGATGATGTGTGCATTACTAGGGGTAAAGTTTCAGTAATTAGTGACCGAGTTGCATACTATGATGCATATGTGGATTATGGATTGTCTTTGAAGCTCACCAATGATGAATGTAAATTTGTATCATGTCTTGGGTAGCTAAATGATGTTGGGTATGATCTCAACCAACATGAATATGTGGATGAGTTTTTTGCTGATGCTCCTCACCTTTTGGGTATCATTATGAATTTTATCTCACTCAACAAGGATGGCATTTATGTGAAGCAGGGTAAAGACTTTCTTAAATATGTCTCTTTCATTTTTGACGCTTCAGGAGATTGTGAGTTGAATCTGATGCACAATGTTTTTGAAGGTTTTCAATTTCACATGTAGAGTGAATATGATTAAATGGAATATGGATGTTTCCTTTTTCCACTTCAACTTGACAAGCCTGAGGTTGGTAAAAAAGGAAGTATCGAGGCATGTAGGATCATTGGCATCCATCATAATGATGCAAATTGTTGGGAATTTCCTAGTATGATTACTCATCTAGTGCAATAATGTGAAAGAAAGGCCTTTGAAAAAGAAAATATTTGGCTCCAAATCTTGGAAACTCTTCTGGCACCAGGCTTACAAATTGAGGCTAGTGGAATTGGATGAGATTTCCTAATAGAGGAAACTTTGTATAGTCATGTAAATTTTGTTTATAGGTGTGTTTTATTTCTTTCTTGTTGTGTGTGCATGTCTTGTCCAGAAAAGCTCCTATTTCTTGTCTTCTGGGTTGGTCTATGTCTACCTAAGATCTGGATTCTCACCATACCCACCAAGGGTATGCATCCCTGAGCTGGAGCCACTCATAGATCTTTTTTGAATTTTGACATTTTAGCTAATTCCATGAAACCTTTTAGTAATGTCTCACCCTTGTGCTTGATGGTTTTATGGTATGGTTTTAGGTCCAATACCCTTGTTTCAAAAAATTTCAAAAGGCCTTAAATCCTCACATTATGTTTCTGCATTGACCCCCTTGTATCAGGTTGCCAGTTGTCCTATTTACAACCTATGTCATCTTGCCTATTTCCATTACCAACTCCTCTACCTAAGCTCACCAGTCATCGAGTTTTATTAAAATTTTAATATTTCATAGTTGGTGATGGCACTCTTAAATTTTTCAAATTTGAGATGCCCATTTCAAAATTTTACTTCTGCACTTTTAGAGGTGCACCCTGAAGAACCACTCCTAACTAGCCCACTTTGGAGTCTTGTAATTTAAAACCTATTGATTATCATGCAAAACCAATTTGTTGACATACTCAATTAACATATGTGAGCAGGCATATCAAATTTTAGCTTCCCATGATAATTTTTGATAGAGTTTCAAAAAGTGAAGCTGGAGGGTTTTGACATTGTTTTGTTGTTTGCAAACTGTTTGTTTTGCGAAACAACTTCCTGTTTGAGTTTGGATTTTGCAACCAGTTGACTATCATGTTAGAATGAATGTTGTTTTGTATTCTCCACACCTAAGTGATCTCACATTCCAAGTTTTAGAGCCTTGTTGGTGTTTAAAATACAATCCATATAGAGGTTGCAAATATCTAAGAGGTAGCCAACCCCTATCTAGGATAAGTACAACCACTAATGGCCAACTAAAGAGATTCAATAAAGAAATAACCTCTCCTACACTTCAGGCTCTATAAAACCTAAGGGGGGTGACCCTAAACATGTTCACGTGAATGCCTTATAACTGGTAAGAACACTTCATGCATACAGATTACAATTCCTACCTATTCAAAGGGATAGTGATCATTTCATGGTTTTGGTAGACTAGAGAATGATTTCCAGTGCCAAAGAGCAATGGAATTGTCCCACTTATTTGTTACAATACCTCCCAAAGGAGGACAAGGTTGTATTCAAGTGTTTTATGTTTAGTATTTGGATATCCCTGCTTAGAGCTTACAGTCTTAAACTAACAAAAAGGCACAAACATTATTCAGTGTTTCATCCATTGGGCAACGAAGTCATATAGAATAAAATCCTAATACGATGAACCTATCTCATATAGCATTACTATCATGAGATACTCCAATAAACTAAAACAATACTTCTTCAAGAATCCTGAGCATATACAACCATGAACATGTAATTTGTTCTTCAAGCATTTGATTAACTCTTTGAGCTAAAGCAAGAAAACTAATTACATTTTCAATTAACTATTGAAACTGAATAGATAAACCCTTGATAAAGCTATTCATAATCCATGGCACACACACAGGAGAGTAAACCATCTTAATTTTATAGATTTCTTTCAATATCAGTAATTTAAAAGCATATCACACTAATCTGTATGTAAACCCCAACCCAGGATGATTTCCTAAACAAAATGTTCATAACACTTTAACTATAAAATGGACTATACAGACTTCCAAGATTCAGACTCCAGAAATTTCTCTGACCCTTCGCAATGAGCCGTGAAATCTCCTTTATAGAATAGGAGAGCAACAAGCATTAGGCTACCTTGTGACACAAAATTGAATTTCAACACCAAAAAATGAAATTCAAATTTACATTCCTTGGCATAATGATACCATGCATGAACAAAGGAATCAAAACGGTTATGAAATAACTAGTCAAGAAACAAAATTTCATGCAAAGCATGTGCATGTCCACATCCACATCCACTCGATAAAATAACAAGAGAAGACACGTCCAATGGACCCACCGCCAGTAATCATCAAGAAGCAACATGGCCCCGGTACAAGCAACTGCTCTGAGTTTGAACCTGCGATAGCGATGGCACCACCTCCTCTTTTCCAACCTTGCGAGCATATCCCCAAACAACTAGACCCAGTGTTAATGCAGTTACTAGCTCAATTGCCAGAACCTCCTCATCCACTCCCATAAGGTCTGCCAGGGAAGCCAAGTAGTACCGATAATCAGAATCTGAGATGATTATCAGGGATGAACCAAGTACTGGTCTCTTCCCAGTGTTCCCAATAATAGCCTTGTGAGGCACAGGAGAATTAGAATTCTTCATGACTAGTGAAGCCAGCCTCACACTCCTTCACTTAACTGATTTATTCATGACAGAAACAGAGCTCAACAATAAATAGAAGAAGAAACCTTACTGCACACAAACACAAGAGAATGCAATGTTGATCGAATACAATTCAGTCAGCATTTATAGAGTAGGCCAGTATGCAAGGTACAATTATGTGAAGGCGATTCAAGCACTCACAAAATAAGTAATCCAGATAACCATGAATTCCCTCAGTAGGATGGCACTATTCGCACGCAGGAGGAAATCAAGTAAAGATCCTCAGGGAAAGAAAAACCCATATCATTAATGACACGAGTAATAGCCAAGCAATACATGCCACATGGATAACTCACACACCCCTTCCTTACAATTGAACCACCAATTTGGGAGACACTCTAACAAATGGAGGATTGAGATCAAGTCAATGAACGTTGATGCTCCACCTTTACGCCTTCAGAAAACATATCCAAGCAAAACCCCAGAAAAGTAGACCCAAACCGCACAGTGGGATTCATATAGTCCCACTGGCAAGGAAAGAAAAGCCACATGCCACTCCCTCGCAGACCTCGCAACACCCTCCCAGATATTTACTCTGCTCGTGTGAGGTGTGCAATAAACCATAATTACTCTGTTATTAATGGCTATTACCAGTGATAAGATGGCCCCATGTCATGTCCAACTCCTCGGGAAGAAAACCCATGCATCCATTCACGCCATGTGGCGACATCTCATGAACCTCACACCACTTTGATGACATCAGCAAGAAAACCTAGGAGGTTGGCGAGAAGCGGTCAAGATCCAATTTTGTGATTGGACAGTTTGTCAGACTTCTGATAGAACATCCATGTGGGGCCCACATTGAAATTCCCAATGATGTAGAACATAGGCCATTACACCAAAAAGACTGGCGAATCAAGTGAAATGGGGCCGATAAAGCACGAGTCGAGAGGGATGAAACCTCACTTAGGTGACCGGTTCTTGATGGCAGCAGGTCACTGCTAAAACATAACAAGAGGGTTTTAACCGATCCATAGTTAAGACTACCATTTGAAACCCTAAAACCCCAGCTTAAATTTTCTCAAAATTTGAAATTCCATCAGTGGCTCTGACTGGGGATGTATGCCCCCTGTGGGCATAGCAAGAATCCAGAATCTTTGGTTTCACAGACCAGATCACTGAATTACACAAGCCCTTTAAACAGATATATTGCCTTGCTCTGTCAACTGGACTTGTGTATACAAACGTTCCCCATTTGATGTTGTGAAGTGCATGTGATAACCAATACCTTTGTGACTACAATGGAAGCTTTCCCCACTCTGCCCCTATAGTAATTTAATCAATGCTCTGCCCCTCCAGTTTGAAAGCAATATATGACCATGATAATATTTTACTTTATCCTACTCCTGGTCATATTTTATAGGGTGTTGGCTCACCTATTCCACGAAATGAAAACTCTCATAACTTACCTAGTTTACAACATCATCCATTTTGTTAGCCTTGGTTTGCACATTGAATTGAAACTTATCATATAGAACAATATGCAAAGTATCCTTACTTCCATTATCTATCCAAGACGATACATAGCTGAAGGAAGTTTTCTCCTGGCACATCCTTTCTTGTACCTCTTCATCCATCTCTATATGAAAACCCTCCGAGATAGGTTTAAAAACATCAACTTCACTTCTATCAAAGATGATAGAGCAATACATACTGGTTCCACTGTACTCAGGACTATCTGTTGAATATGTTGATCTATAAGTGAATAATTCAGCATAATTAGAATACCCCTTACTAACTACATCAATACCAAGGGGAAGTAACACCTCCAACTCCACTTTATATAGATACTCAGGAAAAACCACAGGGCTAGTGTATAGACCACAATACTGGTCGCTTCCACATGTATTCTCCTGATTACAGATATTAACATCCTGAGGTTGTTCAAAATTTATATAACTCCCTTGTTCCAATGTTGAGATATCAGAGCTACACCCTAGGCATACACCATTTGGCAACCCTTTCTTTTCTTGTGAACAAACATGGGGTTCTTCAACCTCACACAACTCTTGTAAAAACAACATTTCAACTGCATTCTCAATACTGCAGTTATTACTTCTAAAATCACAATCATTAACTTGCAACAGAATCTCAGTAACATTAGAAGCATAATTAGGATTAAGAAACACACTAGGTGTCTCATACAATCCTTCATCATCTTGTCTTTCAATTTTTTCATTACTCATGCAAATATCTTGTAATGAATGAGCACTACCTTTATTTTGTGTAGATGCATTCCTGACAGACTCTTCAATCTCTATCCATTGAATTACCTAAGCCAAGTTAGATGCTTTCAATTCCTCTGGTAAGGAGCTCAGTCCCAATTCATATAGTTCACAAAAAAAATCAACGCATTCATAAACATTAGGTCTTTGCTCTATGGGAATGTGTATTAAGATTTCCAAAAATCTCAAAAAAAACTCATATGATGATTCCTTCTCTTGCCTTCTCATATCATATAGTTCTGATACACAAAAACCCCGATCATCTTCATTCAGATCAGACTGGGTTTCAACTTGGATCTCATTATCACCAAAGTGCATCACTAGGCTTATAACACCCTTAGCAAGAATTTTATCATCAATTTTTTGGATAGTCGGCTCAGATATTACACTAGCATTGGTTAGGCAAGGGTAATCAATATCTGCAGTTGGATATCTCTTCATCATTGAATATTTCATGTTATTTTCAATTTCCATAGCTATCTAGTATGCTTGAGGTAGGGTAGTAGGTTCTTTATCCCTTAATAAAAATCTCATCCTCTTGTTGAAGGTACCTAGATACACAATCAAGCTTTCAGCCTCATTTGGTCTTATTTCTTTGGGGATCTCCCTTAATGCTCTTGAAAACTTGAGATTAAAATGTGGGACTAATTCCTCCTCTTGTATGTGAATTCCCATAAACCCTTTTCTCAATGTGTTGGGATTGACTCTTTCACTGAATTGTTCCATAAAAACAATCACCAACTGATTCCATGAGTTAACGAAAAAGGCAGGTAAACAAGAAAACCAATCCCTGGCATCACCTTTTAAGGATTGCACAAATAATTTCCCAATATTCAGAAGTCTTTCTAGATATAATAAAATATATGAATGAATCATGGGAGGTTTTATGCAGGGCGTTGGAAGTTTCCAGAGTAAATGGGTGTGTTTGAATGGCTTGAGATGACTACTAAATGTGCACAAAATTAAATTGAAAAGGTCAAGAAAGTCTTGTTACTCTTTATTCATGAAACATATTCCTTTTTGTGCGAACATAATAGCACATAAATGAGTGAAGCTCAAAAAAATTATTTGAATGCACTTTTGTTCCATACTAGAGATTAGTCTACGGACATTGTTCTTGTTCCTGCAACAAACATGCCTAGTGATCTTGATACAATTGTTAAAGACCATATTGATGAAGTTCTTGAATTTCCTCTTCCTGGACTAGAAGAGTGATATAAGCTAATAAAGCTATAGTTGAATAAATATATTGCATAGTTAGGTGAAAGGAAAAATGGCTAGGGATCTTACTCTAGGTGGGATTAACTCATTTTAAAGTGATGAAGCAACCAAATAGAGGGAGGTCAATATGATCTCATGGGAACGCATGAGCTGTAGAACATGAAGAGAGATTTGTTGAAAAAGCTCACACCATTTGGAGATTTTAATATCCTTTAAACTTATTGAGGATTCTTGTATGTGGTGTCCTAGAGAAGTGGCAGAGGGAGCAAATGAATTGTTTAGCATAGTCACCCTAAAAATCATCATGCAATGTAATGTGAGCCTCTATAAAATCTTCTCATGGAATCGCTTTAATGTTGAAGGGAGGAGCCAATGCAGTAGCATAGGCATGTAAAAATATTTGAAATCTTTTAGAAAATCCAAGAAACCACACACGGTGATGGAGGGATCCAAGGAGTTATGGCACGACCAGTAGTGTGGACTCCTCCTTTAAATATAATCCCATGAAATGTTGTGCAACTGCATGTACACCAGACGGATTTGTTGAAACTGTATTAATCCTCCAAGCAATGTAGTGGGCTCGATGCTTGTTGGCTCTTTGGCTGCAAGGCTTTCAAACAAGTGTGTATGGTAGGAGACTATGGAAAGTGCCAGAGCAATATTTTCGTAGCTACAGGGGGAGCGTATCCTCTATAAATATGGTCTCATGGCATGCTAGCAGCTAGTGCTATGAAACTTGTGAAGGTCCTCAGCAACTCTCAGGGAAAATGCAAATGACAAGGCTCAAACCAACAAGGTGGGTGTAGATTTGAAACTGGCCACCATGAATGCCCATGAAGTGTGCAGAGCAGAGGAGAATGTCAAGTAAATAGTGGATAACTAGATACAATGAATGAGAAAATTAATTAGGGTAACACATAATGGAGAATACAATCGACGGTCAAAGAATTAAGATTTATAAAGCCAAATTGTGACCCTTGCTTGTGGACCTCGTAGGGTTTAGGATGACGTTTGCAAAAGAACCGCGAGGTTGGTGAGAGGGAGCCACGTGGATGTGGGATCAACATTATATTTCATGAAATTGGTGAAATTTTTAAGGGGGATGTCGGTAATATTTAAAGTTTCCAAATAAAGAAATTAAATGACTCCACATCCTAAGGTAAACATTTTGAGCAAAAAATGAATTTGGTATTCATTTGAGAAATTAAGTGCTTTTATTATTATTTAAAGACAATCTTTAAATAGTGAGTAGAGTAAATTAATATGCCCAATAATATGATTTAAGGGTTTTCTCTTTTAATGGAAGAGATTCAAATGCATGTGTAAAATTATAAAGCATGGGTAAGGAAATGAGGTGCAATTTAAATATGAACGTAAAGATTTTGTGCTAGGAATATAAAATAAAGTGGAGGCATGGGTAATTATTTTACCCAAGGATAAATTTCTAAGAAGCTTCACATGAATTAAATATTCACTTTATAATGAGACTTTATTGTAAAACAGGTGGAAATTTATTTGTCGGGAATTAATATGAATGAAAATATTAAAGATGAATAATATAACAACATAGGAAAATAAAAGATGAGTTCAAAGCTCAAATATTAAAGTTGGAAAACTTTAATAACTCAAGGAAAAGTATAAAGTAAATATGAATATAATGTGCAGCAACTAAAAGAGAGCAAAAATAGATTTTGCACTAGAAAAGGCTGCGATAAGAGTAGCTGGGTGAATCTAGTGAATCTCCAGATGGGTTGTTTTTCAATTATTGGGGAATGATGAGTAGGGGCAATTTTGAGGGAATAAGTTTGTTGTTATAGAGGAAGAATGAGGAAACATTCCTTTCAGTTGATCAACGGTAAATGGAACTTCCAGATGGAAATTCCAGATCAAATTTAGGGTTGCTCCTGCTTGCCTCTCTTTTTCTATATCTTCTATTATTCTCTCATTGTAAAGGGTTCTGAGTTTTTGTATTGGGCTGGGTAGATAGAGAATTATAATTTCTAAGTCATTGTTTGAGTCTGTAAGCTGTAATTTTCTGAGTTTATGAGTAAATACAACTAGTTTATGCAAATAACATCATGAAGGTGTTTGCACATTCATGAATGTCTTTGGATTGTCTCTATATTTGTACACTTTGAGTTTATCATCTCAACTTTCATGAGATTGTTTTGTTTGTTCATTGTTTTGTTTGAAGGAAATGGTTAAAATGATTTGAGTAGGTGATTGTGATTTCAAGTGTGCAGATGGGATTTTATAAGAAGAATTTGATTGATATCAAGAGATGGATTGTTGGTGCAAGACACTAATAGCTGATGCAAAGCATCAACAATTTAAATCCACTAGTTGAAGATTGTTTGTTGGAGAATTCATTTTATGTGTTTGACTCCATAGCCCAAAACTGGCACTGATCTATTTTTCAGTTTGTGCATCTCAAGAACATTTTATAACTGCAAAATCATTCTAATCTTATTGTTTAGTTGGTTTGTGTGTACTCATTTCCAATGGCAGAGAGAGGGTTGAGTTACTGAGAATTTAGCCAAGTTTAAGGTTGCCAATGCTTCCCTTAGTGTGTTTTCATTAGGAATTATCTTCTATAGAAAAACAATGCCAGTGTGTATGGTTGAAATAAGTTTTGAAGAGTTTATAGGTTTACCTACCTTGGTCTTGTAGAGCTAGAAGTGTAGGAGATGTCAGTCTTAGACTGAATCTTGTCAATTGACCAACAACCTTTGTGGTTCTTTACTATAGAGGTTGGCTACCTCTTAGAGAATTACAAATCCTATGTGGGTTGTATTTTTAAACACCAACACAATGGTGACTCTACTGGGGAAGATTCTGAATCTCTAGTAGCAGATGGTTATAGAGTCATAAAGTGATTTGTCATTCTAAATTTGTTCAAGTACAAAAGGATTTCAAGCCTGAAGCAAAAAGTGTTGTAGTGAACCTAAAAATTTTGTAATCTGTGGTGCTCTGCTGGTGGAAAGGAACTTAGAAAGAAGTTTATATGTGAAAGAACTTCATACTGCTTGAATTTCAGTCCTTTATGAAAAGAGGTGGCAACTCTGTTAATAGAACCAGTTGAAAATTTGAAGAAAGTTTCAAATCTATAAATATTACCAGTCAGGAAGACAATTTGCAACACCTGCAAAGTTTCTAGGTATTCTTCACTTTTGGTTTTCAAGAAAATTGTATTAAAACCATACTTGAACATCTTAGACAAAACCCTGGTTCCCTATTGAGTGATTAGCACTAAAAGAGGGAAAGAACAGTAATACTTTGTTTGCATATTTTTGAACCGTAATTTGCAGCCTATGTATCTTGTTGGAGAAGTATGCTTGTTCTTGAAATTTACCCAATAAATAGATATTATGTGTAAATGCATTTGTATCATACATTATGGTATTTTAAGATTGTTATGAAAGGTAGAAATAGGACAATGAAAGATCAACTATAGAGTTGATATGCGAAATTTGAAAAAGGCATATCAAAATGTTTCAATACATGCACCCTAGTACGGTTCCAGATGGAACTGTGGTTTGTGATCAATCCCAACTAGATTGTCAAAGAGGTTTCAGCATTGGAAGGTATAGAGCTATCAATTTTAGTAGCCGTAGTGGTTACCTAGATGACATTCCAATGAAAGTCAAAAATAAGTTACCAAGGTTCATTGGTGATAAGGTTGAATCATCAATTAGACATCTCCAATAGTTCAGTAATGTGTTGGATGATTATGAGATTGATCACGAAGATGTGATCATGAGATTATTTGTTTAGTCCTTGAGAGGAGATGCAAGAGAGTGTTCTATTATTTACCAGCATCTTCCATTCATTCATGGGAAGAGCTCAAGGCAGTGTTCATGGAATAGTTTGGAGAAAGGATAAACCTTATTTTGATAAGGAAAAGGTTCATGAATATGGAGAAAGGAAAAGATGAGTTAGTCCCATCTTTTAATCTTATATTTTCAATGATCATAAGATAAATCCCAAAGAAAATAAGGCCAAATGATGCTGAATGTTTGGTCGTATACCTGGGAACATTTGACAAAAAGATGAGTTATCTGTTGAGGAATAAAGAGCTGACAACCCTACACCAAGCATATCAGATGGCTTTTGATATTGAGAATAATTTGAGGTTTTCAATGATGAACGGACATAGGGTTGTGAGTGTTTTTCATCCTAACACACCTCAAGAAAATAGAACTCATGGACCAGTTAATAAAAGTGTTTGTTAAGAGTGTAATGATGTTGTTGCTCCAATTTCTCCATCATCACGATCTACAGATCTTAATGAACTTCATGCTGAATGTCATCAAAATATGGTGTCTCAAAATGAAGGTAGTAGATTTTTGTTTCATGAAAGTCAGAACATGATACACAAGAATGAAAAGAGTGTGTCAACATATGAAGATATTTTTTGTATGAATGAGGATATTGAGTGCAATCAGCTCACAATAAACACATGTGCAGATCCTTGCAGCAGTGATGAAGAGAAAGATGCATGGTATGATGAACATATAAATATGCATGAAATTTTTTCTTGCAATATCTTGTGTGATGAAGAAATGAAAGAGACCGTACAAGACATATTTCCATGTCCTAGTTTGGTTCATGAAAATAATGCAAATGTTGAAAATATCTCTATACAAATCAGTGAACATGACATTGAAGATGAATGTTCAAGAACCTACTCTAAGGAATCAGAGCATGGTTTATGCAGTGATAAGTCTTCTTGTGATGAAGATGCAGATGAAGGTCAAATTGATTACTCTTTTGTTGATTATGAATGTCCTTATGATGATGATATGGAGGAACTTTTTTCACCTCAAGAATGTAAAGACATGATTACTCATGAAATCACTTATCCACAAGTGAATGATCCAATTGCCTTTATTTCAATCTTGGAATGTAATTCAGGTTTGAAATCCATGGAGCATGATAATTTTGTGTGTGATGAAGAATCCAAGGATGAAAATATGTGTGTTCAATTTGTTGATCATGAACATAGTACTGTTGGAAGTGATAAGGAAGTTGATGAACCTATTTTTGTTTTTGCTACCCATGATTTCTTTTGTGAAAAAAAGTCTGAAAGTTTAAATACACATTCAACTCACAAGGTTGATCATGTTGATTGTTATTATGCCAGTCATACTAGCTTGAATGAAGTAGACTTGGAAATTTTTATATTAGATGAGGATAACAACAACATGCAAGATGTGGAGGACATGATTTCACTCTCAGGTGATCGGATTGTGGATTATGATAAAAATTTGAGTAAAAGGATGTCACCACTTTTGGGTAATTTTTCTATGAAGATTGAAATTTTTTATCACCATGATATTTTAGATTATGTGGGTATGGAAGAAATGTCAGATGTGTGTATTGAACAATTTGAGAATGGGAACAATATTGAAGATGTGTCTGTCTTCTTTTCTAGTGATTGTAGTGATTTTGAGTGCAATGATGACTTGAAGGATTTGGACCTTCATGCTGAGGAGGCTGAGACTCTTATGTCAAAAATGAATATAATGGAAAATCCATTGTTTGATGAGCCTCCATCTTCACTAGAGATGAGAAATTATGAAACCTATTGGTGGAGAAATAATCCACTCTTTGTGGAGAGTTCTAATGATGTATTTCACACATGGTTGGAATGTGGTCTTGAGCAATAAAATGAACAATTTGATCAATTCCATGAGGGTACTTCTTATGACTGTTTTACATTTAAAATAGGTGTTGTAGGTAAGGTTTAACATCTTGATGCTAGTTACTTGGAGGATTTTGAATATTTTCAGTTTCCAGTTCAGTTGGAAAGTATTTTTATAGAACATGACAATGAGATGAATAACAAGAAATGTTATTTTCAATCTAAGCATATTACATATGATGAATGTAACACACATGTGTCATGTCATGATGAAAATTTGAAGTTTGTGATTGATTATAAAATGAAGAATGACATAGATTGTATTGGCAGCGGTATGCTTAGAAAGGCTGTGAGAAATGTTAGTGGCAGTGTTTGTAATCAAGAAAATTTCAAACATCATCACATTTTTCTGCTTGTAAGGTCACCTATATTGTTTTGGTATGAAAAAGGAAAGCATAGATGGAGGGTGATCAACTCTTTTTATAGATTGGTATTTGATAGAGGTAAGTGTTGACCCCAATTTTTCATTTGGTGGCCCAAGGTCATCAGATGAAGTTGAAAAACAAGGTTGAATAAAGGAGTAGTTTGAGGGCACCTATTGGACTCAACTTTTGGTCTACTCTCTAGAGATCTGGAATCTTTCTATTCCCACAAGGGGCATACATCCCCAGTCAGAGCCACTGATGGCACTCTTAAATTTTTCAAATTTGAGATGCCCATTTCAAAACTTTGCTTCTGCACTTTCAGAGGTGAACTCTAAAGAATTAGTCTTGACTGACCCACTTTAGAGGCTTGTAATTTAAAACCTGTTGATTTTTGTGCAAAACCCATTTGCAGACATACTCAATTGACATATGTCAGTAGGCATGTAAAATTTTAGCTTCCCATGATAAGAATTGACAAAGTTTCGAAAAGTGAAGCTGGAGGGTTTTGACATTGTTCTGTTGTTTGTAGACTATTTGTTTTGTGAAACAACTCCCTGTTTGAGTTTGGATTTCGCAACTAGTTGACTGTCATGTTAGAATGAATGTTGTTTTATATTCTCCACACCTAAATGATCTCACATGTTGGTTTTCAGAGCCTCATGATCTGATTTTCTATTTTTAGGAGATCGAAATCAAATGTAGTTTGTTATGTTTTGTAGCTACATTCCTTACGGTCTTTCTGAATGGTCAACTTTGACAGTCAGTAACTTTTGATGAATGATAATTCAAGAAAATTCCTTTTTGCACACGTGCTCACGGTACCTAAATGAAATATGTGTCTAATAGAAGCTCGTCAGGAGTTGATTTTCTATTTTTAAAAATTGGCAGTTGGATCAGTTTTAATTGGTGCGAAACAATTGATGTTTTAGAAAAACCTGACTGGGCAAATTTGTCAATTAATATCGGGTTCCTCAGGTTTCCTTTTTTCGAGCCATTTATTACACTATATTCTCAAGTCAAATGTCTTCATGTCTGCAAGTTCTCATTGCTTCACATGGTCATTTGACTCGTTTTCCAAATTGATTCCAAAGCCCACTGGGTCAGTTTTTCCCATTTTCCAAAATTGTCAGAAAACAGATTTTGATGAAGACCCAGTTCATTTTTTCACTTCACATGCACTCAAAACATAGTGTCAAGTCATTTTAGGATAAAAAAAAATTTAAAACAAAAATTGTTTTAGTCAAGCCACTTGGGGCCCGACATGCTTTGCATTGTCATGACATCGTAAATGTTGCAATACTGCAAATGAGGATAACATTTCATTTGTACTGACTCAAAAATTCATATGCTTATATCAAATAACAAAATGAATCATAATTCACTTATATGATGGCCTCTTTTGTTGAAGACATCCATCAAAACATGAAGGATGGGGCGGTGATGTTATAATTGTAAGGTGTTTAGTTGACTATAAATGAATGTGAAAGCTTTTAATCATGAAGAAAAGTGTAGAGTATTGAGGTCAAATCGATGTGAAAATTCTCCTCAAATAGGAAGAGGGAATAAAGAATGTTAAGGGAATGCTCCGCCTAATAGAGATGCATTTGCTGATACATACAGTATTTCTAGAAGTCTACAATGTGATGCTCCTCTAAGTATTTTAAATATAAGAGAAGATGGTAGTTTTAATGGGTGCATTGCATTGAAGATATGGAAAAGAATGGAATACTGTGGGGAAGCAACCAATACATAAAACTGCATTTGTTCAAAAGATTTTGGAAACTCTTGTGCAAATACAACTAGGAGTTGTAAACTTTTGAATGGATACAAATTCTCCTCAAAAGAAGATGAAATCATAAAATTGGAGGCTCAAAGGTCCAATTTCCCGATATTCAGAAGTCTTTGCAGATATAATAGAATACATGAATGAATCATGGGAAGTTTTATGCAGGGCATCAGAAGTTTCCATATTAAATGGGTGTGTTTGAATGCCTCGAGATGACTACTAAATGTGCATAAAATGAAATTGAAAAGGTCTAAGAAAGGCTTGTTACTCTTTATTGATGAAGCAGATGCCTTTTTGTGCGAAAATAATAGCACATACATGAGTGAAGCTCAACAAACTGCTTTGAATGCACTTTTGTTCCATACTAGAGATCAGTCTAGGGACATTGTTCTTGTTCTTGTAACAAACATGCCTAGTGATCTTGATACAGTTGTTACAGACCGTATTGATGAAGTTCTTGATTTTTCCACTTCTTGGACTAGAAGAGCGATATAAGCTAATGAATCTATACTTGAATAAATATATTTCATAGTCAGGTGATAGGAAAACCAAATGGGGATCTCACTTTAGGTGGGATTGACTCATTTTAAAGTGATGAAGCGGCCAAATAGAGGAAGGTCGATATGATCTCATGGGAACACATGAGTTGTAGAACATGAAGAGAGATTTTTTGAAAAAACTCACAGCATTTGGAGATTTGAATATCCTTTAAAATAATGGAGGATTCTTGTATGTGGTGTCTTGGAGTAGTGGCAGAGGGAGCAAATGAACCATTTAGCATAGTCCCTCTAAAAATCATCTTGCAATGTAATGTGAGCCTCTATCAAATATTCTCATGGAATCACTTTAATGTTGAAGGGAGGAGCCAATGCAGTAGCATAGGCATGTGAAACTATTTGAAATATTTTAGAAACTCCAAGCAACCATGCACAGTGATGGAAGGATCCAAGGAGTTATAGCATAGCCTACAGTGTGGACTCCTCCTTTAAATTTAATCACATTAAATGTTGTGCAACAACATGTACACCAAATAGATTTGTTGAAACTGTTTTAATCCTTCAAGAAATGTAGTGGGCTCGATGCATGTTGGCTCTTTGGCTACAAGGATTTCAAACAAGTGTGTTTGGCAAGAGACTATGGAAAGTGCTAGAGTAGTCTTTTTGCAGCTACAGGGGGTATGCATTTTCTATAAATATGGTCTCATCGCACACTGGTTGCCAGTGCTATGAAACTTGTAAATGTCCTCAACAACTCTCAGGGAAAATACAAATGAAAAGGCTCCAACCAACAAGGTGGGTGTAGATTTGAAACTGACCGCCATGAATGCTCGTGAAGTGTGTAGAGTAGAGGAGAATGTTGAGTAAACAAGGGATAACTGGATACAGTGAGCGAGAAAATGAATTAGGGCAACACATAATGGAGAAGATAATCGGCAGTCAAAGAACAAAGATATATGCAGCCAAATCCTGACCCTTGCTCGCGAACCTTGTAGGGTATAGGATGACATTTGTAGAAGACCCACGAGGTTGGTGAGAGGGAGCCACGTGGATGTGGGTTCAACATTAGTTTTCATGAAATTGGTGAAATTTTTAAGGGGGGTGTCAGTAATATTTAAAGTTTCCAAATAAAGAAATTAAATGACTCCACATCCTAAGGTAAAATTTTGAGTGGAAAATGAATTTGGTGTTCATTTGAGAAATTAAGTTCTTTTAATATTATTTAAAGACAATATTTAAATAGTAAGTGGAGTAAAGTAATATGCCCAATAATATGATTTAAGGGTTTTCTCTTTTAATGGAGGAGATTTAAATGTATGTGTAAAATTATAAAGCACGGGAAAGGAAATGAGGTGCAATTTAAATATGAAGGTAAAGATTTTGTGTTGGGCATATTAAATAAAGTGGAGGCATGGGTAATTATTTTACCCAAGGAGAAATTTTTGAGAACCTTCATGTGAATTAAATATTCACTTTATAATGAGACTTTATTGTAAAATAGGTGGAATTTTATTTGTTGGGAATTAATATGAAGGAAAATATTAAAGATGAATAATATAACAACATAGGCAAATAAAAGATGAGTTCAAAGCTCAAATATTAAAGTTGGAAAACTTTAATAACTCGAGGAAAAGTATAAAGTGAATTCCAGATCAACGGTAAATGGAACTTCTAGATGGAAATTCTAGATCAAATTTAGGGTTGCTCCTGCTTGCCTCTCTTCTTCTATATCTTCTATTATTCTCTCATTGTAAAGGGTTCTGAGTTTTTGTATTGGGCTAGGTAGATAGAGAATTATAATTTTTGAGTCATTGTTTGAGTCTATAAGCTGTAATTTTCTGAATTTATGAGTAAATACAACTAGTTTATGCAAATAACATCATGAAGGTGTTTGCACATTCATGAATGTCTTTAGATTGTCTCCATATTTGTACACTTTGAGTCATGTAAATTCAATAATACAAAGTGTCTTTG
Organism: Sequoiadendron giganteum; assembly: GCA_007115665.2. Lineage (NCBI taxonomy): Eukaryota > Viridiplantae > Streptophyta > Pinopsida > Cupressales > Cupressaceae > Sequoiadendron > Sequoiadendron giganteum. The sequence goes on from CM021101.1 coordinate 570,873,315, forward strand.
AGTTTATCATCTCAAGTTTCATGAGATTGTTATGTCTGTTCATTGTTTTGTTTCAAGGAAATGGTTAAAATGCTTTAAGCAGGTGATTGTGATTTCAGGTGTGCAGATGGGATTTGATAAGAAGAATCTGATGTATATCAAGAGGAGGATTTTTGGTGCAAGACACTAATAGCTGATGTAAAGCATCAAAAATTTAAATCCATTGGTTGAAGACTATTTTCTAGAGAATTCATTTTATGTGTTTGTCTCGATGGCCCAAAACTAGAACTGATCTATTTTTCAGTTTGTGCATCTTAGGAACATTTTATAATTGCAAAATCATTATAATCTTAATATGTAGTTGGTTGTGTGTACTTCTTTCCAATGGCTGAGAGAGGGTTGAGTTACTGAGAATTTAGCCAAGTTTAAGGTTTTCAATGCTTCCCTTAGTGTGTTTTCATTGGGAATTATCTGCTATTAAAAGCAATGTGAGTGTGTATGGTTGAAATAAGTTTTGAGCATTGTATAGGTTTACCCACCTTGGTCCTGCAGAGCCAGAAGTGTAGGAGATGTCAGTCTTAGACTGAATCTTGTCAGTTGGCCACTAGCCTTTGTGGTTCTTTACTATAGAGGTTGGCTACCTCTTAGAGAATTACAAATCTTATGTGGGTTGTATTTTTAAACACCAACAGTCGGCCCAATATATTTTTCTTTTAAAGACTTATGTCTTAAGTATTTAATCTATTTTGAGGTTTCATCACTCGTTACCCATCCCATGTCCTTTTCTTTATAACAAATGAGGTATGCACATGCAGAAAATCTAAGCCGTTAGATGAAATGACTACACTCCAAGCCTTGAACACACACTGCACAACATTTTAAAAATGTATTCTGGCTAGGGAGTGTGGCATGCGCAGTTACACCATGTGTCGTCTAATTCATGCTTGACCCAATCCCACTATCGCCATGGTCTTAGATGGCGGTGGATTGATGGATCTAATATATTGTCTGGTTTTAATTTGAGCCATAGTGTGCATGTCGCATAGAGTATTAAATCATGTTGCCTAATGTTGTGCATGATCTTCATGATGGTGACATATTGACTCTACTGATGGTGTAAGAGGGCTAGATGGGGCCTGCAAGTGATGGACATGTCTTCTAATTGGGGAAGACACCATTGGTCGATGGACTTGCCATGTGATAGCATGGAATTTTCAAACATCTTTGACTCGATCTTAGTCATCCTAAGGGCCATCTCAGTGATTGATCAATGGCTCACATTCAAAGAATAAAACTTGCAATGTGATGGTCATTTGGATGCTACAAATGGTGAGCATTAATGGAATATTCTCTTTAGAGGATATTAACTTGATCTTCAAGTGTATTAAAAGATACTTCCTGGCAATTATGATGAATGGTACGCTGATTTCAATGTACTTGGGAATTAATGTTGATGAAATAGATGTCAATGAATAATTAATCACGTGCTCATTCTACTCTTAGAGCATTGATTATCAACATAAAAAAATTTCTCAATAAATATGGATGAAGGCTCATCATTTTTTTCATAGCATTTAGGAGTCTAATTTTTTTTGTGGCTTGTGATTGTTCTTGTGAAGGTCTCAAATATTGATCGAAGATGAGTAGGTCGACTACTTCTCCGTCATTTGTGCATAGCTCTATCATGGTTAATGTTTGAAGTTCACACGATGATGTTCCATTATATGAGAAGAGTAATCTTCAAGCTACTCCTAGCTTGAATATGGAATATACGAGGCCCATCCTAGTAGTTACCAGGTGCAACTCTTGGTTGAAAGGTTGGGTTGCAATTGTAGAGGAGGCAGTGCATGGCAGGGAGAAGATGTCTATAGAGTTTGAGTGGAGACAATAGGCCAAGTTATGGTATGGTCGACGCTCTCTAGGGAGGCATAATTCACCCATTAATGTCTCTGGTAGTTCTAGTGATGGTGATACATTGACTGAATTTGATTATGGACAATTCCATATGGCTCTCACCAAGATGGTTGGTGGGAATGAAGAGGTCCTCATGGTTTCTCTAATTTCTATGATGGCATCGTGTGAGGTTGTTGGTTCTGGTGTTGAGAAGTGTGCTGGTGAGGAAGGAGTGGTTGTTTCATCTCCTACTATGGAAAAAATGTGAAGTGGGTACATGTAACATGGCCTTCTTGTTGGTTCAGGTTCTAGTTGATGATGGTAATTTTTCGTTTATTTTTTGTCGTAGTTTGATGTTGGATATTTTTTGGGGTTCGACATGGATATGGAAAACAAGTCCTTAATGAAATTTTTCAATGGGTGGGGTGAAACTGATTGGTTTTGTAGGTTGTTACAAATTTTGATTCCCCTGTTTGGTAAATGATTACATCTAAGCATCTGGGAATTTTGAAATGTAGATGAAATTCTTTTTTGAAATGAAATTTTATGAAATGTAACTATAATGAGCTTGATGCCTGTTTCTCTCTTATGCTAGAAAAGAGATTTCAAGGCTCTTTACAGAGGTCAGATTTTTGAATCTAGAAACATCTAGGTAGGATATATTGAATGAATATAATATAGAATTCTTGATGAGTCTGCTAGCTAATTGTCTTGGGTATGGGTTATGTATGAAATAGTCTTAAATATTTGTATGCAAATTATTGATATTGAAACAAATCTACAAAATTAAATAATGTGCTCTCCTATGTATAATTGTTACAAGCTATAAATGAAAATATCAAGTATCGTTTCATTTCTCTTCAATGGTTTTGTTGAATGTATGATGTTGTTTCTTGTCTTAACTCAAAGATTTAATTAAATACTTTGAAGAGAGTCATAGGTCTATGAGAATTTTCTAAGGATTTGGTAAGAAGTAATAATTTAAGTACTATGAGTTTTCATGATGTAATGCATTATGAAAATGGTCCATTCATTTCAGAGATAAATTTTTTGTGTATGAAAGTGTATTTTATGTTTGACTCCTACCCAATTTGATGAGGTACTGGCGTATTTGTTACAAATTCTTGTAATCTAATAAATCAAAAATTTCATAGCTACTAATTCGTGGTTAAAATATCACTTACTTCAAATATTATTCATTTTGGGATGTAAGTTTCTTACATTCTAGTGTTCCTAGAAACTTAATGGTTATTTGGGTAATGGTCAACCAAACCTTTCATGACTAATGTGTGTTTGCAATTAGTAGGGATAAATCTGTGTGTTGAAGTGTTCTTGAGGCCTTTAATATCAAACAAACATAATAAGAAACACCCTCCTTGGTCAAATAGAGCCTAAAGAGTAGGGGTAAATGCTTGATAAGCTTTACCATTTGTATTTTCCATAAGATTTTGGTGATTCTTGATAATAGAGGTTGGCTACCTCTTAGAGAGCTCCAAAGTTCAGTTAGAAAAAAGACAAACACAAGGGATTGTGTTGGTTTCCAAATTGCATGAGAGGCATAGGTCCTATTTGTGGTATGGCACTATTGGTGTTGATGTTTTATGTGGAATTTGTCATGTTTATGTTAACTTTGGGAATTTTTCTTATGTTATTGATCCCAAGTGGATTTGACAATTATGCCCCTATGGTGAAGTTAAGACCTTGTGCCATGTTTGATGCACAAAAGGGTGATGTGTGGATTATTTTCTTGGCTTGGTTAGATCCAACAAATGGTATGGATGTGTTCACTTGAGGGTGGAACCACTAGAGACTGTTGTGTTGTTTCCTTGGGTAGATGAAGCTTGCATTGCATGGATATCAAATTTGGGAGGTAATGTGGCACCTTATGTTACTAAATTTGCTAAATATCATTGAGGGTCATGCACCAAGTATTCATCTACAAAAGAGGGAAAAAATGGGTCTTGAGCAATAGCCTCCTTGTCTTCAACTATAACTTGTCCTTTGTGGTCTCTAGTGACAGATTTGTCTAATAAGGTTTTGTGAGGTCTTGAAGTTCCTTGTTAGGAGTTTAAAAATGGATTGATAAAGTCTTGTCGGTCAGCCATATTGTCTCTTTGTTTTCTTTTAGACCTAGTTTTGACAATGTAAGATTTTCTGAAAATGGGTAATGCAAATGATATGGAAATGCACTAATTCTATGGTTTTTGGATTTTTAAAATAGGTTATGCCTAAAAGCAATGCAACTATTTTCTTGATATTTTTGAATATAAAGGGATGCCTAATAATTATGCCTAGATTAAGATTCAAGGTGATGATAGTCTATGACTAAGTTATGCAAAGGGTGGAATCAAGAGATGGAATAGTATGACCTAGAATGAGGGGGAAAAACTAAGATATGGTTGCTAATCAAACTAAGATAGGTATAGCAACTAATCTGATTGTCAATGACCTTGGGTATAGTAAAGACTAATAGTATATGTTGACAGGTGGTCTAAAACTGGACTGATGAGTTGAGGAACCAACCTAAATAATGAAGACTAGGATAAATGTTGTCTAAAAGATAAGGTCAAGAGGATAAAAATTTGAAGCTATAGTTTAGTCTAAGTTTGATGGGCTTCCTAATCAAGAGGGCTAGGCAAGATTTTTAATGCAAGATAAAAATATGACCTAAAGTTTATAACTATGGGGAATGCAAAAATATGAGGTGATGGATGAATGAAGTGAGCAAGTCCTTGGTTTAAATAGGTTTAGATTTCAATCTTGTTTTGAATGTGTTGGTTTAGTTTGTGTCAAGGTTTGAATGACATAATTTTCAAGTGTGGTGTTGGCTTGAGATTTATTTTGAACACATAGATAAGAAACAAGCAGACAAAATGTTTTTAATTTTTTTTTTGATTCAAGATGAAAACAATCATGCATAATCATAGGGTTGGCAAGGACAATATTTGTTGGGTTCCCACTTGGATTTCTCCAGCCATGCTTATTCATAGTGGATAGTCTAATAAATTGGTAGAAAAAGCCCCCCCATATAGTGCACTCACTTCTTAGGCATACCAAGTTCCAAATTCCCCAAAGAGGAATTCTCTATCTCTACCTTTGAATCATAAAAGTGTGGGACAACTTCAAAGGTTCGACCTCCTATGCCAACAAATAGAAGGATTTTGGAAAATCTAAACAAATTTTTTTAATTAGTGCACTCATTAATGTGGACACACAAGAAGTGATATTAGCTCTTATAAGGAGATTTCCTAGCTTGTAGAGGTTATGCTCTATAGGTTTTTACTTACCATGTGGGTACTAAGGGAATCACTTGCTTGCTTGTAGGAGCACCTACAATGTTGAGATTTCCTCAACATTCAAATGTATATATAGGTTGGGAGTAGCTTGAATTTAGCTCATTACTGGTTGGGTCATTCCCTTGCCACCAAGAATAACACAACTTGCTTGTCAATGGAGCCTTTATTTTTTTCATGGCCACCAAACATAACACAACTTGCTTGCTAGTGGAGCCTTTCTCATGAGTGCCTAACATAACACAACTTGCTAGCCCTTGTGACCATTTTTGTGGCACCTTATCATATTTATCAAGAGTTATAACTTTGATATGATTAGTACAATAGGAGCCTATACCTAACACGCCATCCCATTAGCCACTTTTTGGGGCTCACCTAGTGGACAACGAATTTCACTAGCCCATGTGAGTGCATTTTGTTTGTATAATGGACAACAGCTTACCACTAGAGTGAATAAAAATTTATTTTGCACTCAAGATCACACATGTGTGCAAGGGGAGAGGATACTTTTATTAGTAAATTTGAGATATAATTTGTAAAAAAAACACGCAAAAGCACCAAACATAGAAAACATTGTTCATTTTAGGCACCAAATGAAATGTGTTCTATGCTAATATAGAAAATTTGTTTTAAATTCAAGCCTTCGACAAATTTCTTGCATCAAATTTTATTAGTAATTTGAATTCAAGTCTTTGAAAAATGGGACTTTTAGATTTATTTTTGTTTTTTTCAAATCTCTAACATGTGAACCTGCAAAAGAAACCAACTTAACTAAATTAGCCTTAAATTAAAATGAAACTAAAAAATAAGAAGACATTAATCTAAGAGTTAATAAGAAAAAATCAATCTAATTCTAAATAAATCAAAATCAAAATTAATCTAATTAACTAATCTAAATTAACCTTAAAATTAATCTAAAGTTAAATCCAAAATAAGTTAAAATTAAAATTAAATCCAGATTTTAAATTAAATCTATAGTTTTTTTTTAGACTATAGGAATCAAGTAGCACAACCCCCTATAAACTACAATGCGCCTAGTAAAAATTTTAATGTGACTGGAGGTGCTGGCGCAACATGCCCTTTCGTACCATGAGGTTGGGGGAGACTAGACTTCATGACCAACCTCCTCCAACAGGAAAGATTTAACCAACCAAACTAGGGCACCAATCCAATATATAGTTAAATTTAAAATCTAAATCTAAATTGATTCTAAATCTAAAACTAAATGAAAAAGAAAATCTAACTCTAAAGAAATTAGAAAAATCTAAGAAAATCTAAAATTAAACTTAAACCTAACTAGATTAGAAATAATCTAAATTTAAACTAAAATAGAAAAATCGAAACTTCCATCCAGAACTAAATTTAGATCTAAAGTAAATTAAAAAAATAACTAAATTTACACTAAGTTAGAAAAATCTAGATTTATATTAATCTAAATATAAAATTAAATAAAAAAATAATCTAAATCTAAATTAATTCTAAACTAAATTTAAATCTACACTAACTTAGAAAAAAAAATCTAAACTAATTTTAAATATAAATCTAAATTAAATAAAAAATCTAACTAAATTTGGAAAAGAAAAACTAAAATCTAAATCATTCTAAAATCAAAAATAAATATGCTAAATCAGATTTAATGAATTAATTCTAGAGAACTGTCAGTTGTAACAAGCCCTCATTCACATGACTTTGATGAAAATTAGAGTTGCATGTTTACTATTGTAAACATTTTGCTTGATGTTGCCACAGTTCACAAAGAATTGAAGATTATTGGAATGCCTACCGATTTTCCTACCAAAGTGCAAAATATTAAAAGATAACAAAGGTCGATTATTAGTATTATTAACATGCAAAATATCAAATGAAAGCGATGTAGCATAAACATGGATTTTTCCATGTCAGGTTCACCAAATGTAGCACAGGGAAAATAAGAAGTTAGCACATAAACAACATGCATTAACTAATCCTAGCTAGCAATGAAGCACAAAGGAGTAAAAAAAAGCATAAACCATGAACAATCTCACATAAAAGTCTTCAGGCACTCCATGATTAACCTTCATTGCACTTCTCCATCATGTTGTAGTATAATACTTGCCCTCATATTTTACTCAAGTATGAAATTATGACCTATGATAAAGCAATAGAAAAATATCAAAGATTCTTATGACCTCTAAAATTCTAATGTTTTCCAAGATGATGAAATCACAATGATAGAGCCTTTTTATAGGCAAGTCAATTTCAAATGGCAGGTTGAGATTGAAAGACAATTAATCGACGATGAAGATTAAAAAGATGAAGCATAGGATAAGATTAGGGCTAAGTTAAAGAAAGTGGTAAAGATTGAATGGTGAAGATTAAACTAAAAATAAGTTAATCAATAGTGTAAATTAGTTGAGACACCGAGGGATAAAGATTAGACATGGGAGATAAGATTGTAAGAAAAAAAGTGATGATTTGGAGAAAAAATCAAATATTTTTCCATTTAAGTGACCAATGACTAATTAAATAATAAAGATATTATTTTATTATAGAAGATTGCAATAAGGAGGAATCATCATTTTGAATTACTTAGTGATTTTAATTCAAAAATCAAGATATGGGATCTAATTAAATAAATAAAAATTTATTTAATTAGAGAGAGGAAAAATTGATTGAATAACTAAATAATTAAAATATTTATTTAATGATAGTGGTAAGTGTAAGATTGTCATAGAAAAGTGATATGTTAGAGAGAATCTTATCTTATCTTATCTGAGTGACAAATAAATAATTAGATAGCAAAGATACTATCTAATTATAGAGGAATACAATAAGGAGAAATAATTTTGAATTAAATAATAATAATTCAATTCAAAGTTCGAGATATGAGACCAAATTAAATAAATAAAGATTTATTTAATTAGAGAAAGAAAAGGCTAATGAATAATTAAATAATTAAAACAATTATTTAACTAGCATACATATATTAACTATTAATATATATAAAATATGCTAAGAGTTATCATTATTGAGGCGCCTATTGTGTATCTAATTGTTGTCTCTTATCTATTGTTCTTTTCTTTCCTTTCATATATTTTATTTTGCTAAGTACTTGGTGTTGGTGTTTACAAATGCGACCCAACTAGGATTTGTAGTTCTCTAAGAGGTAGCCAACTTCTATATTAGAGAACCACATAGGCTAGTGGCCAACTAACAAGATTCAGTCAAGGACTGAAATCTCCTACACTTATGGCTCTATAGGACCAAGGTGGGTAAACCTAAACAATGCTCAAAACTTAATTCACTCATGCACTGACATTTCTTTTTCTAGCAGATAATTCCAAATGAAAACACACTAAGGGAAGCATTGACAACCTCAAGCTTGGCTAAATTCTCAGTAACTGAACCCTCTCTCAACTAGTGGAAAGGAGGACACACAATCAACCAAATAATAAGATTAGAATGATTTTGCAATTATAAAATGTTTATGAGATGCACAAAATCAAAAATAGATCAGTGCCAGTTCTAGGCCATGGAGTCAAACACATAAAATGAATTCTCTAGCCAACAATCTTCAGCCAATGGATTTAAATTGTTGATGCTTTGCATCAGCTATTAGTGTCTTGCACCAACAATCCTTCTCTTGATATCAATTAGATTCTTCTTATCAAATCTCATATGCACACCTGAAATCACAATCACTTGTTCAAAGCATTTTAACCATTTCCTTGAAACAGAACAATGAACAAACAACACAATCTCATGAAACTTGATATGATGAACTCAAAGACAATTTTTGTTATTGAATTTGTGGTATGGCACTATTGGTGTTGATGTTTGGTGTGGAATTTTTCATGTTTATGTTAACTTTGTGCATTTTTCTTACGTTATTGATGCTAAGTAGATTTGACAATGATGCCCCTATGGTGAAGTTAAGACCTTGTTCCATGTTTGATGCACCAAAGGGTGATGTGTGGATTATTTTCTTGGCCTAGTTAGATCCAACAAATGGTATAGATGTGTTCACTTCAGGGTGGAACCACTAGAGACCGTTGTGTTGTTTCCTTGGGTAGATGAAGCTTGCATTGCATGGATATCAAATCCAGGAGGTAATGTGGCACCTTATGTTACTAAAATTGCTAAATATTATTGAGGGTCATGTCCCAAGTATTCATCTATGAAAGAGGAAAAAATTGGGTCTTGAGCAGTAGCCTCCATGTCTTCAACTATAACTTGATCTTTGTGGTCTCTCATGACAAATTTGTCTAATAAGGTTTTGTGAGGTCTTGAGGTTCCTTGTGAGGTGTTTGAAAATGGATTGATAAAGTCTTGTCGATCAGCCATATTGTCTCTTTGTTTTCTTTTAGACCTAGTTTTGATGATGTAAGATTTTTTGAAAATGGGTAATGCAAATGATATGGAATTGCACTAAGTCTATTTTTTTGGATTTTTAAAATAGGTTATGCCTAAAAGCGATGCAACTATTTTCTTGATCTTTTTGAATATATAGGGATGCCTAATAATGATGCCTAGATTAAGATTCAAGGCAATGATAGTCTATGACTAAGTTATGCAAAGGGTGGAATCAAGGGATGGAATAGTATGACCTAGAATGAAGGGGAAAAACTAAGATATGGTTGCTAATCAAACTAAGATAGGTATAGCAACTAATCTGATTGTCAATGACCTTGGGTATAGTAAAGACTAATAGGATATGTTGACAGGTGGTCTAAAACTAGACTGATGAGTTGATGAACGAACCTAAATAATGAGGACTAGGATAAATGTTGTCTAAAAGACAAGGTCAAGAGGATAAAAATTTCAGGCTATAGTCTAGTCTAAGTTTGATGGGATTCCTAATCAAGAGGGCTAGGCAAGATTTTTAATGCAAGCTAAAAAGATGACCTAAATTTTAGAACTATGGGGAATGCAAAAATATGAGGTGATGGATGAATGAAGTGAGCAAGTTCTGGGCCATGGAGTCAAACACATAAAATGAATTCTCTAGCAAACAATCTTCAACCAGTGGATTTAAATTGTTGATTCTTTGCATTAGCTCTTAGTATCTTGCACCAACAATCCTTCTCTTGATATCAATTAGATTCTTCTTATAAAATCCCATCTATACATCTGAAATCACAATCACCTGCTCAAAGCATTTTAACCATTTCCTTGAAATAGAACAATGAACAAACAACACAATCTCATGAAACTTGGTATGATGAACTCAAAGACACTTTGTATTGTTGAATTTATATAACTAAAAGTGTACAAATATGGAGACAATCTGATGACATTCATGAATGTGCAAACACCTTCATGATGTTAATTGCATAAAAGAGCTATATTTACTCATGATTTGATAAAATTACAACTTATAGACTCAAAAAATGACTCAGAATTTACAATTCTCTATCTACCCAGCCCAATACAAAAACTTAGAACCCTTTACAATTAAGAAGAGAAAAAAAGATACAGAAAAGAGAAGCAAACAGGAGCATCCCTAAACTTGATCTACAGTTTCCATCTAGAAGCTCAATTCTCATTGATCAATAAACTGAAAAAAAATCTTTCATCTCTCTTCCTCTGCTCATCATTGCCTTGCAATTGAAAATCTGCCCATGTGGAGAATCTTCATTATTTCACTCAGTTGCTAAAAAACCTCTTCCATGAAAATTTTGTTTCTTTTCTCTTTACAATGTTGGAGCAATACCTTTATATCTGGAGCTGCTTTTTACTTTGTTGTCGCACTTATATTTTGCATATTCACTTCTCTCCCCAGCAATATAAAATTTTCAAAATAGTGAATATTTTACTCAATGTATAAATTTATCCCCTCCATTTCACATTGCATCCCAAAAAAATATTTCCTTCATCTAATTTTATTTCATTTTGCATTTGTAAATGCCCAGTCAATAAAATATTTCATCATTCACTCGTAGATTACTTTTGATGACTTTGCATTTTATAATTTTCACTTCATATTTAGTTGTCATTCACCCCATAGTGAAACATTAAATATTTTTTAGAAGCAAAAATCCCTTAAAAGAAAATCACGAGCACCCACCTTATGAAAAATATAAGCCTATTTGGAAATAAAAATCCTAACTATTTTAACTATAACAATTACTTCACTTTATTCCACTTAATTTTCACAAATTTCACCTTGAACTTTAAATAAATACCTACCCATGTCGTTAATACTTACCTGGGTAAGAAATTTAAAATCAAATCTCAGGTAATTTTACTCCCGACATTCACTTAAAATATTGTATTTTAAATGAGGGACCTTGAGCATTTTATGGGGCCACTTGATTTTAAAAGCTTGGCTTTTAAAATGGAAACCTTTCAAGAACTAAACTGAGGTGAAAAAAATTCATCCGTGCACATAATATTTCATGGGCCCACACCTACCACATACCTTAATCTCACGAACCTCACACACTGTTTGCATATGTCATCTCTCCTCTTGCGAGGTCTGCGAGCAATGGGAAAGATTTGGCTGCATCTTCACCCACTGTCCTGACTATTGATTTCATACTATACGTGTTGCTCAACCTAATCCTTCATCCTTTTCAATTTCACGGACTCTGAAAACAACTCAAGCTTTGCTTGGCATTCATGGCGGCAACACTAGCATTCCATGAGACCACATTATTTAGGCACTTTCTCCAGCAGGTAGCGCGCCCCTCAACTAGCACAATGGCTTCCCACACATTTTCAAGCTCCTCCTTGCTTCTCTGGTGTGGGGGTGTCTCCTCATCAAGTCCATTATGTTCATAGAATGCAACAAAAATGGCGTTCCAAATAACTCAACATGTGATGGTGCATTCAATCATTTTGCAACAAACACATTCACCTATCATAATGCATGTGCCTCCTCAACAAATCCACTATGTTCATTGATGGATCCACACACCTCTTCTCCAAGCCGCGCCTCCATACCTCTGCAATATTGGCATTCCCTTTATTCACTGATGGATGTATATACCTTGTTTCGTAGCTCCCTGCAACATGATTCCTCCTTCTAGGCGCGAGCCTCCATTTGCTTGAAGGTTTCAAATGCCTTTTTCAACATATTTATTTTGTGCATACTCCTACGCCATTGCATTACCCTCCTCCATGCACTTGAGAGAATTCCTCCTTATGAATTCGGGCCACCACTGGATCAGCAGTTTGCATTTTCTTGAAAGTTTCTGAGGTGCTCTACAACAGATCCAACTTATGCGCATTTTGTTCCTGTGGCCAGTGCCCCTCATTTTCTTTGTCTGGTCGTGCACCATCTTACTTGTTGGATGTCTGTAACCAATTCCAAATCTCCCATATATTGGTGTATTCCCATGGTGTAGGTTGTGGGCCTTCATCTCTAATGCGTGGGCTTCCTCATGGCCTTGGTGGATGTGTGTACCCTATACCAATGTTCCCTTCATCACCTAGCACAAGCCCCTCTTCTACATGCTAGCTACACCTTGCCAATATCCCCATTTGCATTTGCTATAAAGTTTCTGAGCTGCTTTCAATAGTTTCATTGGCTTGACAGTTTCTAAAGCCTTCTCAACAAATAGATTCATTTGTAAATGATGGTGCCATCCATCATCTTCTTCATCAATAAAGAGTAACCAAACTTTCTTAGACCTTTTCAATTTCATTTTGTGCACATTTAGCAGCCATCTCGAGCCATTCAAACACACCCATCTATTTTGGAAACTTTTGACGCCCTATGACACTTACAAATGCACCTTATAATTGAGCTTGAATGCACCATTATAAAGAAAATAATTACTTCATGTTCACCACAATCAACATGATTCATTTGAAAACATGCATCAATTTCATGCACAAAGTCACATGCTAAGTTCAAAAATTTATCCTTAATGTTGTCCATTAGTACCCCACACTAATTACTATTTGCAAAAGAATGTCCGGTCTTTACTAATTCAATAGCAAGAATTCCATGAATGTAAACAATGATACTCCCATGTGACTATCCCATAGTGAATAACACTATCCTCACGCATTCATTATTTATCATCATCTATCTTTCTGAGGAATTAATCCATGCTATCCATACCCAAAATTATTTTTCGTCATTATTGACCAAGTCATCACATAACTGTAGTAATTCCTATTACTTACTCAGATGATGTCTATTGTGACCATGCAGAGTAACTCGGATCCCATGTGTGTTCAACTAAAAAAAAATTATTTTCAAACAAGCTTTGAGCTTAAACTATCTGATACTACCTTTTGAATACTTCTGAAGTTGAAAAACAAACTGGGTCTTCATAAGAAACTATTTTCTGTCCCTTCTGGAAAATGGTCAAAATAGGCTAGGTTGACTCAGGAATCAATCTGGGAAACTGGTCAAATGACCTCATGGAGCAATGAGAACGTGCAAAAATATAGTCATTTTATCCGAGAATACAATGCAACAAACGAATCAAAAAAAGGAAACCCGAGGAACCAGATATTAATCAAAAAAGTTGCTCAAGCAGGCTTTTCTAAAACAACAGTTGTTCTAAACCAATTGAAACCGACTCAACTGCCAATTTGTAAAAGTAGTAAATCAACTCCCGACGAGTTGTCATCAGACATACAATTTCATTGAGGTACCCCAAGCATGTGTGCAAAAGGAATTTTCTTGAAACATTGTTGATAAAAAGTTATTAACGATCAAAGTTGACCATTCAGAAAGGCTGTCAAGAATGTAGCTACAAAACAAAATAAACTCCATTTGATTTCAACCTGCTAAAAATAGCAAATCTGATCATGAGGATCTAAAAAATGGAATGTGAGATCATCTTGATATGGAGAATATGGAACAACCTTTTTTTTGACATGACGGTCAACTGGTTGCGAAATCCAAGCTCAAACAGGATGTTGTTTCGTAGAACAAATAGTTTGCAAACAGCAGAATAGTGTGAAAACCCTTCAGCTCCACTTTTTGAAACCCTGTCAAAAGTTATCATGGGAAGCTGAAAACTAACACACATGCTCACATAGGTAAATTGAGTATTTTTGCAAATGGGTTTTGCATGAAAATCAATAGGCGTTAAGTTACAAGCCTCCAAAGTGGGCCACTCAGACAAATTCTTCAAGTGCACTTTTAAAAGTGCAAATGCAAAATTTTGAAATAGGCATCTCAAATTTGAAAAATTTGAGAGTGGCATCATTGGCTCCAACTGGGGATGTATGCCCCCTGTGGGCATAGCAAGATTCCAAATCTCTGGAGAGTAGACCAAAAGCTATGTCCAACGGGTGCCCTCAAACTGTTCCTTCATTTAACCTTATTTTTCAACTTCATCTGATGACCCCGGGTCACCAAATGAGAAAAATGAGGATCAACATTTACCTCTGTCAAAAACCAATCTGTAAAAAGATTTGATCTCCCTCAACTCATGCTTGCCTCTATCAAACCAAAACAACACTGGTGACTGCATCTTTGCAAACAACAATACCAAATTGCCCTTGTGCAAATGAAATTTTTTTCCCTATTCAACTCTCTCATCACATGGAAATTGAATTATATAGGCCACATCACTATCCATCATTTCATTTTTTTATTTCATATCAAGCAACAACACTTCAAACTGGTGATCAAGATCATATGAAAATATGATCATATCACATTCATTAAACCCTTCAGAATGAATGTGTTCGAAGAAAACATCATGGCTGAAAAGAAACATGCAATCATCTTGTGTGTTGAGAAAAAATTGCTCATACATTTGTATCTCCTCCAACTCAAAAACATCATAGGTTAGATTGTCATCACCCAAACAACACAGCCCAAACACATTATCATGTGTTTCAAGATTCTGAAATTGGACTTGTTAATACTAAAAGTGCTTTCAATCTCATTCAACTCATGACATTCATAAAAAACATCAACCTCCAATGCATGAGAAGTGTTCTCTATCTCAGGTTCACACATGTTGTGAAACTCATTCTTCAAATCATCATGCAATTCCATATAGGATGCTTCAGAGAAAGATTTAGACCATTCAAAATTTGACCCTAAATCAAGGTCTTCGCATTAATTTTTCACATGTCCAATGCTATCATTTTCAAGAGTAATAGGGTCAGAAAAGAAACTTTCATGTGCACTTTCAGTTGATAGGCATACTGACCCATGAACAAGAGACTCACTATTATCAGAAATTGCTCATTAGTAATGAAATTAACAACTTCATTCTCTATCTCACCAATGCATTCCTTATTCAAAGGAAACACATCCATTTTCAAACTATAAAGACAAGAAAGATCATTGAAGCAAGATCCATGTTCAATCCCATACTGACTGACATCACACCCATTACTATCTGCATCATATGGTTTCTCTACACATTGATCAAAAAATCTTGTAATGTCAACACAACTTGAAAGTCCATCAAATTGTTTCACATTATCTATGGATGATAATATTGATTCTAAATCCATGTGATTGTCACTATGCACAACTTGATTATTCAAAACTGAATTCCTTCCATTATCACTGTGCACATTATCATCATTCTTATGTACTACTGACATTTTCATTTTTGTTTCAAACAAGCAATCATGAACAACAAATATATAAACAGGTTCTTCAACATCTTCATCACTGCTAGTAGTACTATGCTCATGATCAGAAAATTGAACATATATATTTTCATCCTCAGATTCTTCATCATTGATAAAATCCACATGCTCCATTGATGTCAAGCTCATACTACATTCCAAGTTTGTCTCAAGTGCAATTGGATCATTCACTGGTGAATAAATGACTTCATCAATATCCATATCAGTATATCCATTGTGTGAAGAACATGCCTCTAAGTCATTCTCATAAGATCTCTCATAATTATTAGGAGAGAAATTAGTTTGGCCTTCATCAACATCCTCATCACAAAAAGAATTATCACTGCACATACCATGCTCAGATCTTTAGAGTGAGTGCTTCCACTTTCATCTTCAATGTCTTGTTCACTAACTTGAGACAGCATGTCATCAAAAATTGTATCATCGTTAATGACTGAAACATGACATGGAATGATGACCTTCATCTCTTCTATTCCTTCATCATTCAAGGTATTACAAGAAAAAAAATTATACATATTTATTTGCTCATCAAACCATGTATCTTCCTCTTGATTATTGTTGCAAGGATCTGCACATGTGCTGATTGTAAATTGATTGCAGTCAATATCCTCATTCATACAACCAATGTCTTCATATGTTGACACACTCTTTTAATTCTTGTGCATCATGTTCCTATTTTTTTGAAACAAACAACTACTTTCTTCATTTTGTGTAGATTGTGATGATGGAAAAATTGGAGCAGCAACATCATTTCCCTCTTGAAAAGTGCTTTTATTATTTGATCCATGAGTTTCTTTTTCTTGAGGTGTGTTAGGATGATCAACACTCACAACCCTATTTCCTTTCATCATTGAGTATCTCAAATTTTTCTCAATGTCCATAGCCATCTGATATGCTTGGTGTAGGGTTGTAGGCTCTTTATACCTCAACAGATAACTCATCTTTTTGTCAAATGCTCTGAAGTACACAACCAAACATTCAACATCATTTGGCCTTATGTTCTTCAGGATCTCTCTAATGATCATTGAAAATATGAGATTAAAAGATGGGACTAACTCATCTTTTCCTTTCTCCATGTTCATGAACTTTTTCCTTATCAAAATAGGGTTAATCCTTTCTCCAAACTGTTCCATGAACACTGCCTTGAGCTCTTCCCATGAATGAACGAAAGAGGTTGGTAAATAAGAGAACCACTCTCTTGCATCTCCTCTCAAGGACTGAATAAATAATCTCGTGATCACATCTTTGTGATCAATCTCATAATCATCCATCACATTATTGAACTCTTGGAGATGTTTACTTGTTGATTCAGCCTTATCACCAATGAACCTTGGTAAGCTATTTTTGACTTTAGCTGGAATGTCATTTGAATAACCACTAAGGCTACTAAAATTGATAGCTCTGTACCTTCAAGTGCTAAAACCTCTTTGACAATCTGGCTGGGATTGATCACAAACCTTAGTTCCATCTGGAACCATACTAGGGTGCATGTATTGAGGCATCTTGATATGCCTTTTCAGATTTTACATATCAAGTCTATAGTTGATCATTCATTTCCCCATTTGTACCTTTCATAACAATCTTAGAATACCATAATGCATGATTCAAATGCATTTACACATAATATATGTTTAGTGGGAAAATTTCAAGAACAAGCATATTTCTCCAACAAGATACATAGGCTGCAAATTACAACTCAAAAGTATGAAAACAAAGTATTACTATTCTTTCCCTCTGTTAGTGCTAATCAATCAATAGGGAACCAAAGTTGTTATCTAAAATGTTCAAGTATGGTTTTCAAATACAATTTTCTTGAAAACCAAAATTGAAGAATACCTGGAAACTTTTGCAGTAGCTGCAAATTATCTTCTTGACTGGAAATGTTTGTAGATCTGGAACTTTCTTCAAATTTTCAACAAATTACAAAACTCTCCAGGTTCACAACAAAAATTTCTTCTCTAGGGTTGAAATCCTTCAAAACTTGAAAAAATTCGGAATGAAAAATTATTTGACTCTATGCAAAGACTCTTAAGGCTAGATTCTGCAGTAAGAATTTTCACAAATTCTCCCCAGTAGAGTCGCCATTCTATTGGTGTTTAAAAATGCAACCCAGCTAGGATTTGTAATTCTCTAAGAGGTATCCAACCTCTATATTAAAGAACCACAAAGGCTAGTGGCCAATTGAAAAGATTCAGTCAAAGATTGACATCTCCTACACTTCTGGCTCTGCAAGACCAAGGTGGGTAAACCTAAATAATGCTCAAAACTTAATTCACTCATACACTGACATTGATTTTTATAGTAGATAATTCCCAATTAAAACACACTAAGGGAAGCATTGGCAACCTCAAACTTGGCCTAAATTATCAGTAACTCAACCCTCTCTCATCCATTGGAAAGCAGGACACATAATCAACCAAACAGTAAGATTAGAATGATTTTACAATTATAAAATGTTCTTGAGATGCACAAACTAAAAACTAGATCAGTGCCATTTCTGGGCCATGGAGTCAAACACATAAAATGAATTCTCTAGCAAATAGCCTTCAACCAGTGGATTTAAATTGTTGATGCTTTGCATCAAATGTTAGTGTCTTGCACCAACAATCCTTCTCTTGAAATCAATCATATTCTTCTTATCAAATCCCATCTGTACACCTAAAATCAAAATCACCTACTCAAAGCATTTTAACCACTTCCTTGAAACAAAACAATGAACAGACAACATAATCTCCTGAAAATTGAGATGATAAACTCAAAGACACTTTGTATTATTGAATTTATATAACTAAAAGTGCACAAATATAGAGACAATCTGATGACATTCATGAATGTGCAACACCTTCATGATGTTAATTGCATAAACTGGTTGTATTTACTCATGAATTGATAAAATTACAACTTACAAACTCAAACAATGACTCAAAATTTATAATTCTCTATCTACCTAGCCCAATACAAAAACTTAGAACCCTTTACAATTGAGAAGAGAAAATAAGATATAGAAAATAGAAGCAAATAGGAGCAGCCCTAAACTTGATTTGAAATTTCCCTCTGGAAGCTCCATTCTCGTTGATCAATAAACTAAAAATAATCTTCAATCTCTCTTCCTCTTCTCATGATTGCCTTGTAATTGAAAATCTGCCCATGTGGAGAATCTTCATTATTTCACCCAGTGAAAAAACTCTTTCGTGAAAATTTTGTTTTTGTTCTCTTTACAATGCTGGAGCAATACCTTTATATCTGGAGCTGCTTTTTACTTTGTTGCTGAACTTATATTTTGCATATTCACTTGTCTCCCCAGCAATATAAAATATTCAACATAGTGAATATTTTACTCAATGTATAAATTTATCCCCTCTCCATTTCACACTGCATCCCAACAAAATATTTGCTCCATGTAATTTTATTTCATTTTGCATTTGTAAATGCCCAGTCAATAAAATATTTCATCATTTACTCGTAGATTACTTTTGATGACTTTGCATTTTATAATTTTCAATTCATATTTAGTTGCCATTCTCCCCATAGTGAAACATTAAATATTTTTTACAAGCAAAAATCCCTTAAAAGAAAATCATGAGCACCCACCTTATGAAAAGTATTTGCCTGAGTCGAAATAAAAATCCCAACTATTTTAACTCGAACAATTACTTCACTTTGTTCCACTTAATTTTCACCAATTGCACCTTGGAATTTAAATAAAAATCTACCCATGCCATTAATACTTACCTGGGTAAGATATTTAAATCAAATGTCAAGTAATTTTATTCCCCACATTCACTTAAAATATTGTATTTTAAATGAGGGACCTTTAGCATTTTACAGGGCCACCTGATTTTAAAAGCTTGGCTTTTAAAATGGAAACCTTTCAAGAATTAAACTGAGGTAGCAAAACTTCATCAGTGCACATAATATTTCATAGGCCCACACCTGCCACGTACCTTAATCTCGTGAACCTCGCACACCTTTTGCATACGTCATCTCCCCTCCTATGAGGTCCACGAGAAATGGCCAAGATTTGGCTGCATCTTCACCCATTGTCCTAACCATTGATTTCATACTATACTTTTTGCTTGCCCTAGTCCTTCATCCTTTGTAATTTCATGGACTCTGCAAACAACTCGAGCTCTGCTTGGCATTCATGGTGGCAACAATAACATTCCATGAGACCACATTATTCAGGTACTCTCTCTAGCAGGTAGTGCGCCTCTCAACCAACACAATGGCTTCCCACACATTTTCGAGCTCCTCCTTGCTTCTTTGGCACGAGGGTGTCTCCTCATCAAATCCATTATGTTCATAGCATGTAATAAAAATGGCTTTCCCAATCACTTAGCAGGTGATGGCACATTCAATCATTCTACAGCAAACACATTCACCTCTCATAATGCGCATGCCTCCTAAAAAAATCCATTATGTTCATTGATGGATCCACATGCCTCTTCTCCAGGCCACGTCTCCATACCTCTGCAATATTGGCATTCCCTTTATTCACTAATGGATATATATACCTTGTTCTGAAGCTCCCTACAATATGAGTCCTCCTTCGAGGCGCGGGCCTCCATTTGATTGAAGGTTTCAAACACCTTTTTCAATTGATTTATTTTGTGCATACTCCTGCGCCATTGAATTACTCTCCTCCAAGAACTTGAGGGAATTCCTCCTAATGAATTCGGGCCACCGCTAGATCAACAATTTGCATTTGCTTGAAAGTTTCTGAGGTGCTTTACAACAGATCTAGCTTATGCATATTCTATTCCTATGGCCAAAACCCCTCATTTTCTTTGTTTGGTCACACACCATCTTACTTGATGGATGTCTGTAACCAATTCCAAAGCTCCCATATATTGGTGTATTCCCATGGTATAGGTTGTGGGCCTTCATCTCCAATGCGTGGGCTTCCTCATGGCCTTGGTGGTTGTGTGTACCCTATGCCAATGTTCCCATCATTACCTGGCACAAGCCCCTCTTCCACATGTTGGTCGCGCCTTACCAATATCCCCATTTGCATACGCTATAAATTTTTTGAGGTGATTTCAATAGTTTCATTGGCCTGATAGTTTCTAAAGCCTTCTCAACAAATACATTCATTTGTAAATGATGGTGACATCCATCATCTGCTTCATCAATAAAGAGTTACCAACCTTTCTTAGACCTTTTCAATTTCATTTTGTGCACATTTAGGAGTCATCTCAAGCCATTCAAACACACCCATATATTTTGGAAACTTTTGATGCCCTATGAAACTTACAAATGCACCTTACAATTGAGCTTGAATGCAACATTATATGGAAAATAATTACTTCATTTTCACCACAGTCAACATGCATCAATTTAATGCACAAAGTCACATGCTAAGTTCAACAATCTATCCTTAATGTTGTCCATTAGTACCCCACACTAATTACTAGTTGCAAAAGAAGGGTCGTTCTTTATTAATTCAACAACAAGAATGCCATGGATGTAAACAATGAATTTCCCATGTGACTGTCCCATAATGAATATCACTATCTTGATGCATTCATTATTTATCATCATCTATCTTTTTGAGAATAAATCCATACCCAAAATGCTTTTTCCTCATTATTGACCGAGTCATCACATAACTCTAGTAATTCCTATTACTTACTCAGATGATGTCTTTACAACCTTGTGCCCATGTGGAGCAAGTCGGATCCCATGCGAGTCCGACCAACAAAAAAATCATTTTCAAACAAGCTTTGTTCTAAAATTCTCTAATATTTCCTTTTGAATACTTTTGAAGTTGAAAAATGAATTGGGTCTTCATCAGAAACTGTTTTCTATCTCGTTTGGAAAATGGTCAAAACAGGCCAGGTTGACTCAAGAATCAATCTGGGAAATAGTTCAAACTACCTCGTGGAGCAATGAGAACGTGCAAACATATAGTCATTTGATCCAAGAATATAGTGCAACAAATGGCTCAGAAAAGGGAAACTCGAGGAACTGGATATTAATCAAAAAAGTTGCCCAATCAGGCTTTTCTAAAACAACAGTTGTTTTGAACCAATTGAAATTGACTCAACTACCAATTTGTAAAAGTAGTAAATCAACTCCCAACAAGCTGTCATTAGACATACAAGTTCATTGTGGTACCCCGAGCATGTGTGCAAAAGGAATTTTCTTGAAACATCATTGATCAAAAGTTATTAATGATCAAAGTTGGCCATTCAGAAAGGCTGTCAGGAATGCAGCTACAAAACATAACAAACTCCATTTGGTTTTGATTTGCTAAAAATAGAAAATCCAATCATGAGACTTTGAAAACCGACATGTGAGATCATCTTGATATGGAGAATACATAACAACCTTCATTTTGACATGATAGTCAACTGGTTGTGAAATCCAAGCTCAAACAGGATGTTGTTTCATAGAACAAATAGTTTGCAAACAACAGAATAGTGTGAAAACCCTCCAGCTCCACTTTTTGAAACCTTGTCAAAACTTATCATGGGAAACTAAAAATTGACACACACGCTCACATAGGTAAATTGAGTAAGTTCTGCAAATGGGTTTTGCATGCCAATCAATAGGCATTAAGTTACAAGCCTCCAAAGTGGGCCATTCAGACAAATTCTTCAAGTGCACTTCTGAAAGTGCAAAAGAATTTTTTTGAAATAGGCATTTCAAATTTGCAAAATTTGAGAGTGCCATCACTTGGTAGAGATCATTAGAACTTTGGATAAATTTGTCTTCAATTGTTTTGAATCAATGCTTCCATGTAACAACATATTTATGAAGACAATATTCATGGCCAATTTCCTCATTTCAAAATCAACAAGTCATTCCATTAAGCTTGAAGAAGTTATTGTTAACTCAAATGGGAGAATGTCAAGTTTTTGAAATAGTTGAGTAAAAGCACAAATCATGAATTGACCTCATTCATGGGTGAAAGACGTATCCCAACAACAAACAAATTTCAAACCTCTAAATCTTGGGTATAACCAATTTACAACAATCTAATTGATCTCACTTTGAACACCTATGCAATCCAACTCCATAACATGTCCCAAGAATGTGGATCCAAATATTATTGTTATCATGGACACTACAATTCCTTTTACCTTCGACCATGTACTAATATACCAAATATCTACATATACTTGCCATTCTAATATTCTCTTTGATACTTAGAAGTTAGTCCTTTCGATATACCCGTTTGCATTTGAAAAAGACTTTAAGGCATGTAAGAGTGAAGTGGTACATTGATCTATGCTGTCAATGAAAATTTAGCATAGGGCCACTATACATGGAAGTACAAGCTTCATATATACTTTGTGGTGACCTACTTCGGATCCTACAGCTTGAACAAAATTTCACAAATGAGAAAATGAAAAACATGACGTTATTTCTCCTTGTCAATTTTTAAGGACTATGCCATAGACACTATTTTTGCATCTACATGAGGCATTTGATGTAGTAGTTCAAAGAAACTACATTCCCTATGAATTAGAGGCACCATTAATACTAAATGTTGCAAAAATATTCTAAAGTGAGTAAAATGATGTAAATGCAGCTTTAAAAATGACCCCTAAAAAGAATACCCCCTAGTTAAAAAAATTGCCCCTTTAGGAACAAATATAAACTCCCTTTCTTATAATAACACCCTAAAATAAAAATACTTCCCTTTTTTTTTAAAAATAAAACAAACTAATTTTTAAAATCTTGACTATAATGCTTTTCAATAAAGCAACCCCACAATATTTTTTTAAATAAAACACCCAACTTTATATTGTTTTATTTTTATGTTTAAAAGCTCACTTAGCCTAAATCTCCCAAATTAAAAAGTTATACACTTGAATTTGAAGTTCACTTAGAACTATTGGAGTTGAGAAGATACAACTTCATAGGAGCCTGGTGACCTCTGCAAGCGAAGAATACCTGTGACAAGGAGAAGCAAAGAGAAGCAACCAAGAGAATGCTCAAGAATGTGGAGCAATGTGTTCATCCAAAATGTAAAAATGAATAATGATACAAAAGATAGTTTTCAACCACATATAGGTGAAAACCCTAAAAGGGAAAACCCTAGGCTTGCACAATAATAATTAATAAAGTAATTAATTACTATGCACCTAATGTTAGCTTAAGTGTAAAAGAGGTAAAAGAGAACTTTAAGTAATTAAAAAAATGTTGTTTAATTAATAAAGTAAATAGCCAGTTACTCTAACACCCCCCCTTAAGCTATACTTAGGGAGAAGCTAAAACCTAGAAGAAGCTACTGAAAGAAAAAGCAATGGGTCCCGACAAGAAGGCCAGATCAGGTACCCATGTACAAAATCAATGCAAACTAAATGAAACGGGGCAAAGGAGAAAACCCAGTGGGAACAAAACTCCTCCCCAAAATAGAATGCAAGGAAGGAATGCAATGCACTAATGAACGAAGGATAGGAGGTGGATAACATGATACCCCCCATAGACAACTTCTATCATATAAGTACATGTATAATGGTCTCCATAGGAGAGATAGAAAGAGAGAAGAAGCCCCCCCCACAATGAAGAAACTCCTGTCATAATGGTAGATGCCTAATGTAGAATCCAAAAGGAGATCCTGAAGCGGCAAATGATATTCCTCCCCTTGGGAAGAAATGGATCTAAAGGACGATGTCGAAGAAACCCTATGAAGAGTGATGAACCAATCTGTCTCAAGATGTGTGCCATGATAGGATGCTGAAGAATCTCACTATCTAAACTGAAACAAATGATGTCAAATCCAAACTGATGTGGAGAATCCTAAAATGCAACCTCTGAATGCACGGATAATGGTGGGCGAATAGTGATAACCTGACTGTCAAGGTAGAGGAGATGAATGTCCTCAAAATAATCCTCCAAATTTGCAATATAGGACTCCACAAACAAGAAAGATATGTCTGCAACATAAGATTCCAAAGTAGCTATGTCTAGAAGATGTATGATTCCCTACTACACTGAATCAAGAACAACAGGAGATGTTGATGAAGTCTTTGTCTAAAGAGTAGGAACTGTGAGACAAACCTCTGATCCATCAGAACATATAAGGGTGTCTAAATACTCAAGCTCCTCTAAAGTATCATGATCAAAGGGTGTATTCTATCTCCAAGCAATGGGTAAGAGACAATCTAAAGCAGGATCCTCTGGAAATGGAGAGAGTTGGGTCTCCATAGATCTCCCAAAGACGTGTCCAAAGTGGGTGAGGACAATCAATGTCTGATATAGCAAACATAGTGTCATGATCAACACTAGACAATATAAGTCCTACTATGTGATTTCTAATGATGTCCCATGTTAATTTTTCCTCTAAAGTAGCTGGTTTAGGTATGAGATCATACAAATAAGGCAAAAGATTAAGCCTCCTACAATGTGTAAGTATACCCTTTGCCCATGACTCATAATTACCCCGTTCCAGAATAACAACTGAAGGGTGAGTAGAAAAACCCATGATAACTCTTCAAATGAAAAATTCAGAGACTAATGATCTTAATAATGATAAATCATATCAACATAACCCATCCAATGCAAACAAAACCCATGTAGGAGCCAAAATGACCAAGTAATTGAGCAAAGTGTAGAAACACAAAAAGCTGAATAAAAAGTACCTGGTAAATATTCTGACAAAATATACTATATATCTAGAAAGATAACTGTAACACCTTTCCAACACCTATTCATTTGCACAAAACAGAGTTTGGACACAAAAGATATGCCCCCAGCAGTGAAAAACTCAAGTTCTGACTTTGACTAGAAAAAATGACTGCAAAATGGAAAAATAGAAAAATTTACCAGTACCACTGGAACAGCACCGGAACTAGCTTTCCAACGATATCTCGTTTTCAAAAATCCAAGAAAAAATGCCCATTTTACACCTGATTTAGTGCAAGCTGCTCAAAAAGGTAAAAAAAAAACCTTTCACAGCCCTCAAGGGCTAAAATATCCGTCGGCCCCTGGCCACATGGCTGACTAGGGGGTTGGTGCACAGGAGTTGGAGCTGAAGCCCTTGGTCACTAATGTGACCATGAGCAGGTGCTGGAAGAACCAACAAGGGGTCAGCAGAGGTCAAAGTCCTCAGGGTCGGCGAAGCTCGACGACGGAGCACAGAGCGGAGGCGGCCAAGGGCGGCGCGACGGACAGAGGGTGGTGCGGTGGCCGAGCAGTGGTTGTCAGGTGGCCAAGCAATAGTGCAACCTGGTGTGTATGGGGAGTGCACAAAATATTAAAAAAACCTTTGGTTTTTTTTTTTTTTTTTATGATTTTTGCTGCAGATGACCTATCCTGGGGCATACAACCAAAACCCTAAAAACAATTTTGCTTCCCTAGTCGACTACAACCAAAATTGATGAATTGACAGTTGATTTAGGGGTTTTTGGGTGCTGCAAATCCAATGGCACTATCCGTTTGGGCCCAAAGTGAACCCAAAAATAGGAGTATGCTGAATCCACCAAAAAAAACCTTAGAACCTTAGATCTGCTTCCAATGCAAAAAACTCAAAACAAGAACAAGCAGCTATAGATCTGAAGCTTTGATACCATATTGGAGTTGAGAAGATACAACTTAATAGGAGCCCAGTGACCTCTGCAAGTGAAGAATACCTGTTACAAGGAGAAGCAAAGAGAAGCAAACAAGAGAATGCTCAAGAATGTGGAGCAATGTGCTCACCCAAAATGTAAAAATGAATAATGATACAAAAAATAGTTTTCAACCACATATAGGTGAAAACCCTAAAAAGGAAAACCCTAGGCTTGCACAATAATAATTAATAAAGTAATTAATTACTATGCACCTAATGTTAGCTTAAGTGTAAAAGAGGTAAAAGGGAACTTTAAGTAATTAAACAAATATTGTTAAATTAAAAAAGTAAATAACCAATTACTCTAACAAGAATAACAGTTGAAGCAGGAAAAAGAATGGAGAAGATTCCAATTTGCAGCTATGGATGCCAACATAATATTTTAATTTGTAAGATGGGGTTGAGGTCATGGACAACCTTCTTATCGATAGCTTCGTGCTCTTCTTGCTTATCTCATGGAATAAGAGCCACACGAGAGATGGACAAAGGCAAATGGAGATGAAACTATGGGGAAAATACCTATTTCATTTAATTGTAGTATTTTGAAAGCGCTAAAACCGTAATTTTTTTTGGAAATTTCATTGGCCATAAGCAATCGAAGAAGGATAAAAATGGGTACCTTAAAATTTGCATGCACCATAAAAATTGTGTGGTTGATTTTTGATGAAAATTTGGGTGCTAGGGAAGGCCACAAAAAGGACATATTTTGTTTTTTGTTGGAGGAGAATAGTTATATAGAGGCATAAAAGCAATGTGAGAATAGTTAATGGTGATAATTGTGAACACAAAATATTGCCTAGTGTAAATAGAAAATGACTATCTATGCTCTGATACCAATGTCAGGTCAAGAAAATGGACTGGAAAATAAAATTGAAAATTTGATTAATGCATTTTTATTGATTTGCGTATAACTATTCAGTTCATCTTCTATGATGACTCTTCGATTTCGTAATAGCTGAGTAATAACATTTATTTATTACTAAACCTTTGATATTATATAACATTTCAAGTTTTTAGTCAGCACATAACAGTTAAATATTAAATAAGGGTTAATGAATTTGATTCAAAAATTATGTAGTTGAATCTTGATAAATCATCATATTAGATTAATATAAATGGTTAGATAGCCCCATATTGAATTTGAAATTTAAAAAAATTCAATAGTAAATGGATAATATTGAGGATCACAACCGGTCTAGGAAGTGAGAAAGACAAAATTAGGTAAGGTTTGGATTATATACCAACTTTAAGAGGAAACTGTGACACTTGCATACTTATTATTACATTAGAGAATAACTGAATCAAAATGAGCTGAAAAAAGAAAAAGTGTAAGATATACAATTTGTAGCATTACAATAAGAATTTCACTACATTGTTTTCATTAATAACCTAGGTTCATATCTCACCCAAACCCTAAACAACAAGAAAATTATTTTTTAAAAATAACACAAAAACTGTAAACCTTTTATCAATCAAATAAAAACCTATACTAGAAGAGGAACCTCACATCATGAGAAAAGCCACGACCTACGACTCCTTTGTAAGCGAAAGTAATTTGAACTTGAGTTTACATGTACATAAGTACTTGGATTGAGAGTTTTTCTTCTTTTCGATGGCTTGACAAATTACTCTGTGAAATTGACAAAGAATGGGGGGCTTCCATTAACCATCGAAATAATTGTAATAAAATTAACACGATGATGCATCAAATTTATTCCAAAGATCAATGGAATCCTTTGCATTCTTTCTCACTACAAAGAGTATGAAATTACTCTACTCACTATGTGTTGCAAGTAAAACGAGGGATTAATTTGATTTCTTAGATGTTCCACCATGCTTGTTGTGTTGTATCAAGCTAGGGTTTGATTGCTTAGATAGGGTTTCATCCATTTTATACATAATTTTATTTGGGCCCATGTATAGTTTGTAGTACTTCGCGTTCCAATCTTATAATTTGAAACGACTTATGATTCAAAATCAAATCTAAAATTAGTTTCTTGTGAGCCGGTACTAATAATTTGAAATGGGTGCCAACAACGAAAACACAATGCCATTTTCCATGCAAGATTGTTGTCACTAATTTCAGTTACTTTCAAGTTGTCTCCTCTTTCATCACTACCAATTACACATCAAGTTGTAAGTCGATTTCTACCTGAATAGTTTTCCAATTACTTTTGTGTTCTCTCCTCTTTCATCACTTCCAGTTGCACGCCAATTTCTACCTAGATAGTTTTTCCTTACACAGACTCTTGGTTGCCACTGTAAGACGCCTCTTGATGTAACTATAATGAAAAGTGGCATAGGAATTAAATAAGTAAACATTTATTTAATTAATCAAAGAAGAATAAAAGTAGTAATGAATTAATTATATATTTAAAATTATTTAATTAATAGAGGACATATGACTTTAGGAAATAATTAAATAATTAGAATTATTTAATTATGAAGAATGAAGATGAAAGAATTATGAAGAAATTAAGAGTCACGGGCCTAAGACAACTTTTAGTGTCTACAAAATGTAATAATAGATAATCATGATAATCACATTTAATCTTCTACCAATATCTCTCCTTTTTGTGAAGAAGACATTTTGACATTAGAAGATACACTCATCGAGTCATGAGAATCTTGTTTTTGCTGGAAGTTGGAAGTCTTTCATTGATGATGGAGTTTGGAAACATGAACATAAAGTATATATATAATTTTTAATCTAGTGTTATCATTAATATAAACATTTTTATGATCATCCTAGCGGGTGAGTGCAAGATCATGGGGGTCCAAAAAGTGGTGATATGACCTAAAAGTGGTTGGCCACATTATTTTATCTAAATTTAATGAAACAAAAAAGGGTTTATTGATAATTATATTAGGTTTTCATCAATATAAGATATGCCTTATTTGGAATTAAATAGATAATTATTATTGATTTTCTACATGTATTCTGACTAAAGTTTTGATTGATAGGTTGATTGAAAAAAACCTATATTTCTTCAACGATTTCAATTTTTTATGAATCTAAAAGATGTGACACATTATATTCTTCCCATATACTATACAATAAAAGAAAAAAGAAAAAATTATATTCATTAATTTTTTAGCAACTTATGATGGTTAGATAAACAAGTTTTGATATATTTTTAAAATTTCTTAAAATAGTCATAACTAGTTATTTCCTTGCAAAAAAATTATTAAAAAAAATGTGGCACATTCGGTCATGTTTCCTCTACTTCTATTGAAAGTTTCAAAAATAGTAAAAATTGTTGTACTTGGGTTGGTTAGACATATGCCTGCTTTTTATCTTTTTCCTAAAAATATAGAACTACTA
The DNA here is from genome assembly GCA_007115665.2 of Sequoiadendron giganteum. Lineage (NCBI taxonomy): Eukaryota > Viridiplantae > Streptophyta > Pinopsida > Cupressales > Cupressaceae > Sequoiadendron > Sequoiadendron giganteum. The sequence goes on from CM021101.1 coordinate 570,902,926, forward strand.
TATTGAAATTTAAAAATTTCACCAAATAGATTTACTTTTCTCTAAAATAAGAATAGTATCTTAGAAACTACATTCAATTTTCTACAATTTTTTTTCTTACATATTATTCATATTATGTTAATAACCTATAGATTCAAATATTTATGTCAAGTTGCCTAACTCTATTTTTTTCAATTTTCATTGCCACTTAAGGGCCTAGTTTGCACCCCCCATGATCTTGCACTGACCCTAGCATAATCTAGAAGTATTTTTTGTGACATATGTACAATGCAAGCTAATTTGGAAAGTATGGTTTATTAGGAAATTGGCTAAGTATTTCCTCTAATAGTTTTGCAATTCTATGGATCAGTTTTTGGGTCTGCACTTCACCTCATGATGGTATAATTTTCTACAATCGTAACTAGAGTTTCCATTTAAGTAGATGCAATAGTATTCAAGTTTTTGTGACTTTTTGTAAAGTTTCTAGAAAGATATGAATGATAATGTGCAACACTGTATATCATAGTTATCTTTTGTACAGTGTACCAGTGTGGGAGATTCTTCACTAATTCGTGAATAATTATTTTATGTTATGATAATGAAGATAAAATAATAAATGTCAGTTGAATGGGAATCCAAAGGGAGATCGATCTTTAAGGTCATAGGGTTTACGAATTACATGTACACTTGAAGATTTTATGTTTAGGTCTATTTTGAGCTGACCTAACAAGTTTGATGTTTTGTGGAGGATAGGCAAGTAACTCTATCTTATGTGGGATTTATATTAGGTCCATTCTGACCTATCTTGATGTAAATTGAATTTTGAATTTAGGTGCTAAGTGTGGATAAAATGATATGAGGACAACATTCTTATTTTTGTGTGTTAATTCTAATTTAGGCCAACCTAATTGAAGTTACACCTGATGTGGATATATATAGGAGATCAACACTGAAGGTTAGAGAGTAGAGAGAGTCTTAAGGATACAATATGAAAATTTTGTGAAATAGAGAAGATTGTATGTGATATATGAAATGTATGGTGACTCATCTACATATGTGTGATGCAGTATTGATGAGTTTGTGAACAAAGTAGAGTGTTGATTCAGATGAGTGTGAAGATCAGTCTGTACTTCAATTGAACTATAATCTAACATATGATAGATGTTATTGTATCAGTTCAAATAGGTAGTATTTCCTGTAGAATTTGAGAAACCCAACTTCACAAGCCCCAAGAATCACCTGCATGCAATAACCTATCACAAAGAATGAAAGATTTACAAAACAACAAAGATGCTCTCCAAGCCTCAAGCTAAAAAATGCATTAAGAGAATCAAATAATTACAATGAGATCAATACTTATGAAGGAGATCAAGAAACCCTAAAGTGAAACCTAAAAGGAAAATCCTAGTGTGCACACTTAATAATTATTAATTAATTAATTATTAATTTTCCTAAGTTTAGCTTAAGTAACTAAAGTGATAACTGACTTAATTAATTAACCAATATGATTAAATTAATTAAGTGAAATAACTTATTACTCTAACACCCCCCCCTTAAGATGAACTTAGGGAGTAGCTAAAACACTAGGAAAAAGATGCATGAAAGAAAAGATGGGTCCTGACAACAAAGGCCTGATCAAATACCCATATACAAATACAATGCAAACTAAACCAAATGAGGTAAAGGAGAAAATCGAGTGGGAACAAAACTCCTTCCAAAAACAGAATGCAGAAAAAAACTAAGTGATGAAAGATGGAGGACTCCATAAGACCCCCCAGGGACACCATCCATCATAAAGATACATGAAATAACTCCCCCAAAAGAGAGGAAGAAAGAGACCACATAGCCCCCCCATAATGAAGTAGCTCCAAAAATATTGAAGAAACCACATCTCTTGAAAGAAGTGAGAGGGAAGAATCCTCATGAATGCAATCTTTGAAGGTGAATCAGGTGTAGCTCAAGATGTCTCCATAGAAGTAGGAATGGCCTCAACAAATGAAGAAGTCAAAGTAGGTGAAGACTGGAGTGAAACCTCCAAAGATGAATGCTCAACTACGTCATGTTGCACTAAAATGGAAGAAACCACATCTATAGTCATTGAAGTATCAACAATTGTAATAGTAGGTGGAGGAGATGGAATGGATGGCTCAAGAACAAGATCTAAAGTGAGAACTCCAATTTTCAAGTAGCCAAATTTCTCCTCTGAATGATGAGTCACACTAGAAGTGCAATGAAGAACTATAGGAACAAAAGCACCATCAGTAGAAAATTTTGTAAAGGAATATAAATGAGATGAGTGATCCACCACCCCAGTAGCAATAACTGCTCTACTCTCCAAGTCTCAAATGATAATTGAATCAGGTGTGAACTCAACAGTTCTCCCATTGCCTCCGTGTGTGATTTGATATATGGAAAGAAGGTTGTTCATCAAATGAGGAACATACAAGACATCCTAAAAAGTGTTGTCCCCAAAACTAGTAGACCCCTTCCCTATAACACTCATGTATGTATTATTTCCCATCAAAATAGGAGACATAGTGTGAGACTCAAAGGAAGTAAACATAGACTGTGAGGATGTCATATGATGAGATGCTTCTAAATCTAGAAGCCATCTCTTTCATCCCAGACCAGAAGAAGAACAAAGAGCATGTCCCTTCATATCTGATGAAGTATGTAAACTAGTTGTGCCCCTATCATGTTGCTTTAAAGAAGAAGAATGAGGGGAAGGAGATGAATCAAACATCCTAGAAGGCAAATCAATCTGATGTTTTTGAAGAAGATGTTTCATCTCATCAATTTCCTTCTTATAGCAACTATGCTATCCATGTCCTTCCCTCTTGCAATATGCACATATAACCTAAGTCTTCCTCTTAGTTGATTTCCCCTTAGAAGAGGAGGATGAAAATAAGGAATCCTTTTGCTACTCATGAGAGTCAGAATCCTTTTGTTTTTGTTTCTTTCCTTTGCCTATAGCAGCCTTCTGATCTCTGGGCTCCTATGGTGCAATAAGAGTCTATGATGAAGAGAGCTTCAACTTGCCCATGCTAGCCAACTTGGCCTGCTCTCAAGTGAGAGAAGCTGCAAAATAATTGAAAGAAGGCATAGTAAATCTAGTACCAAGTGCATCCCTAGTGGCATAAAAGGTAGATACAAAAATTGAATAATTTGGTCCAAGATGGACAATATCAACTGAGATTCTTCCTTTTGAACACCGCACTGTGAAAGTTGCAATCTAAGAGACTTAAGATTTGTGAAGAACTTCTGGATGTTGTCAAAATCCCTAGAATTTAAGCCAATAATCTCATTCTCCAACTGAAAACCTCTCATAGTATCCTGCTTCCCAAAGAAAGACTCCAGAGTAGTCTAGATCTGATTGGGTGTAGTGCAAGACTCCGAATGAAAGAGAAGATTTGAAGACACAAACAAGCATAATGTTCCAAAAGTCCCATCACACTTATTAAACCATTTTCTCTTCTTGGCAGCACCTGTAGGTCCAATCTTTGTACCCATGGTCACCTTGTATAACCCTTTGTGCTTCAAATGGATCTATATTTTTTTTTTCCAACCAAAGTAGTTGAATGAAGTAATGGGTGAAATATTATGTGAATCCATGTGAATACAGTAGTATATACTATCAAAATTAAAAAAAAGGTAGCTATTTGATCTCAAAAAAATGGCTTGAATGCACATTTCCCAAGAAAATAACTAGGAAAACAAAATCTTAGATCAAATAAGAATATCAGATACTTGATAAATATTTTGGAAAATCAGGTCTAAGATCTGTGTAGAGAACTGAATGAAATTTTTGACACCTATTCATTTGTGTAAAATAGATTCTAGATGCAAAAGTTATGCTCCCTGGAGTGAAACAACAACTTAGGACTTTGACAAGCGAAAAATGCATCAAAATGGAAAAATTAGAAGGAAAAAAAACACCAGTACCACAATGTCGTGCTCAGAACCAACTTTCCAGTGATATCTCATTATTGAGAAATGGAGATTGTATGCAAAAAATATGTTTGATTCCATGAAAATAGCTCCAAATTGCTCAATAAGGCATCAAGAGCCCTCAGGGGTTAAAAAAACAAAGCCCCTGGTCGCATGTAGGACTAGGGGCCTAGTGGCTGGGGGGTTGTAGTAGAGCCCTAGGTAATTGATATGACCACACAAAGGGCTAAGCCAACCAAGAGGGCTTAAAGCGCTAAGCGCTCGGTCACAATGTGACCACAGGCTATGCAGAATAAGCCTGTGTGGGCTGGAAGTTAGACCGAAGATGGAGTGAGGCGATGCCACTTGATGAGCGATGGGTGAACGACTGCCTGGTGGCTGCTTGGTGGCCGTTTGGAAACAACCTCAAATAAAACTAAAAGCACAATTTTTTTTCAAAAAAAACCTTTGATTTTTTATTTTTTCAAAATTTTTTGCCCCAATCTACATGCCCTAGGGTCGTACGACCTTGGGGCAAAAATAATTGCCTCTCTAATCAAATGTGCCCAAAATTGATAAATTTTATATGAAAATAGGGGTTTTTGGGCAATGTGGACTCAATGGTGAGGTTGGTTTTGTCCAAAAATGCCTAGAAAAAAAGGCTACCCTGAGATCAAGCAAAAAGATGCCTGGCTTGAAACCCTTGCACAAAAAAAATCATTGTAAGGTAATATCTTCAAAAGTTGAATAGGAAGCTACAAGTCTAGTGCTTTGATACCATGTATAAGTTGAGAAACCCAATTTCACAAGCCCCAAGAATCACCTACATGCAATAACCTATCACAAAGAATGAAATATATACAAAAACAACAAAGATGCTCTGCAAGCCTCAAGCTGAAAAATGCATTAAGAGAATCAAATAATTACAATGAAATCAATCCTTATGAAGGAGATCAAGAAACCCTAAAGTGAAACCTAGAAGGAAAACCCTAGTGTGCACACTTAATAGTTAATAAATAATTAATTATTAATGTGACTAAATTTAGCTTAAGTAACTAAAGAGATAAGTGACTTAATTAATTAACCAATATGATTAAATTAATTAAGTGAAATAACTTATTACTCTAACATTGTCAACCCTTGTTTGTTCTTTATTAGTGGGTTGTGAGCCTTCTTTTGGATAGTGTGTCCTAGCATTGAACATTTCTATAATATCTTATAGTCGGATATAATATATTATGAGCTAACCATCACCATGGTTTTTCCCTTTTTGGGTTTTCCACATAAAATTATTGGTGTTCATGTGTCATGTGATTTTGTGGTTGTATTGATGCTTTCTTACATTATTGTAGTCATTTCTATTATGTTAATTATATGGGTTATGTTTAATTGGGTTAAATGAATACTAATTCGCTCCCCCTCTCAGTATTTTGGGTGTTCAACAATGTGTATAAGAGATTGGATCCTTGGAAGGAGCTTGACCATTTTGGGAAGATCTTGGAGTTTAAACACATGGATGAGAAAAATTATCCTACTTCTCTAAAAGAAATTCTTATAATTTTGAATACATAGAAGAATATTGCATGCTAGAAAAAGATGGAGAAATCAAATTTTCTCTTGAAGATCTTAACAAAATTGAAAATGAGAATGGAGATTTGAAGGAAAATCTAAAAGAGATAAATGAATGCATCAGGAAATTGAGGGAACAAATCAAGAAATTCAAAGAAAGGCCTAAGGAAGTCAAGGAACAACTAAAGCAAGTGAATGAAGACATTATCAAATTAAGAGTACAAGTGGAAGAAAATAAAATAATTGATGAGTTCTTGAATACAATGGTAAAAAGAAAGAATGATCAGTGAAATAGACTTGAACAATAAGTGGTAAATCTAAGATAAGATCTAGAGAAAGCAAGAACTTAGGAAGACAAATTTTAGACAAGTTCTACAATGCTTGATGGATTGATTTTTGGACAGAAAGCATCTAAAGATAAAGGAGGTTTGGTATTTGAAAGAGGAGAAAGCTCTAAAGCAAATTAGACATCTAATGCAAAGAATATCAATGAACTTGAGAAAGTTGAAGGAAAAAGGAACTATGGAAAGTTCCAAAATTAGAGAAGCAATGTTAGAAGAACCCCTGTCAAACAACCAAATTCTCAAAGGTACCAATATTTCAATGGTTTCTATTATTCTTGTAATATATTTGGACATAAAGCTATGGAATGTAGAAGAAAAATGAATCATAAAGTTTCATATTTTATTTGAAAATGCTATACATGCAAAAAAATTGGATATAGAGAAAGTGAATGCATAAGTTAGATGATGAATAGATACAGTAATTGTAGAATAATTCAATATTTTAATGGTTACTATTATACATGTTACAGATTTAGATACAAACCTTATCAATGCAAAACACATGGAAGGAATAATAATCAGAGAAATATCACATGCAACAATTGCAAAAATCCTAGACATATTGCTATATTTTGCAGGAATAAGAACACAAGGAAGAATGATCCTATGAAGAAAGATGAACCAATCAAGAAAATTGATCTTAATGAAGTGAAGAAGGATATGGAAAAATTATAGAGAAATAAAGAAGAGATTGAGGATAAGGGATAATATGTACCTATCCCTGGTGCAGATGTTTCCTTTAGCAACTAAGCCCAGAGCTATGGCTTAGGGGGAGGTTTACTAAAATAATATAACCCCTCTGTCAATATAATATATCATGAATTGAAACAAAGAGATAAAATGGAGATTAATATTATGGATGTTACACCCTTAATATTTGTGTACATTGGGTTATGAATAGTTGGCTTGTGGCTATCTTAACTCCTAATTAAGTCATATTATCATTAGTATATTTTTATTTAGTTGTTTAGGTTGGCCTTAGACCTATATAGGGTTATCTAAGTTGGCCTAGGTGATATCCTAAGCATAAATAGGTATATATAGGAGGTTGTGAGTCTTATTTGATCATTATGTTAAGTATTGTGTTCTTAGTGAAGACTATTGGAGGTATCCGCCTCGAAGTGGATTAGGAGGTTTCCCCCTCAAAGTGGCATATTATTATCAAGTATTTGCAAAATATTCCATATTATATTCTTCTCTTGTGCAAGTTATTTCATTACAAGTGGTATCAAAGCATGATCTGGCACCATAGAGGCAAGTTTTCTTCTCAATATTGAAGGTGATTTTGGGAAGAGCATATCTTTCAGATTTTAGTGGATTTTTTCTTCTTCTAATTTTTACAGAATTTTTGAAGAACATATTAAAGAAGCTACAGTCCAGATTTCATAGGAATTGGAGCAGAATTGAGTGAATTATTGTAGAATTAGGGTGTCTACACAATTTATTTGGAATCTACATATCTCTCAAATTATCTTGAATTGGAGCCATATTTTTGGTGGGTTTTTGGAGGAATATTACATGATCCTACAGTAAATGTTTTGGAGAAATTGGATAACAAATAAGAGAGCTATTGAAAAATTAGGGTTTCCACAAACATCACCCTCAAGGTTTTAAATCTACTCATTTCTTGGATATTTTTCTAGGTGAGAGCTATTTTTAACCTAGTACATTTCAATAAAAAATTTAGAGAATTTAAATATCATTTGTGTGATTTATTTCAAAATTATTGGTTCCCATCATGATGGGGCTTGAAACAAGGGGCAAAAAAAATGTTGTCACATTGGGGACGACTCTTGATAAGGATGGGGTAAAAATAGAGGATATTAAGCCTAATGAGTAAATAGGTAAGGTCAAGGAAGAAATTTCTTCAATAAAGATGGATGTGTGTGATCTAAGAGGAGATATATCAGATATACAAAGCATGTTAAGCGCCTATATGAATGAACTAAGAAAGGATTTCTCAAGCAACCAAGGTGAGACTCATAGGTCAGCTAATATTGACAGGATTTTTAATACTCCTATGGGATCTAGGAATTTGTTTCCAAAGGTGGATATGTGCAGGTTTGATGGCAAGGATCCTCTAACATGGATTAACCAAATTGAGAATTTTTTTGAAGGACATCAAATCCCAAATGGAAAAAAGGTCATGATGGCTTCCCTATATCTAGAACTAGATCAATTCATTTAGTATCATTGGATTTTTACTCATTGAAGGAAAAGGGGTCTCATCATCTCAAGGTCATTTTTTATAGAGGAAAGCCAAGCACAATATAGCAATAGTGTGATAGACAACTTATTCAACTAGCTTGCTAAACTTCAAGAAACAAGATCAATTAAGGATTACATTCATCAATTCCAAAATCTATCCTTAAGAGTGGATACAATTATAGAGGAGAACTTGAATGATTTATTCTTGGGTGGTCTCAAGGATCACATTCAACATGAGGTACACATGTTTAGTCCTAGCTCTATAAATGAGTCATTTACCTTAGCATGTAGGTTAGAGGAGAAGTATTTGATTCCTAAGAAGCAAGGGGCTAATGTTACAAGAGAGAAAGGATTTTCAACACATTCTCTTCCTCAACCTACTAGGTTGACTCCACAATAAATTGAGGAGAAAAGAGAAAAAGGGTTGTGTTTCAATTGTGATATAAAATACAACTCGGGACATAAATGTAGTGAAAAGAAATTATTCTGTATTGAAGGGCCAAGTGAGGAAGAAGAGGAGGAAACCATATTAGAGGATGAAAATGAGTAAAATGATGAATCAAATGATTCTCAACCAATCATTTCTCGTCATACACTCTTAGGTTTTAGTGCTCCAAAAAATCTCAAGGTAGTGGGGTTCATAAAGAAGTAGAAAGTAAAAGTGTTGATTGACTCGGGTAGTACTCATAATTTCATCAAAAAAAAGTTGGATACTCGTTTAAATTATTTTATATATCAAACTCCAAAGTTTCAGGTTTTGATTGTAGATGGTGGTATAGTTAGTTGTTTGGGGAAGTGTCATAGCATTAAATTATCCATGGGAGATTATTGATGTGATACCCCAATGCATGTGGTATCCATGGGTGCACCTGATATTGTTTTGGGAGTAAAATGGCTTACTACATTGGGAACAATCAAGATGAACTTCCAAGAACTATTCATGAGATTTCAATCAGAAGGAAAGGTAGTAGAGCTAAGGGGGTTGAAGGAAAAGTCACCACAAATGGTTAGCTCTCATCAAATGAAAAAGATTCTTATGAAAGGAGTGGATGGATTTGTGGCCCAACTATGTTCATTAGAAGTCTTTGAATCTAATGCTCCTACTCATCCAGATTTACAAGTAGTAATTGATTGCCACTCGGTTGTTCTTGGAGATATGCCTAAAGGAATTTATCCTAAGAGGGATCATGATCATGCCATTAAACTAGTTCCAAGGTGACAACTACCAAACATCAGACCTTACAGGTACCCACACATACAAAAAATTGAGATAGAAAAAATTGTTGAGGAGATGCTAGAGGCAGGAATTATCAGGCATAGCCAAAGTGCTTACTCCTCTCTGGTGGTGATGGTACATAAGAAGGATGAAACTTGGAATATGTCTCCAAATTATAGAGTTCTCAACATGTACACCATTAAAGATAAGTTCCCTATTCCATTTATTGATTATTTTCTACATTAATTGAATGGAGCTATGTATTTTACCAGGTTAGATCTTAGATTTGGTTATCACAAAATTCGGATTAAGGAGGACGATATTTGTAAGAAATTTTTTTAGACTCATGAGAATCATTATGAATTTTTGGTGATGTCATTTGGTCTTACCAATGCACCATCTACATTCTTAAGTCTGATGAATTCCATTTTTAAGAATTTCTTGAGAAAGTTTGTATTAGTGTTCTCTGATGATATATTGATTTATGGAAATACTTGGGAAGAAAATTTGCAGCATGTTGATCAAGCATTACAAATACTTTAAGATAGTAAACTCTATGATAATCCATCTAAGTGTGATTTTTATCTTAAGGAGGTGGATTATTTGGGATACATAGTTTCACATGAAGGAGTATAGGTGGACCCTAACAAAATTAAGGTTATCATGGAATGCCCTATTCCAAAAAAAATAAAGAAATTGAGGGTTTTCTTGGGATTGATAGGGTACTACATAATATTTGTGAAGAATTATGGTTGTATAGTAGCACCCCTCACCACTATATTGAAGAAGGATTATTTTCATCGGAATGAGTCTACTAATGCAACATTTGAGAGATTGAAGAAGGTTATGTGTACAACTCCAGTGCTTGCCACTCCTAACTTCACCAAGTAATTAATTATGGAATTGGATGATTCTATAAATGGGATAGGAGTAGCTCTCATACAAGAAGGTCGACCAATTGCATTTGAGAGTCACCAATTAAAGGGTAAGAATCAGCTAAAACCTATTTATGAGAAGGAAATGCTAGAAATCCTTCATGCAGTTAAAAAATGGAGGCCTTATCAAATGGGTAGAAAATTCAAGGTTTAGAAAGATCATGATAGCCTAAAATATTTTTTGGAACAAAGATTATCTTCTGAAGAACAACAAAAATGGGTCACTAAGATGTTAGGATATGACTTTGAGATTGTATATAAGAAAGGGAAGGAAAATATTTTGGCAAATGCACTTTCTAGGAAGGATGAGAAAGATGAAGCCTTATTGTGTTCTCTTTCAATATTACAAGAAATTTGGGTGGAAGAAGCCAAAGTAGAGTGGAAAAATGATCTTGTGATAAGTAATCTCATCCAAAAATTAAAAAGTGATCCTAGTAGTTCAGATATGTTTTGTTGGAAGGGAGATACTCTTTGGTATAAAGAGTGCTTGTATCTTTGCAAGAATTCCACTCTTAAAAACAATATTCTCACATAACTACATGAGTCTCTAGTTGGTGGTGACTCAAGATTTCTAAAGACATCATCGAGTCAAGAAATATTTTTTTTGGGAAGGGCTAAAAGGTGATGTTCAAAAATTTGTGGTTGAACGTTTGATTTGTCAAAGGAATAAAGGGGAGACGATTAATACACCAGGTCTCTTACATCCCTTATCTATTCCTATCTAGCATTGGGAAGAGGTATCCATGGACTTCATCACAAGGCTTCCCAAATCCAAAGATTATAATGTCATCATGGTAGTAGTTGACCGCCTCACTAAATATGCTCATTTCATTGCATTATCACATCCTTTTACAACAAGTACAATGGCACATTTATTTTTTGTGGAATATTCAAAAGCTACATGGTACACCTAAAGGTTATTGTTAGTGATCGTGATCCTATCTTCACTAGTCACTTTTGGAAAGATTTATTCTCATGTTTGGGTACTCAATTGGCTCATAGCTCTTCATACCATCCTCAATCAGATGGGAAAAATGAGGTTGTTAATAAGTGTTTGGAATGTTATCTATGTTGTTTCACTTCAGAGAAACAATCTCAATGGGTGGATTGGCTACCACTTGTAGAATGGTGGTATAACACTTCTTTTCATAGCTCATCAAAAATGTCTCCATTTTTGGTGCTTTATGGATATCATCCTCCTTCCATCACATCATCATTAAAGGTGTCACCGAGAGTTTAGGTAGTAGAGGATCACTTTCTTCATCAATTATAGGTACTTTCAAGACTCACGAAGAATTTATCCATGACACAAAATCAAATGAAACAACAAGAAAACCAACATCATAGTGAAAGAAGTTTTGAAGTTGGTGATCGGGTCTTCTTGAGATTGTAGCCTTATAAGAAAATATCACTAAAGCAACAAAAAAGGAATAATAAATTGTCGCCAAGGTATTATGGGCCATACCAAATCATGCAAAGGATTACTAGTGTTTTTTACAAGCTAGAGTTTCCACCAACAACAAAGATACTTTTTCACGTCTCTTGTTTGAAGAAGGTAATTGGGCATAACATTCCAACTCAGACAACACTATAAGAGCTTGATAAAGAAGGAAGAATCATTTTGGAACCGAAGTGCATTCATCAAACACAAACAAAGAAGTTGAGGAATAGAAATCTCACCGAGTATCTCATCTAATGGAAGAATTTACCAATTGAAGATGCCACATGGGAGGATGAGGAGTTCATTCCAAAGAATCCACACTTGATTAGCATTGATGACAATTCTTCTTTGAAGAGGGAGGCATTCTATGCCCTTAATATTGGTGTACATTGGGCTATCAATAGTCATCTTGTGGCTATATTAACTCCTAATTAGGTCATATTATCATTAGTATATTTTTATTTAGTTGTTTAGGTCAGCCTTAGAGTTATATAGAGTTATCTAAGTCGGCCTAGGTGATATCCTAGGCATAAATAGGTATATATAGGAGGTTGTGAGTCTTATTTGATCATAATGTTAAGTATTGTGTTCTTAGTGAGGACTATTGGAGGTATCCCCCTCGAAGTGGATTAGGAGGTTGCTCCCTCCAAGTGGCATATTATTATCAAGTATTTGCAGGATATTCCATATTATATTCTTCTCTTGTACAAGTTATTTCATTACAATGGATCTGTTGGTGAAAAGTATTGGAGAAAATATTTTAATGACAAAATTCACAAAGCTTATGAATGTTGACTATGCATACAAGGTTTCAAAGTTTACCAGATTTTTATTTGAAGAGTTTATTGTTGAAATGGGTCAAATCAAAGAATTAAAAGTGTTCTTTGGAAGAAGAATTCATTTCATTATACAAATGTGAAAGGGAAGAATGGTGCAAAAGAAAAATTTGAAAGGTTCGATATATCTCTCAGTAGTTGAACTTCAAAACCCTAAATTATTTGAGTTGTCTAAGAGATATTTTGCATACTCTAATCTTTCAAAAAAATTATTTGAAATTAATTTAGATGTAATGGAAGGACCAAATGTTGTATATATCTCACAGAGATTGCATCCTAAAATCAAAAGGAAAACCATCAAAGTTTTATTAGAAGAGCTAGCAAGTGCATTTTCTTGCACTCCTTATGGAGTTTTACTAGTTGAGGATATTAAAGCATATATTCACAGGAAAATAGAAGAAATTTCCTCTGGTAGATTATTTATTCTATGGACAAATGAATTGGAAGGAAATAATGACACTCTAAAATTATAATACGAAATCCTAAGTGAGAAGAGGTTGGATGTGTGGTAGAAGTTTATATCATTTGAAGACAAAGAGAAGTACACCAAAATGGTGTTAAGAAGAATTCAAAATGAATCCATATGGATTGATGGACCATACTCAATAACCAAGGAAGCTATCAAAGATATAACTTGTTTTTGGTTCTTTAGACTAGTTCCAAATCAAAAATCTATCAAAGTTAAGGATATAATGGAGAAGACATGTGCTACCCTTGATGGGAAAGAACTCGCTTTGGAATCAATTATAAATATACCCTTTTGATACGTTGCAATATTTATAGGTCACAAAATCTATCGCCCAAATAGAGACAATATAGTCTCTACTATCACTATTCACATTGCAGAAGATATGATTGAAAATGGCATTGACTATGACCTTTGTGAATTACTCCAACAACATTTGTTGAAAAACATGAAGGAAATTAAGAAGAACAAAAAACATATATTCAAGTATGGTACATTGGTAATACGTTTTATTTTTTAATTCATGAAGGAAGTTCCAATAATTGGGAAAGTAGACTAGACAAATAAAGAACCTATTACACATTAAATAGAGAAATACATGAGAATACTTGGAGGACCAGATGCTCAAGACAATGCTCTTGCAACATTATTTGGAATGTTTTAAAGGATAATGAATGAAAGAGTGAGAATTCCTAAGAGTGTGTTGGGAAGTTACTTAGGAGACATTAATTTTGTTATCTCCATTGATTTTTTCTTTTTTATGGAAGCAATTGAGCCTAGAAATAATTGTATTTTTTAATTAGACTATGAAGTGGTTGAAGAAGAAGCTATTCACTATGTACAAGTTCTTCTACAAAGACCTAAAGACCTTAGTAGATCGGAGTTAGAGGATAGGACTAGACTTGAAGCCTCTCATAGCTCTAGTAGGATAGGTAAGAAGAGAAAGAGCATTGTTAATCCTCAGGTTGAAGCTAAACAAGAAGTTATAGAGCAAGAAGATACTAGTATGGAAGAAGAAATAATTCATGCAGATGATGCTCAACATGAGCATGAACCAAGAGTCAAAACTATCAATGCACAAGAGATAGATGAAGCCATGAAAGACTTATCAGAGATAACCCTTGAAACAAGCATTGATGTATCATTATATATTATAGAAAATCTTAGATTCTTGGTTGATTTATTCAGGGTATATGTCTCTAGACTAAAAGGATAAGCTATAAGTGAATCATAGGAAAGGCTTGTAGAGAAGAATCTAGAGGATATCACAAGGAAATGTAAAAATGCACATCACAAAGTTATGAAATGTTTGAAGGATTATCAAAACTATGAAGAAGAAGCACAAAACCTACTCTTATGCTGCTTGAAATGGTTGAATAATATGTGAAGCATCAAGAACACCATGAGCTCAATTGAAACACAAATAAGTTTTAAATCATATACTTATGATCTAGCAAAGGATAGGGATAATCAGACATGGAGTGGCATTATGCAGCTACATGCCAACTTCTTTCCCTTGCAGAATCAGAGAGAAGAAAAAAATAGACAATGTGATGCTAAGGGACTTAGTGAAGATAAAGCATACTCCTATTTCAAGTGCCCTTTCCAATATTGATAAACTCTTAGAGATAAATCTCAAGGCCGGTACTATGGAAGAAGGAGAAGAGACACTAATGGAGCTTGAATTACAATGCAGCAATCTAGCAAAAGCAAAAAAGGTTTCGAGAAGAGGGTATGTGCAGGATCATCATGGAAAAAATAGGCCCTTAAGTGGCTATGAGAATTCAATAAATTAGAGTTAGGCAACTTGATGTAGAAATTTGAATAAGTTATCTATATTATTTCAAAGATATGTAAGAATGTAAACTATATCAAATTGAATGTAGTTTTTAAACTACCAGGTTTATATATTTTTAAAATCTATTTGGTGAAAATTTGAAATTTCAATGCAGTAGTACTTAAATTCTAGGGAAAAATTAGGAAGTAAGTGTCTGTCTGACCACCCTAACCACAATAAAATGATAATATTTTTTTATAAGACTTTAAATATAAGTAGAGGACTCATGTACTAATGTGATGTATTTTTTTGGAATTTTTTTCCAAGTAAATAAGTAATTATGATTTTTAATTATAAATTTTAAAAAATATAAAAATTTGTATGTCTGACCACCCTAATTTGGTCAAAACTTCATAACTTTTTAAAAAAAAAATCCTATAGTATGTGTAGCATATAATGTGACACATGTTTTGGATTCAAAAAATGTGATACCATTTGAAAGCTATAGATGCTTTTCAATCAATCTATCAATCAATACTTTAATCATAATTCAAATAGAAAATGAATAGTAATTATTTATTAAATTCAAAGTAAAGCATAATTTATATTGGTAGAAAGTTGAGAATCTCCTTTAAAAACCCTTTTCATTTCATCAATTTTGGGTTAAAAAAGTCATCAGCCACATGGGGCATCATATCACTTACATATCGCCACTTTTTGGCCCAGCATGATCCTGCACATACCCAAGAAGGAAAATTTACTTGGAAAGACATTTTAAATAAGCTCAAAGGGTTAGCATCTTCAGGCTGACAATTCTTAGTTCTATGCATTTTACTAAGTTTTTAGAATCACTCATTGCATAAAAATTCCTTTTTGGCTAAGGAGGATTCATCATATATATCTAAGGGGATTATACCAAGTCTTTACACACCTTTTTCCATTGATTTCAAAGGGGGGGAGACAATGGAAAAACATTTTTGTAAAAAATTTGGGGAAGTGATAACTACATTTTGGGGAGAGATAGCTAAAAAATGTTTTGGTCAAAATACTGAGAGAGATATTAAATATTTTTTTTGGAGAGATGTGTATAAGGGTGAGAAAAGCTTTTGAAACATGCTTTTGTCGATTTTTTTTTGATATACATGTTTCCATCAATGAAAAAGGGGGATATTGTTGGAAGTTTGAAATTTATCATTGATGATGTAGTTTGACAACATAAGCATTATATATATATATATATATATATATATATATATATATATATATATATATATATATTGCTTAATATAGTATTTCCATTGATGTCAACATTGTTATGATGATCCTAGCATAATATAGAAGTGTTTTTGGTGACATATGTATAGTAAAAGGTGATCCAAAAGGTATGGTTTATCAAGAAATTGGCTAAGTATTTACTCTTATAGTTTTGTGGTTTACTGTGTTAGATTTGGGGTTCGCACTCCACCACACATTGTTATAATATTTTGCAATCGTCTCTAGATTTTTGAGTTAATTATATGTAGCAATATTCAATTTTTTGTGACATTTTGTAAAATTTCCAAAAAGATATGAATGAAAGTGTGTAGCCCTTATATCATAGTTATCTTTGTACAGTGTACTAGTGTGGGAGATTCCACACTTCATCAGTAATTTTTTTTTATAATGAAGATAAGCTAATAAATATTAGTTGAATGGGAATATGAAGGGAGATCAAGCTTTAAGGTCGCATGATTAATGAATTACATGTACACTTGGATATTTTATGTTTAGGTCTATTTTGGGTCAACCAAACATATTTGATATTTTGTGGAGGATAATCAAGTAATCTATATTTTGTGGGATTTCTATTAGGTCCACACTGACCTGTCTTGATGTAAATTTAATTTTGAATTTAGGCACTAAGTTTGGATAAAATTCTTTAAGGAAGGCATGCTTAATTTTGTATGTTAATTCTAAATTAGGATTGTTGGAGTTGAGAAGATACAACTTCATAGGAGCCCAAAGATCTCTACAAGCAAATAACCTACTACAAGGAGAAGCAAAGAGAAGCAACAAAAGAAATGCTCAAGAATGTGGAGCAACGTATTCACCTGAAAATGTAAAATGAATAATATTACAAAAGATAGTTTTCAACCATATATAGATGAAAACCCTAAAAAAGAAAACCCTAGGCTTGTACAATAATAATTAATAAAGTAATTAATTATTATACACCTAATGTTAGCTTAAGTGAAAAAAGATAAAAGGGAACTTTACATAATTAAACAAATATTGTTTAATTAATAAAGTAAATACCCAATTACTCTAACACCCCCCTTAAGCTAGACTTAGGGAGAAGCTAAAACCTAGAAGAAGCTACTAAAAACAAAAGCAATGGGTCCCGACAACAAGAACAGATCAAGTACCCATGTACAAAATCAATGCAAACTAAATGAAATGGGGTAAAGGAGAAAACCCAGTGGGAACAAAACTCCTCCCCAAAAATAGAATGCAAGGAAGGAAAGAAATGCACTAATGAAAGAAGGATAGGAGGTGGATAACATTATACCCCCCATGGACAACTTCTATCATATAAGTACATGTACAATGGTCTCCATAGGAGAGATAGAAAGAGAGAAGAAGGCCCCCCCACAATGAAGAAATTCCTGTCATAATGGTAGATGTCTGATGTAGAATCCAAAAGGAGATCCTGAAGAGGCAAATGATATTCCTCCCCTTGAGAAGAAATGGATCCAAAGGACGATGTCAAAGAAACCCTGTAAAGAATGATGAACCAATCTGTCTCAAGATGTGTGCCATGATAGGATGTTGAAGAGTCTCATTGTCTGAACAAAAACAAATAATGCCAAATCCAAACTGATGTGGAGAATACTAAAATGTAACCTCTGAATGCATGGATAATGGTGGGCGAACAGTGATAACTTGACTGTCAAGGTAGAGGAGATGAATGTCCTCAAAATAATCCTCCAAATCTGCAATATAGGACTCAAAAAACAAGAAAGATATGTTTGCAACATAAGAGTCCAAAGTAGTTATGTCTAGAAGATGTATGATTCCCTGTTGCACTGAATCAAGAACAACAAGAGATGATGATGAAGTCTCAGTCTGAAGAGTAGGAACTATGAGACAAACCTCTGATCCATCGAAACATGTAAGGGTGTCTAAATACTCAAGCTCCTCTAAAGTATCATGATCAAAGGGTGTATTCTATCTCCAAGCAATGGGTAAGAGACAATCTGAAGTAGGATCCTCTAGGAATGGAGAGAGATTTGGGTCTCCATAGATCTCCCAAAGACGTGTCCAAAGTGGGTGAGGACAAGTAATGTCCGATATAGTGAACATAGTGTCATGATCAACACTAGACAATATAAGTCCTACTATGTGATTTCTAATGATATCCCATGCTAATTTTCCCTTTAAAGTTGTTGGTTCAGGTATGAGATCATACAAATAAGGCAAAATATTAAGTCACCTACAATGTGTAAGTATACCCTTTGCCCATGACTCATAATTACCCCGATCTAGAAGAACAACTAAAGGGTGAGTAGAAAAACCCATGATAACTCTCCAAATGAAAAAAAATTGAGAAATCTGACCTTACAACATTTAGATCAAATTAATATAACCCATTCCACGCAAACAAAACCCATGAATGAGCCAGAATTACCAAGTAATTGAGCAAAGTGTAAAAACACACAAAACTAAATAAAAAATACCTGGTAAATATTTTGATAAAATAGACTATAGATCTAGAAAGAGCACTAAAACACCTTTCCAATGCCTATTCGTTTGTGCAAAATGGACAATGTGGCCAAAAGTTATGAATTTTTCAAAAACTGAATTTAGCTTGCAGGAAATGAATTTTCTAGCAAAAAACATTTATTTCTAACTTGATTTCTAGAAAATCTACTCATTCTTTGAAGACAAAAATAAAAACTCAGAAATATTTTGATGCTAGGAACAAAACCCACAAATTGTTTCTTGATCCAACAAGCAGAATATGAGAAAATGATTTTTTTTTTACTTTCAGCCAAGAGAAAAATGACACATCATTTTTTCAACAATGATTTTCTCTAGATTTGTGCAAGATATACAAAATCTAAAAGATACCCAGTTCATATTTCGACGCTGGCTACAAAAATTAGAAATCGTTTTTCCTACAAATGAGTGAAAATTGAATTTTTGAATCAAAAATGATGACGGCTCCAATAAAAAACTGCTTGCAACAAACCCTTGTAGCTCCAAAAAATTTCAAAACAAGAACAAACAGCTATAGATCTAAAGCTCTGATACCATGTTGGAGTTGAGAAGATACAACTTCATAGGAGCCCAAAGATCTCTACAAGCAAATAACCTATTACAAGGAGAAGCAAAGAGAAGCAACAAAGGAAATGCTCAAGAATGTAGAGCAAAGTATTCACCTGAAAATGTAAAATGAATAATATTACAAAAGATAGTTTTCAATCATATATAGATGAAAACCCTAAAAAAGAAAACCCTAGGCTTGCACAATAAAAATTAATAAAGTAATTAATTATTATGCACCTAATGTTAGCTTAAGTGAAAAGAGGTAAAAGAGAACTTTACATAATTAAACAAATATTGTTTAATTAATAAAGTAAATACCCAATTACTCTAACAAGGATGACCTAATTGAAGTTACACCTGATGTGTATATATATAGGAGATCAACACTGAAGGTTAGAGAGTAGAGATAAAGTGAAGGATGTAATATGTGAATGTGGTGAAGCAAAGAATATTTTATGAAATAAATTCCATGTATGGTGACTCACCTACATATGTGTGATATAGTATTGAGTAGTTTGTGAATAAAGAAGAGTGTTGATGTAGATGAGCATGGAGATTAGTTTATACTTCAATGGACCTATAATATGGAATATGATAGATTCTATTGTATTAGTTAAAATAGGTAGTGTTACCAATCCTTCTTTACTCTTTCTCAATGGGTTTTGAGCCTTCTTTTGGATAGTGTGTCCTTGAAGTGAGCCTTTCTGTAATATCTTATATTTGGATATAATATATTGTGAGCTAATCCTTAATACTTTTTTTGTTTTTTTTGTTTTTTCACATAAAAATATTGGTGTTCATGTGTCATGTGATTCTATAGTTGTATTCATGCTTTCTTACATTTTTTTAGTAATTTATATTATGTTAATTGGATGGGTTATGTTTAACTAGTTGAAATGAATACTAATTCACCCCCTCTCAGTATTCTAGGTGTTCAATAGTTTCTCCCTCTCCTAATACTTATCCACTTGGGATGATATGGATGAAAAAAGGGATGCAATCATTGATAAGAAAGAAAGTCATAGTTTTTCTTCTCTAGATGCCTCCCCTACTTGTGACATGAAGTTATCTTATGAGATCCAACAATAGAATGTGATGAACATCTTGTTTACTCCTCTGCTAAAAAATCTCCTACCAGGGAATATATCATGGTGTAAGAAGATGATAGCATTGATACATGTCTTTCAAAAAATAGTAATGTGGATTCCTTAGATGGAGATGATAAAGTAAAATTAGAATTCCCCTAGCTAGAATATCATAAAATAAGGATAAGTATGTTGAGATTCTGAAGATTAAATATCCCTTGATTAATGGGCCTCCTAAGTCTCCTCTAATTCTTGGACCCCCTAAAATTCCTCTAATTATTGGACCTCCCAAGTCATCTCCTAAGACACTTCTTATCATAAGACTAACTCAACACAAATAATTACCTCTAGGAGCTATCTTAAATTTGGCAAGGAAAATTACTAGTAATAATGTTTCATTGAAACCTAATTATCATAATGTTTCTCATACATACAACACAAGGAATAATAGGTAACCAAAAATTATACCTACTTCATTACCACTTCCTCAACCTATCTTTCCTAGTGCTCCTCATTTTCCTTTGCATAGTGGAAAGGAGTATGATCTTGTGGAACAACTTAAAAACACTCTTCCAAAGATTTACTAATGGGAACTTATTTAAGATTCACCTAATTAACAAAACATTGTTCAAAATTATTTTTAACAATTAGCGATCCCTCCTAGTGTGCAATAAAATTATGTAGCATCCTTAGTTCGAGGTATGAACTCGGTCAACTTAGACATTACCTTTCATCAAGATGAATTACCTTTATTGGAAACCCAAAAAAATAATGAAGCTTTTATGAAAATGGATAAAATTAATAATCATGGGATAAAACTAACTCTCATTGATAATGGTTTGGATCTTAATCTGTTTAATGTGAACCTTTTAGATAAGATTTGAGTGGACAAGACTATGATTGAACTTGAATCTTTATCTATTCATTGATTTGATATTGGGGAAAATAATCACTTGGTGTGATATCATTCCCTATTAGAGTTGGAAAGATCACATTGCAAGCTCCTATCCATGTCATCCCTAAAGATTAGTTATACAATCTTCTTTTGGATATACCATGGATCCATGAAATGAATGGGGTACCTTCAATTCTTCATCGTTTAATGAAGTATGTCTATGAAAAAAAGGTTTATACAATCAAGGTTGACCCTCAACTAGAAAGTTGTTTACACACTAAAAAAGAAAAGGAAAGTCCTTTGAAAAAATTAATACCAACCTCACAAGTTGAGCCTATACAATAATAAGAGAAAGATAAGTTCCCTTCACCCATCACAATGTTATCAGTGGATGATTTGTGATCATTATATTTCACATCTTAATTTGATAGGAAACCCAAGATTATACTATTAAAGTAAAGAAAAGAGAAAGAAGCTTCCATAATATCCATAGAAGTTGAGTCATCAAAACCATTTCAGTCCACAACCTTTAACAAAGAAGAGGAAAACATAAAATATACATCCACATATGATGAGTGTGATCATGAGAAACCACCAAATTGAAAAGAGATGGAAGAACTTTATGGAAGAGGTTATGAAATTTCGAAAAAAAAATGGAAATAATGGAAAAGGATGTGGTGCTATAAATCAAGGTATTTGTGTCCCTATAGATACTTACACATAAGAAAAAACTAGCAGTATTGGCTATTGTCCTTTGAAAGAAATGAAAGAATCAAATAAACCTTCACTTAATATCAATATAATCATGTAAAACACTCCTAGGACATCTTTAGATACATTCCTAAGTAATGGTTGGGGTCCATTAGATTTTACACCCTCCTTTAAGGGAGAGTATAAAATCTCACAACCTAAAGAGTAATGTGTATGTATGACACCTTGTACTAAAAAAGAAAGACCTTTATCACAAAAGAAAGGAATATATTCTATCACTGATCACGAGAGTACCTTGTTGAGGATCCTCCATGCCCACTTGATATATCTCCCTACATGAAAATGAAAGAAATTATATGACAAAGGTACATTTTGTGCATATCTTTGAGTTCACGCACACTCTACCAATGAATGTAAGGCCTTGAGCATTAAAATTTAAAATATTAAGGATTGTGGTTCTCTTCCTTATGATGATGCTCCTATTTCCTCTAATTGATACTAATTTTCATCCTATCATGTTTCTCATTACCATGTGGCATTAGTAGCTTTATGTGTCTTCTTCATTTCCATTCATGATGGTACAATTTTAGGTGCAATCATATTTTTCTTGATAGAAATATGATAGTGTTTGATGGTTGTCTTTGTTTCTATGATTGGGGAGCAAGGATAACTAGTTTTTAGAGGTGTGCATTCTTTCCAAGCATCCTCTCTTTCTCTCTTTCTACTTAAAATACTAGCATAGAAAGTATGTTGATATTTTAAGTGGGGGGCATATTGTCCCTCATTCATTGTTAGCATGTTCCCTTCTTAGTGATGAGAACATACATATCTTAGGAAGTGTGAACCTTTTATTCAAAGTGTAATGCTTCGCCATGCGACCCTAGAGAAAGTTGCAATTAACTACTTAAACAGACTGATTTGTTTTTTTTATTTAAGTACAATAAAAATGCAATTTCGCTACTTAGCGAACATACCCTAAGGTTACAATACTAAGATTACTTATTAACCCACAACACATAAATGAATCTATAACATTTATCCACATAAGAATTTAAGAATGCATTCATTCCATACAAGATAAAATACATTAAAGAATAAGAGATCAATTTCAATTGCATTTATCCCCATTTAAACATTAAGATTACAATTTTCATTCCTTGAATGAGGCGAGTCCAACAAATAAGGTTACAAGTACAACTTCCACCTCGATAAAAAATGAGGGGTAAAATTATATAAGATCAACTGAAATGAAATAAAGCAAGAACTAATAATAAATCCAACGAGCTCTCCAACTAGAAGTCTCGTCCACATGAACATGAAGAAAGCCCAATGGAGTAAGGTACATGCCACCAAACCAAGTGGAACCCAAAATCCCACCCCCCGTGCTAGGGGATAGTAACAAGGAATCCTAGCCAAGGACATCTACCTCTAGACACAGGCTAACACAATACTGAAACAAACTGAAACAACCCAAAACATGTACCACACAAGTACATCACAAATACATCACAAGTACAGCTTAAGCATGGTCACATTGCTTCCAAAAATAAAGCAGATCAAGTATGTTAAGAGAACCATACACATAATAATCGAATACCAACTATGCTCACAAGTGGTATGTTAAGGAAGCCATACACATAAAATCGAATACCAACTGTGGTCACATCAGGCATGCTACAGAAACCATACCCACAAAATCAAATACCAACTATTGTCCTAGACAAAGTGTCATCACACAATTTGTCATGAGTTACCCACTGCGGATCATCAAGATGGTGGCCTCAAACCGATCCCGGCCCTCATACTTAATAATGCAGAGTCAAACACCTTTCGTACAGACAAAATAGATGAACTTGCCTCTCTAGGCTTCACACCCATCCCAAGCCTAACCTAACATTTGGGTCCATGGGTGAGGCATAATTATCTTGATTAGTGAAAATTTAGTCCTAATCTTCTAAGAATTGTTTTAGTTATAACTTCATCAAACCACTTCCAAAGGTTACCCAAACACCAAGGGTAAAAAGTGCAACACACAAGATACCATAATCACTCCTTTCTCAGGAGGCAACATAAGTTCAAACCCTCTCCAAACATTGGAGGTAATGTAACACCCCTCCATTTTGCTTCTTGTGTGTTTGCTTTATGCTATGTTTGGGATGTAGCTACTATTATACTAGACACACCTGGTTGTTTGTGTTTTGATCGCTACTATTGAGTGACATTGATTATTGTGTGATGTGGATTATCTGACTATTGTTTCACATGTATTATGGATTATTGATGTTAGTAGAGTTAGCTTGAGATATTGTATTACGTGATTTCTGATTATGATGTAATGTCAGTCTTGGATGAGAGTATTGGTGAAGAGGACGATTCGCATCACTCGCTTGCAAGTGCCCTACGAATCCGTGATTTCTTCTTCACGGTGTGTATTATATATTGGATATACTGTATTATGTTGTTTACTAGGTTTCAGGTTGCAGGTACATGACATCGACTCCACCTGGTTTCACAGGTTTGAGCATGTCGATCCAATGGTTAAGTTGAAAGGGAGATAGTAACTAGGTAACATGTGTCAGGTCTACGCCCTAGCCTTAGTGTGTCATCAGTCCTGATTGTTGAGTCATTTTTTACCTTATTAATGTTATTTGATTATGTTGGATGCTTTATTATTTAATCATTATTTTAGAGTTATTGCATTATTGAAAGTAGAGTTTATTTTAATATTAAGTAAAATTTATGTTTAGATGAAACTGTATTTAATTAAATTTTAATTTATTTAATTAATTAAATTAATCTTGGAAAAGGTTGAATTTAATTATTAAATAATTAAAATTAATTAATTGAGTTTATTGAAATAAATTTAATTAAATTTGCCGATAAGGGCATGGTTCGGTGGTCAAGTCGCTCGGTTGTAGTGACAGCCACCAGGGTTCAAACCCCCGCTGGGCCAAAGTGCTCGCAGGCCTTGTGCCTTCGCTGGGCCAAAGTGCTCACAAGCCTTGTCTTCGCTGGGCCAATGTGCTCGTAGGTTTGGTTGTTTCTTGTGGTTTCTTGTATCTAGTTCATAGCTCCGGTCAAAAGCATTTACCCCTAATAATATGGGTGCATTGCACCTTTTCAAAAAAAAAAAATTAAATTAAATTAAATTAAATTAAAAGAATTGAAAGAAAATAGAAATTGCACTTGAAAATCAATTTGGGGTTTTCAAAAATGGGAAAAGGAAATAAATATCTATTTTCACTTTGCATGCAAAAGGAAATTAGGGTTAGATTAGATATTTGAGTTTTAATGTGAATGCATGTTTCAATTTTTGGGAGGGAGGTTTTTGGAAGGATTGATATTTTTCAAAGGGAGGTTTTTGGAAGGATTGATATTTTTCAGAGGAATTTGGGAAATTTTGAAGAATTTGCACAAAGAAGGATTGGAAGCAATTTTGGATTGTAGAGTTTGTTTGGAGAATTATTTGTTTGCAATTATCAAAGTTCTTGGATTGGATTCGTTGCACGTTTGAAGAAATTTCAGGAATTCTTGGGAGGAAGCTTGCATCAGATATTCATCTTCTTCTGTAGCTTTGCATTCCAGGTTTTGTCTTGATTGTTCATTTCGTAAATTATTGTTTTCAAATTTGTTAAAATCAATTGTGAATTGGAAATTGTTAGATGAATCTAGATTTAGATTTATTCAAATTTAGGGGAAATTGTTAAAATTCACTGTAGGGTTTATTCAGTAAACAGGAAATGTTGGTTCATCGCTTAAATTAAACATTGGTTGAAATTTAAACACTTAGGTTTTGGAATGAATATTTTACCCTTGTAATTGTTCAGATATGTTCTTCAAAAGAGAATCAAACCCTCGTAGAAAACCTTCAGTAAAAGGGTCTGTTTCAATTTTCTTTACTTAGTTATTGTGAATTTTAAGGAATAGTGTTGAAAGAAATTTAGATTTTCACCTTTTTGACTTTGGAATGAAATTCTAGAAAAATTTATCAAATTTATGTTTCCGGATTTATTTATTATTCCTTCAATTTTACCAGTAATTTAATCCTACGAAAATAAATATATTTATATATATATATATATAATATATATATAAATATACATCTTATATAAATATTTATATCTATTATATTGTCATAGATAAAATCTATTTTCTGATTTAAAATTAAATGTCATCTGTATGGCATGACAGAGGTATGAATTTCTATGTTGGGAGATTTTCGGATTTTTTTATTTGTATTGGTAAATGTTTTTTTTTTGTTTAAAATTTTTGTGTTGTGACAGTGGCTGGTACAAGGTACCGCCCACCGCACATACACTATGGTGGGGAAAGCACTATACATGGGTCAGCGCGCCCACCTTTTTAGGGGGGACACGCTGCCCCATGGAAAGCACCACCCCCTGGTTAATGCCTATGGTGCGTTCGGCCGGTACATAGTACTACCAGTGCCCATAGAATTTTGTCTACGGGTACGGGTAAGTCCAGCCCGCCCTTAAGTTTTTTCTTTAATTTTTTTTTTTATTTTGTATTTTTTTTAATATGTTTTTTTTTATTAAATAGTTTAAATTTATAAGATTTGTTTTAGAATGAAAATTTAATTATTTTTTTATTTTCACACCTATGTGTGTCCATAGTCTGAGGTAGCTTGGGAAACATGACAGGGGTTACAGAGTTTATTTTTATCATAATTATATTAATGTTATATAAAAATATATATATATTAAATATTTATATATATATGTATTTATTTAAATATTTTTATTGGTATTTGTATTTTTTTTAAGAGAAATGGTTATAGATTTTTTTCCAGAATGATTTAATGTTCAGATTATAATATTTTTTTTTTTTAATAGAGTTGCTTTTTCCTTATTTGATTAACATGCTAGTATTACTTTTAACATAAAGGATGAATTTAAATTATATAAGTATGTTTAGTCATTGTTAGAATATATATATATATATATATATATATATATTTGAGAGAATATATATATATGTAAATAATGATCAGTTTAGACATGTTAACACATGCATGTAGTTAGACAACAAATTTAATGGAAATCTCTTATTAAACATGTTTGAATAATATTGCAACAAAAAAAGTATTTGTTTTAATGGTGAAATTATTGCGTTTTAGTGAAGATTTATAAAGATAGTATTTATTTTCTGCAAGATGCATTAAGTAGAAATATGGATTTAAGATATCCAAACATAGTGTATTTTCTTTATCAATGCATTATTATATTATTTTTCTTTTTTTAAGTGGATGCTTTGGGAAAGGGTGAATTGTGTAATTATTGTAAAGTCTTCCAGTGTATGTGGGTCATTCCCATGTCAGTTGATGTTCGTTTTTCCATGGGTAGATTTATTTGAGTGTTCTCCTCCAAGTGTTGGAGTGAGATTCTTTATTTGTCATCTCCTAGATTAGGAGAGATTGAGTTATTTAGTTCTATAACACTTGATTCACCCTTAGAGTCTAGATTTGAGTAGTGAGTTATCCATTAGAAGAGTGGCTTTTGTTAGGGGCCAGAGCCCAAAGAGGTAAACCGGGTGACCTTCAAAAGTGCTTTTAAGAAGTGATAATTAAAGCAAAGTACTTAGATTACTAGGATGCATTCACATTAACCAAGATAAAATTAACCTCACTCGCAGACACAAGGGCTTGTTTAGACTTGGGGTGAGTGAGAAGGCTTGGAATGGCAAGGTCAACTAGCTTTTCCATACGAAAGGTAGTTGATTCCGCTTGAGTGAGTATGAGGGCCGGGATTCGGTTGAGGTCACCAGGATTACCAGAGCCTATGAAGGATGCCCAGAGGAGATCTCATTACGCACCTTGCGATGACACTCTATCTAGGATAACCTTGATTATATGTTGTGTGTATGGTTTCTTTAGCGCAATTGATTTTATTATGTCTGGAAGCAATGTAACCGTGTTAGTGTTAGATTTATATTGTGCATATGTATGGTTGAGTCAGTTTGTTTAGTTAGTTAGCCTTTGGTTAGAGGTAGTTGATATCTTGTCCATGTTGTATTTTTACTATCTCCTAGGATGGGGGGTGGTCCTTCGGGTACCACTAGGTTGGGTGGAACATGCACCAAAACCATTGGGTCCCCCTTTGTTCTTCAGTTCGTGGAAGCGAGACATCTAGTTGGACAGCTTGCGGATATTGTTACTCTCTTCTTGTACTATTGTAATTCTTTTTGTATCAGTTGTATTTACCCCTCTTGTTGCTATGAGGAGGATCTTGTAATTATTATAGTCTTATATATTTTGACTCATTCTAGGAATGAGGATTGTAATCTTGTATTGGTTTAGATAATGGAATTATGTGTTGGTTAATCTATTCATATCTTGTATTTACTTATGTTAGATGTATGTCTTTACTTGAGATGTTTATTGCAATGTAATTTAGATGATGTATGTTAATGGGAATTAAGTAATCTCGGTTACGTAGCCTTAGGGGAGGTTGTCAATTTTAGGTGAACTTGTATGTATAATGCACTTTAATAAAATAAGAATTTGTACGCATTTGTAGTAGATTGAAACCTCCTCTAGGGTTGTGTGGCGGGGCATTACAGGTAACAAAGTAAAAAAGTCACTCTTGATAAGGAGGCACAAATCACATAATCCACTCCTTCCATAGGAGGTACAAAACTTCCTTGTTCGTGGAAACCAGGTTAAACACTGACTAGACACCATGCGCTACCCAAGGGGATTCACAATGGGTTGACATCAAAAATGATAACCCCCAACCTCTAGGATCTTCTGGAAGACTTACATATTAAAGACAATTTTAACCCACTTCCCAAACAAGAACACGAAGGAAAAGTTGACTGAAGGCAATTGAAAGAAACTACCTTTGGATATACAAAATCCATTTCCTTACTTCATTCAGTAATCTATTGCATCAATGACACTTAATTTAACAACATCTTGTCAAGACAAAGGACGAAATTTAAACCAAACATTTAATTTCCTAATTGCCTTCAAATAAAAAAATAAGCATCTTCATCTATAACTAAGAACATATCGCTTTAAAATAGATAACCATACATCCTTGCAAACTAAATCATTTTAAAAATAAATCCATTAATTTCGTTATTAACACATTACTTAAAAATCGCATATTTTCCCTTTTCCAATCTATTATTTAAAAAAATAAAACAATAATTTAATTTAAGATATCATATTTTCCCATTTGCTCAAATTCAATTTAATTCATGCCATAAGAAAATAAACCAACATTACTTAATTATATATACATATAATATATATATATATATATAACTATGTCATTTATATATATATAAATGTATTACATATATATCCATTTGATCATAAGACACATAAATATATATATATAATATTATATTATTATATAATATTATATTATTATATAATATAATATTACTATTAATACATATTATAATTGATATAATACATATCAATAATTAATATTATAATATTGATAATATTAATATAAATATATATATATAATAAAATAAATGTATTTTATTTTATTTAGATTTTGAGCCAAGGTTGACTGACCTCGAACCACGCACCAACCTTTAGGGTTCAGCCGCACGGTTCTTGAGGCACGTGCATAAGGATTAGGGTTGGCCGTGCTTTAGAGCTAGCGGATTTACCAGGGCAGTAGTTGCATTTATTTCCATGGCTGCGTGATTTTTTATAGAGGAGCGGCGATTTCTATTGGGGCCATGCTGCTAAGGGTTGATGATGGCTGTGTGCACAACCGACCACCATTGTTGGTGGTGTTGTGCTTTGCACAGCAGCCGCCAACAATGGCGGTGACTTCTTACACATTGGCCACAAGGGTTTGTGGGGGCCACGCTCGGCACGGCTCCCTCCACTCACCTCCCATGGGGGCCACGGTGGGGGTGAGCACCCAGCGCCTCCCCCAACCTCATTTTTTTTTAGTTTAAAAAAAATAAAATTTAATTTATAATTTTATTTTTTTGAAACAATAACGCTCGTAGATTTTTTGAAATCTGTGCACCTCTTAGGGGTTTTTAGAAATTTTAGACAGCATAACCCCCTCTTAGATGAAATTTTAAAGAAATGAATAGGTATATATATATATTCCAAAATAGATATATACATGGATTCAACATTCCTTTAAGGAATTGAAGAACTAAATTGAACACATAAAATTTAAATTATAGTCAAGAACTCTTTTTTGTTTTATTTTGAGAAATTTAATTTTCAATACAATTTTTCAAATGTTGAAAACAAGATCTAAGATGGGTTTTTCTTGCAGTTCAACTAAGCTTATATAATTTCAACATCATATAAATTTTAGAAACCTTTCAAATGAAAACTAATTTAATAGCAAGAAAATCTGTTTTCCTAAAATATTGAAAAATCGTTAATGGAGCTCTGAATCCTTTCTTTGATTTCAGTTCCTCCAAGTAATCCAGCTTGTTTCTCCAAATTCAAAATCCCCAAATCTAGAAATTCCAAAAACACAACCAAAAATTCCTTTCCTTTTTCTCCATCTACATTTTTCAATTATTCCATCCTCTTCCAAAATTGTGAAGGAAAATTCAATAATAAAGAAAATTCCAAAAATATCTCATTCAATCACTGTAATCAATTTCAGAAAACAGAAAACGGAAAATATCTCTAATTTCAATTTTTTTTTTGAATTTAAAATTTATAAAATGCAATTTGAAACCTTCTCTTTCATTTTTCAATTTCACATAAATAAATCCATTAATTTCAAAATGAACAACTTATCTAATTTCAACACAATCAATTTAATTAATTAATAAATAAATCTAATCCACGATTAAATTATTTAATAATTAAATTAAATTAATTAATAATTAAATTAAATTAATTAATAAAATAAATTACGTTATTAACATAATACCAGATCAATTTCAATCCACAAGTTAAATGCATATAATCATTTAATTACCCTTTTCAACTTGCAATTAAATAATCGAAGAGAGAAAAATATAAAACAATTAACCCGACTAAGACTAGATGACACGCTATGACTAGGGTGACGACTTGGCACGAAAAACCTAGCTACTATGTCCCAATCAAATACCATTGGGAAATGGACATGCTCAAACCTATGAAACTAGGTGGAGTCGATGTCTTGTACCTGTCAACCTACGAAAAAAAATTTAACCACATGCATATATATGCCATAATTAAAACACACCATGAAGAGAAAATCTCAAAATCGCAGGGCACTCACAAGCAAGTGGTGCAATCTATCCCCTTCACCAATACAGTATTACTAACTGACGTATCTAACATCATTAATGTAATCAAAACATAAAACATCATTAATGCAAATGTTCACAATGCTAATCTAAAGCATGCCATAATGATAACATCATAATAAAATACTATCACATCAAAATACATCACCAAATCACGATAAAGATAGTGATCACATAGTAACCAAGTACCAAGGTCAAAGAACTAACAGAGAATAAGGCCTAACCAAAGATAACACTATTCAATCAAAAGGGAAAAACAGAGGGGTTTTGCATCCTCCCCCACTAGGATTAGGCTTACTCCTGGAAGTCTGCAACTACCCCTAGTGCAAATTCCATACAATCTCTCATAACCAAGGGCTCCAAAACTAAACCACTCCATGCCTCAACATAAAAACACAGCAACCCATGCCATATACAACTCAACCAAGAACACTATCAATCCAACCGAGACAACATGGTGAAGCAATCTCCAACCAAGTCTCCAAAAACACATAACCAAGATTTATCACACATAATACACATATGTACCAATACACATCACCAGAAAGCAACATACCAAACTGCAATAGAAGAATCCATGAACCAAGAACAAATACCACCTCAATATCTCAAAAATCATACTAGTGGCTTGATGGGGTTAGGTTGTACATAGAGTGAGACCATCCAAACAAGACTACAATGACCTGTCTCTTGTTGTATAAGGTGATCAGCCTCCAAGAGATGGTCATCACACCAAGGTGAGTAGTGGGTCCTAGCTGCAAAACAAACTCACATACCCCCAAACTCAACGTTTCCTGCATCTACTTCCTTGTACACACTCACCAAGTCTATCTCATACATCCCTGGAGAGGAATCACAATACAACACATAACCGACATTGAAACAACAAGGATAACTAGCTTAGCCACCAATTTCATAAAGAAGAGAAAATTAAAGTTCCATTTCAATAATAAAGAAATAAATATGCATAATATCAACACTGAATAAAATTTATAACCACTAGGGTTATAAGAAAATAAGATCAAAATTTGTGGCTAAACCTTCACAATCAAATATAAACAAAATTTCAGCCTTCACAATTAACTGAAAAGGATCATCAATAACCGAAAAGAAAGTTCACAATCTTCAAAATTTCACTATACAACAATTATGTGACTAGATACTAGCCACAAAACGAGGAAGGAGGAAACAATGTCCAACTAGAATGATATTAGCCCTAATGTGATGTGGAATGAGCACACAATCCACATGATCCAAAGTCTATCCACGAGTCTCAAACAAGATACAATTACTCATTTCTTACATTTACATTGGTACAACTACATACATAATCCCATAGGAACATCCAATTCCATAGCTCATGGGATACGTATCATAAATTTCCCTCCAAAACCTTTTATCAGGTTACTTTCATGCTACTCTTTCCATAGAGTACATCATGCTAAAGTAAAATCCATGAACACGTGATCACTTAACCATTCCACTAACAATTTGCAGGGACAACATAGTGGGCACAAATGTACCCATAGAACCCAGTGTTTAAACCTAGGCTTTGATACCATTTTTAACGCCCCGCCACGTGACCCTAGAGGAAGTTTCAATTAACTACTTAAATAGACTAATTTTTTTTTTTTTTAAGTACAATAAACATGCAAGTTTGCTACTCAGAAAACATACCCTAAGGTTACAAGACTGAGATTACTTATTAACCCACAACACATAAATGAATCTATAACATTTATCCACATAAGAACTTAAGAGTGCATTCATTCCATACAAGATAAAATACATTAAAGCATAAGAGATAACTTTGAATTGCATTCATCCCCATTTAAACAATAATATTACAGTTTTCATTCCCCGAATGAGGTGAGTCCAACAAATAAGGTTACAATTACAACTTCCATCTCGATAAAAAATGAGGGGTAAAATAATATAAGATCAACTAAAATGAAATAAAGCAAGAAATGATACTAAATCCAACGAGCTGTCCAATTGGAAGTCTCATCCACATGAACATGAAGAAATCCCAACGGAGTAAGGTGCATGCCACCCAACCAAGTGGAACCTGAAGGCCCATCCCCTGTGCTAGGAGATAGTAACAAGGAATCCTAGCCAAGGACATCTACCTCTAGTCACATGCTAACACAATACTGAACCAAATTGAAACAACCCAAAACATGTACCACACAAGTACATCACAAGTACAACTCAAGCATGGTCACATTGCTTCCAGAAATAAAGCAGATCAAGTATGTTAAGAGAACCATATGCATAATAATCAAATACTAACTATGGTCACAATCGGTATGTTAAGGAAACCATACCCATAAAATTGAATACCAACTTTGGTCACATTAGGTATGTTACGGAAACCATACCTGCAAAATCAAATACCAACTATTGTCCTAGGTAGAGTGTCATCACATAGTTCGTCATGAGTTACCCACTGCGGATCATCAAGATGGTGGCCTCAAACCGATTCTCGACCCTCATACTTACTAATGCAGAATCAAACACCTTTCGTACAAACAAGATAGATGACCTTTCCTGTCCAGGCCTTCCCACCCATCCCAAGCCTAACTGAGCACGTGGGTCCATGGGTGAGGCATAATTATCTTGATTAGTGAGAAGTTAGTCCTAATCTTCTAAGTATTGTTTTAGTTATCACTTGATTAAACCACTTCTGAAGGTTATCCAATCTTACCTCTTTCGGGCTCTGGCCCCTATAGAAGCCACTCTTCTACTTGACAACACACACACCATCCAAACACCAAGGGTACAAAGTGAAACACACAAGATACCACAACCACTCCTTTCTTAGGAGGCAAGATAAGTTCAAACCCTCTCCAAACATTGGAGGTAACAAGGTAACAAAGTCACTCCTGATAAGAAGGCACAAATCACATAATCGACTCCTTCCATAGGAGGTACAAAACATCCCCGTTTGTGGAAACTAAATTAAACACTGACCAGACACCATGCACTACCCAAGGGAATTCACAAAGGGTTGACATCACAAACGACAACCCCCAACCTCTAGGATCTTCTGGAAGACTTATAGATTAAAGACTCTTTTAACCCACTTCCCAAACAAGAACATGAAGGAAAATTTCATTGAAGGCAATTGAAAGAAACTACCTTTGGGGTTGATGCAAGAAGTTGGGTCCACAAAAAGCTGAGAAAGTGGAAGTGTTTTTGTTGTTTTTCACAATTTTTCACACTTGGACTCAAAATTTGAGGCACTTACACAATGAATTTTAAAAAAATTAGTATTATGAAATTTAGAATTTAGAATCTAGTTTCTAAATATGTAAATTATTCAAATACCCAGATTGTAGAAATCAAATTTTGATAGGGATCTATAAAAACCACTTTTTAAAAGTCACTATTTTTTTACCATACCATGCATGTGTATGAACACCACTTTTTGACCCAAATAAAATAATTTTTCTAATTCCTTTTGAGGAAAGAGAGCTAACAACATGAAGATTGATGGAGAATTTTTTTTGTAATTTTTTGTTGAATATTTTTTTTTATTAAATTTTTATTGGCCTTAATTATTGTTTTTAAAAATCAATGTGTACGAACAACATAATTTGACCTAAACTAAACATTTTTTGAAACTTTTTTTTTTCATTTTGTAGAGAATTGTCTAAAGATTGATGTCAAATAATTTTTTTTACAAGAAACCTCACCAAAAAAAAGTCTGATATTTCATGTTAAAGGACTAGTTTGCTTTGAAATTAATTTAAAAATAAAAGATATAATCCAATATTAATAAAAATTATATATTTGGAAACTAGACATCAGTTCTGTAATGGGTTTTAATTTTATAGATTGATTCATAAAAAAAGTCCATCAACCATATTGTCAAAGTTGGACATTCTTCTTCAATCTGCCTTAGTTTTCTAGTTGCAGGTCAAAGACTAAGGCTCGGATTGCCAAGCCTTTCTCGAGCCTAAAACCAAGGCTGCAAGTGGGTTGGAGATTCAAACTTTTAATAATTTTTTTGATTATTTAAAAATAAAAATGCTTTTGCATTTTAAAATGGGTACCCGTTTTTCTTTTCAAAACGCATACGCGTTTAAAAATGGGTACTTGTTTCTAAAATGTTTTTTTTTTGAAATAAATGACTTGTATGCACTAAAAAAAGTGTATGCGTTATATAACACATACACGTTTTATAACATGTACGCGTTTTGTAGTGCATACGCATTTTTTTAGTCTTGGGTACCTGATGCATAACACATATGTGTTTTTTAATAGAGCGTATGAGTTTTTAGTGAGATTTTTTTTTTTGGCCAAAACTTCCCCTCTTCGTGGACCCAACTTCTTGCACTTACCCTTTGGATATACTAAATCCATTTCCTTACTTCATTCAATAATCTATTGCATCAATGACACTTAATTTAACATCTTGTCAAGACAAAGGACAAAATTTAAACCAAACATTTAATTTCCTAATTGCTTTCAAATAATAAAATAAGCATCTTCATCTATAACTAAGAACATATCGCTTTAAAATAAATAACCATACATCCTTGCAAACTAAATCATTTTAAAAATAAATCAATTAATTTCATTACTAACACATTACTTACAAATCCCATATTTTCCCTTTTCAAATCTATTATTTTAAACAATAAAACAATAATTTAATTTAAGATATCATATTTTCCCATTTGCTCAATTTAATTTAATTCATGCCATAAGAAAATAAACCAACAATACTTAATTATATATAAATATGATTTATATATATATATATATAACTATGCCATTTATATATATATATATTACATATATATCCATTTGATCATAAGACACAAAAATATATATATAATATTATATTATTATAAAATATAATATTACTATTAGTACATATTATAATTGATATAATACATATCAATAATTAATATTATAATATAAATAATATTAATATATATATATATATATATATATAATAAAATAAATGTATTTTATTTTATTTAGATTTTGAGCTAAGGTTGATTGACATCGAACCGCATGCCAAACTTTAGGGTTGAGCTACATGGTTCTTGAGGCACGTGCATAAGGATTAGTGTTGGCCATGCTTTAGAGCCAATAGATTTACTAGGGTGGTGGCCGCATTTGTTTCCATGGCCGCATGTTTTTTTATAGAGGGGCGAAGGTTTCTATTGGGGCTGCACTGCTAAGGGTCAGTAGCAGTTGTGTGCACAACTAACCACCATTGTTGGTGGTGTTGTGCTTTGTACAAAAACTGCCAACAATGGTGGCGACTACTTACACAGTGACCACGGGGATAGTGGGGGCCACACTGGGCACAACTCCCCCCACTCGCCTCTCATGCGGGGCGCGATGGGGGTGAGCCCCTAGTGCCTCCCCCTTTTCTAATTTATAATTTAAAAAAAAATGAGGTTGGGGGAGGTACTGGGGGCTCACCCCCACCACGCTCCCCATGGGAGGCGAGTGGGAGGAGTCGCCCCCAACGCGGCCCCCACTACCCCCACGGCCATTGTGTAAGCAATCACCATCATTGTTGGTGGCTACTGTGCAAAGCATAGCGCCACCAACAATGGTGGTCGGGTGTGCACATAGCCACCATCGATCCTTAACAGCGCGGCCCCAATAGAAACCGCTACCCCTCTGTAAAAAAACACACGGCCATGGAAAGAAACGCAGTCGGCACCCTGGTAAATCCATCGGCTCTAAAGCACGGCCAACCCTAATCCTTATGCACGTGCCTTGAGAATCATGTGGCTCAACCCTAAAGGCTGGCGTGCGGTTCGAGGTCAGTCAACCTTGGCTCAAAATCTAAATAAAATAAAATACATTTATTTTATTATATATATATTTATATTATAATATTAATTATTTATATGTATTATATCAATTATAATATGTATTAATAGTAATATTATATTATATAATAATATAATATTATATATATATTTTTGTGTCTTATGATCAAATGGATATATATGTAATACATATATATATATATATATATGACAAAGTTATATATATATATATATATATATATATATATATATATTATGTATATATAATTAAGTAATGTTGGTTCATTTTCTTATGGCATGAGTTAAATTAAATTGAGCAAATGGGAAAATATGATATCTTAAATTAAATTATTGATTTATTTTTTTTAATAATAGATTGGAAAATGGCAAATATGGGATTTGTAAGTAATGTGTTAATAACGAAATTAATTGATTTATTTTTAAAATGATTTAGTTCGCAAGGACGTATGGTTATTTATTTTAAAGCGATATGTTCTTAGTTATAGATGAAGATAATTATTTTATTATTTGAAGGCAATTAGGAAATTAAATGTTTGGTTTAAATTTCGTCCTTTGTCTTGACAAGATGTTGTTAAATTAAGTGTCATTGATGCAATAGATTACTGAATGAATTAAGGAAATGGATTTAGTATATCCAAAGGTAGTTTCATTTAATTGCCTTTAGTGAACTTTTCCTTCATGTTCTTGTTTGGGAAGTGGTTTAAAAGTGTCTTTAATCTATAAGTCTTCTAGAAGATCCTAGAAGTTGGGGGTTGTCATTTGTGATGTCAACCCATTGTGAATTCCCTTGGGTAGTGCATGGTGTTTGGTCAGTGTTTAACCCAGTTTCCATGAACGGGGATGTTTTGTACCTCCTATGGAAGGAGTGGATTATGTGATTTGTGCCTCCTTGTCAGGAGTGACTTTGTTACCTTGTTACCTCCAGTGTTTGGAGAGTGTTTGAAATTATGTTGCCTCCTGAGAAAGGAGTGGTCATGGTATCCTGTGTGTTTCACTTTGTACCTTTGGTGTTTGGATGGTATGTGTGTTGTCAAGTACAAGAGTGACTTTTGTAGGGGCCAGAGTTCGGAAGAGGTAAGATTGGGTAACCTTCGGAAGTGGTTTAATCAAGTGATAACTAAAAAAATACTTAGAAGATTAGGACTAACTTCTCACTAATCAAGATAATTATGTCTCACCCATGAACTCACGTGCTTAGTTAGGCTTGGGATGGGTGGGAAGGCTTGGAGAGGCAAGGTCATCTATCTTGCCTATATGAAAGGTGTTTGACTCCGCATTATTAAGTATGAGGGTCGACGATCGGTTTGAGGCCACCATCTTGACGATCCATAGTGGGTAACTCATGACGAATTATTTGATGACATTCTATCTAGGACAACAGTTGGTATTCGATTTTGTGGGTATGGTTTCTGTAACATGCCTGATGTGACCACAGTTGGTATTCAATTTTATGGGTATGGTTTCCTTAACATACCGGTTGTGAGCATAGTTGGTATTTGATTATTATGTGTATGGTTCTCTTAACATACTTGATCTTCTTTATTTCTAGAAGCAATGTGACCATGCTTAAGTTGTACTTGTGATGTATTTGTGATGTACTTGTGTGGTACATGTTTTGGGTTGTTTCAGTTTGGTTCAGTATTGTGTTAGCCTATGTCTAGAGGTAGATGTCCTTGTCTAGGATTCTTGGTTACTATCTTCTAATATGGGGGGTGGCCCTTCAGGTTCCACTTGGTTGGGTGGCATGCACCTTACTCCATTGGGCTTTCTTCATGTTCGTGTGGATGAGAGTTCCAGTTGGAGAGCTTGTTGGATTTAGTATCAGTTCTTGCTTTATTTCATTTCAGTTGATCTTATATTATTTTACCCCTCATTTTTTATCGAGGTGGAAGTTGTAATTGTAACCTTATTTGTTGGACTCACCTCATTCAGGGAATGAAAGCTGTAATCTTAATGTTTAAATGGGGATGAATGCAATTGAAAGTTATCTCTTATGCTTTAATGTATTTTATCTTGTATGGAATGAAGTCATTCTTAAGTTCTTATGTGGATAAATTTTATAGATTCATTTATGTGTTGTGGGTTAATAAGTAATCTCAATCTCGTAACCTTAGGGGATGTTTGTTGAGTAGCGAACTTGCATGTTTATTGTACTTAAACAAAAAAAAAATAGTCTGTTTAAGTAGTTAATTGCAACTTCCTCTAGGGTCACTTGGCGAGGCGTTACACTAAGTGTGGTCTTCTCAATTAATGTGTTGTGTCTTCTTGGTGGTGACTTTGGGTTTTATGTCCTTCAAGAGTGTGACCTTTCTTGGCATATGACTTTCATCTTAGTGGTAATGCTATGGCTTGCATTCCCTAAGTTGTAAATATTTTATCCTCAACTAAGTCCTCTCTTGCTGACATTAAGCATGATTTTCTCTAAGGTGAGGTCTTTAATGATCTAATAACAATTCATTTTACTATCCTATTCTATTGTATTTTAAAAAATTTCATGGCCACCAATCATAACATAAATTTCTTGCTAGTGGATCTTTTTTGTTTTTCACGAGTGTCTAGGATAGTGCAGCTTGCTAGCCTTGTGGAACCTCTTTGTGTGGCACCTTATCAAAGTTATCAGGGGGTATAATTTTGGTATAATTGACATGTGGGATCATGTAAACTTGGGATTACTTTCCCATCATCCACTTTTTTGTGGGTACATACTAACATAGTGTGTGTTTCTCATATTTTTCTTGGGGGTTCACCTAGTGTATTTCAGATTATACTAGCCCTTTGTGAGTGTATTTTTCATGGCCACTGAACATAACACAAATTCCTTTCCTATGGACCCATGTTTTTCATAAGTTATTTCACATCCTTATGAGTGTTTTTGATCAACACGACATAATGCAACTTGCTACTTCATATTTCTTTCATATTTACATTAATTTTGGCATTGTATCCTTGTGTATCTTGTATTTTTAATGTATATAATATGTATATGTGTGTCCCATTGTACTTATGTTATTTTTCCATGGGATCTTGATCTTGGGGGCTTGATCATCCCCCTTGATTGTTTTCATCCTATCCCATCAACATTTGTGTAGTTGGACCCCTCTTGATGCTTATTTTTCTACTTTAGTGTGAGTTTGAGTGCAAGTTCATACTCTCATTAAAGTGGGGGATAAATGTAGTGATGGAAAATGTACTTTAAATTTTCTCATTATGTTTGTATTCCCCTCAGTAATTAGACTCAATCAAGCCGCTAATTAACCCAATTGTGCATTTAAAAGCCTAATTGATATAATTTTCCAAAATGGGAGCCACATTAAACAATTGCAAACATCAAATTAAACACCTTTAAAATTGCTTGTTCTTGATTTAGGTCCTAGGACCCATTCACCCAAGGGAAAATATGCCCCCTTTAGATTCCAGAGCCCAATTTAAAATGTATTTGGTGATATTTTAATGATCCTAATTCAAGTTGCAATTGTTGGCTTTTGAATTTTAATTATCAAGAATTTAGAAAATCACCTATAAATACATAGTTATTTTATTAATTCAAACTAAGCAACATTATATAGCATCAAGGAAGCTTTCAAAAGAGAAAATATTATTGTCAAGATCATTCAAGAGAAAATTTACTAGTCTTCTACATGAACATTTAAGATATCAAGCATCACATCAAAGTTATTTTCATCTATGCATGTTTTTGGAGCTAACATTGTGATGTAAGTTTCAAGCATTCAAGTCAAATCAAGAATCCAATCAAGCCATTTCATCCAAGATCCAATCTCTAGAGTGATGTGTTAGACTCTACTCCTCCAATGAAAAACATTAAAAGGTTTGGTGAGTTGCAAAAAGCTAATGTTCATTCATCATTCCTTCCTTTAATTATTATTTCATTACAAGGTTTAATTACCAAAACAAGGTTTTACCAAGGAAAACCCCTATTCATGAAAAAACAAAAAAATATCTCTCTTTGTATGTAAAAATTTGTAGGTGAAGAAGGATTGAAGATTGCTCAAAAGTGAAATATTATAAAGTTGTCCAAGTTGTCAAGCCACAAAATCTTACTTGCAGAATTTATTTCTGACTTTCAAATAATGAGATCTAGAGGATTTTGGAGTGCAAATCTAAGACTAGAGGACTGTGAAATCAAATTTTGGATCCTTATATAGTAGGAACCATTTTCCCTAGGGAAACTCTATCCTAGGATGACACTCAATAAAAAAATTTGGCAGCTAGTACACATCAACATACCCTTCTCAGATCTATCAAAAATCTATTGTTTCTAATTTTTGTGTTCTTTAAATTTATGATTCAAGTTTCATATTGCATAATTGAGTTAATTAAGAATTTTTGGTTTTTTTCCCAAAAGTGCATTTTAGGCATATTTACCTTATCTTGTCATAAGGAAAATAGCCAAGATCTCCAATAGGGTTGAATCACCTAAGGGTTAAAATTCAATCCTACCTTTAGAGATCTATTATTTCCTAGTGAAATAAGGAAGATAGGTGCATTCATTCTCCATTTACCTATTTTTCCATCACCCATTTTATTTCATTTCATTTTGGTGAACTCAACATTCTTGCACTATAAAATTTCCTATTTGAAGGTCTTTAAAACCCTAGATCTAGGATTTGCATTAGTTTCAATTGAAATTGCATTAATTTGCATTATAATTTCATTAATTTTCATTCTATTCATGGTTTTCAAAATTCCATTGGTTTACATCTCACTTAGGTTTTTGAGTTGGAATTTTACATTATTTAAAATCTAAAAAATCAAAAAAAAAATTCATATTGTACATTGACTTTGCATAATACATACATATTAGTGTATTTTCACTCATTTACATTAGCAAGTTAGTTAAAATTTTATTTCCAAAAGTGTCACTTTGTTCATCATTTTTCCCTAATTTAATTTTCATTAAGACACCTAAATATGGGAAATTATATCACTGAAACCACATTCTACAACCTGAAATAGAGAATTTAGGCATTAACTCAAAAATTCAAACTTTGATTTTTTAGATCCCTGACCTAGGATTCATTCACCCTAGGGTGAATAAGTCCCTATATAGGTATCTTTCTAAAACTATAATATCAATTCATCTCTATTTTTTTGGTTTTCTCTATTGTTAAATCTATGTTTTAGTTTCATAAAATAGAAAATTCTATACTTTTTTTATTAAGTTCAATTGGTCAAAATTGCGTGCATTTTTTGAAATCAAAATTGGCATTAAGAAAACATCATTTTTCAGGTTTTTTCATAACATAAACAATAAATTATCATGCTTCCAAGATGAAAATTGCATAAATTAGATAGATTACTTCTCATTTTTGGCACATACTCAAAATTCTAAATGTTACCATCTTTCCTTTGCAAGTATGCCAAGGAAAAGGCCATTAAAAAGCATGTTAGTAATTATTCCAATATATTTCATAGTTATGAGAGTCTCTTAGTGCAAGATAATGAAATTGTTGTCACATTCCTTAATACCGTATTTCTTACCTTTCACTCATCCCCTAATATCTCTCCTATTTGTGAGGATATTTTGATACAAGAGGATGTAATCATCTAGGCAACCATTAGAATAATGTAGTTTCTCTTCTCCCAATAGCTCTCATACATGTGACGTTTAGGTATCTTGATGTTAGAAGAGACACTCATTGAGAGTCATGAGAATATTTTTTTCTCCTCTCCTAAAAACTCTCCTACTTAGGAAGATACTATGTTACAAGAGGATGAGATCATTGACACATTTGTTAACATCACTTTACCTAGTCTCCATTCATCTCCCACTTGTGAAATTTTTTTAGTGAAAGGGGATGTAATCATATTTTTTCTTCTCTCAATATCTCCCCTATTTGTGAAGAAGATATTTTAGTGTTAAGAGGACACTCAACAACAACTTTTGGTGACTGGTACACATCAACTTACCCTTCTCAGATATGTTGGAAGTCTTTTTTTTATGGTTATTTTCTGCTTTAGATTGATGATTCAAGTTTCACATTGCATAATTGAGTTCATTAAGAATTTTTACCTTTTCTCCCAAAAGTGCATTTCTAGCATATTTACCTTGTCTTGTCATAAGGGAAATAGCCAAGATCTTTAATAGGGTTGAATCACTT
The DNA here is from genome assembly GCA_007115665.2 of Sequoiadendron giganteum. Classification (NCBI taxonomy): domain Eukaryota; kingdom Viridiplantae; phylum Streptophyta; class Pinopsida; order Cupressales; family Cupressaceae; genus Sequoiadendron; species Sequoiadendron giganteum. The sequence continues at coordinate 570,945,825 of CM021101.1, forward strand.
AAGGTTTTAAATTCAATCCTACATTTGGGGATCTCTTTTTCCTAATGAAATAGGGAAGATATGTGCATACATTCTTCAATCACCGCATTTTGATAAAAACCACTTCCCTATTTTCCTATGTTTCAGAAAATAATGTTAATATATACCCCCACCTTAAAGAAATTGCTAAAAAATATGCTATGAGAAATTTATTTAATGTATAACAATGATTAATGTCATGTAAAAAAATATCATAAGAGCTTATTTGGAAATCCCTATGCTAGTCATATAATTCGAAATAAAGCTACATTATGATGAGGGGCTTTCCCCCAAATGTAATACAATGAAAAACATAAAATATGAACACATAACAGATCCATAGATCTAAGGTTATTATATGTCTTTACTACATGTAATATAATAGAGCTTGGAATTGACATCATTCCCCAAATACTCATGGAGAATTAACACACATAGAGAGAGAGAGAGAGAGAGAGAGAGAGAGAGAAAAGAAAATTTTGGGTCAACATGGAAGACACCTAAATGTCTCAACACCTTGCATCATCCCCAAAATGAAAACACAAGAAAAAAATAAAAGAAAAAGTTTACAACATATATAAGAATGGAGATACAAATAGAAGAATGTCATGAAAAATTCATTTTCTTTGTATCCTTTTGCCAATATAGAAACAAGTGTCATCCAAAGAAAACTCACAAACACAAAGGCACACCAAACATCACATGCAATCAAAAACATGAAACAAACATAAATTAGTATCACATATTCAAGCTAACCTAAAGTAGGTCGTCTGCATCTTAATCTTGCTCATCATATATGAAAGGCAAAGAAATAGCCAATGGGACTACAATAAGTGCCATACTAGAAGCATCACTAGGTTCAACACATGGTAGGTCACTATCACCATGAGGATCGTCATGGTTTCCCCCATCTAAATTTATTTTCTTTTGAAAATAATACATTAAGTTCATTATGCACTTGTTCATCAATTTTGGTAATTTCATCTTCATTGTCCAAGTTAATCACAAGAGGAGGTTATATAATAATGGCAGTTGTATCTATTTTTTATCTTATTTTTTTAGGTCCATATCTTATTTTCATGAAATTTGTAAATCTTCTTGATTGGATTGCATAGGTTTTTGGTTATCAGGTACTATTTTATTATTTTCTTCAAAATGACGAGCAATAGCATGACATCTACACCTACTATCTTTACTATTTTGGTTTCTTATTGCATGATTTTTAATTTGTGATAGATTAGGAGTGTGTTTGTCAACCATTGGCCTATTTTATTCCCTTAATGGAGGAATTGAAGGAACCATTTAGGGTTGAGAAACCATTGCCTCTTTAGATTTATACACGTGTTTAACCTTTGGACGCACAAAAGCAATCATTCAATTATATCTTATTATTTTATATTATATTGGTGGAGGAATTGTGGCATATTTACCTTGGTTACTTAGGAGGGTTTTTTATTTGGGCATGGGTCCATCCATAACTAGTGAAGGATGATGAATAATCATAGTCTTGTCATTTTCAAGAATATTGGTAAGAGATATATTTGTTATGTTTATTTCCTTAAAAGTATGGTATGATCTCCAAAGTAAATCCTCATGAGGATTAATAGGTTCCATACATTGAGGCAAAAAAATATCTAATGAAATTTTACAATAGGAAGACAAAGGATTAAACCCACTATGATATAGTGTAAATATATCATTTTAAAATGGATTTACTTTATACACTTGTGAATAATTGATAGGACGCCATTCATGGAGCATAGCCATGGGTAGCCTAACATCACATGTAATTGGTCTGATGTAAAAATGATGGAGAATGATACATCTCATTATTTTTTTCCAAGCTAAAGATGAAGAGAGATTGAACCTATTATAGGGCGAGAAAAATGATCATGAGTTTTCAACAATTATTTCGATTGTTCATAAGAATATTGATAAATTTCATGCACAAACAAGAATTCCTCTATCATCACATTATCTACACACACAAGATCAATGACTATCCTAGTTGTAGGCTTATCATTAATACACCTACCCATATAGAGAGGACTATCGAGTGCATGCATGGGTGCATCAATATGGGTGAAATAAATTTCAAGCAATAAAGTGGTTTGGCCCTTACAAGGATGAAAATATATGAGAGTGACAATGTATTTTAGGCTATCATCATCATCACTCTTATTATTATTGGTATTATTATTCATTTCATCAGTCTTATCAACATTCATATCATCATTATTAACATCAAAATCTTGCACAAAGTTGGATGAATGATTTGGAATTTGATTGGTAAAAAATTGTATGTTTTGGTTAGGCAAGACAACAAACTTATTTCCTTGATCATTAACATCACCCAACTAGATGTGATTAGAATCAATGAGGTCTTGAACTTGATTCTTGAGACACATGCATCATTTTGAATCATGTTCACTTGTGTGATGATACTAACAAAAGGAATTTGGATTGTAACTTGGAGTTAGAGGTTAGGTTGTGTCCATAGTTCTAATCAAAGGCAACTGAGTCAAGTTCTTGTTCCAAAGTTGCAACTTGATCGAATGGATAGATTCAAGAAACTAGGTAAATTTTCTCTCATGATCTAAACAATTATGGGATTGAAATTATGGTAGCAACTTGAGGTTCAATGTGGCTCGTTGTTTGATGTGTATGTAACTTGATAAATTTATTATTTTGATTCTTGATTGGTTGATAGTTTTTTTGAGATATGGATTAATATTTCTCAATAGAAGCTGATAAAGATGTCTCTTCATACTAACTAACCTAATTTTGATAATCACAAAGGGCTATAAAGAGGTGTCTAAAGGATGGATATTTCTTCAACAAGATTGTATCCCTTATGCCAGGTTTCAATTTTTCAATGAACACTCTTTGAACATCCACATTAGGAAGAGTAAGATTGATTTGTGAGTAAACCAATTAATAACATTCTATAAATTTTGTCACTTTTTCATGTTTTCCTTGTTTGTATCACACTAATTCAATTAATGAAATTTTAGGTCAAATTTTTACTTTAAAATTTTGGAGGAATGCATCAACACATTCATTAAAAGAGTGGATTGAGTTATTTAGTAATGAAAAAAAACATTCTAAATCCATGTGTTTTAATGACCTAGGAAAGAGTTTAGGTAGAAGTTTATCTTCAAAAATGAAGTCACTACACAAGGATGTATATGTTGATATATGAATGCTAGGGTCTTCTTTACCATTGTACTTGACAAATCTAGTATGTCTGTGTTTTGTGGCATTTGTGTTTTATTGATTTCAAGTGACAATGGGCTTCTTTTGACATATTGTAAAGTTTTTCTCTTTTGGTTTTGGTTCAATGTTGAGATTTTTTGTTGAATTGAGGTTATGCTTTGCAAAAGTTGGTTAATTATCGAATTATTGGTTGACATGTTTTGGGAATGTAGTGAATATGTTGGGATTGTGTATGTGGTTGACCAACTACTATGTTGAAAATTTAGGAGAGGGGATGAAACTTGAGGTGTCACATACATGATGACCCAAAACTATAAGGATTTCCAATTTAAAGTCCTAATATTGGAGTTATGTTGTGTAGCATCATAAATAATCACCCTTGACAATTTTTTCCTATTTTTTCTCCCCCTAAACTATTGAGCCTAATTGAGTCCCTAATTTCCTAAATTATGCTTTCTATAGCCCATTTGTACCACTTTTCATGAAATTTCAAGCATTGAACAAATGGAATCAATTAATGTTTTTCCCTTGTTAGATTGTGTCCTAGAAAATAGGGCTAGAACCCATATTCCCATGGGTGTATGGGTCCCCCTATTATATTGGAGACCAATTTTTAATATTTTAAAGTGTCCATTTTAATATTTAAAATTAAAATTTCAAATATCATTTGTTGGGATATAATTCTCAAGAAATTAGAGAAATTCTTATAAATACCTAGTTATTGCATCATTTGAAATCTAATAAGAACTAAGATGAAATTTTGAGAAATTATTATTATCAAGAGAACTATCAAGGAAGTTCAGAGCAACATTTTATAGATTTATTGTAGTAATTAAAGATCCTAACATCATGTCTAATCTTATGTAAGATTTCTTTTGTTCATATTATCATCGTTTTGTGAAGGATAATACTTTTGCAGGTCTCCAAAGAATTTAAGCAAGTCAACAAAGAAATATCAAGACCTTGAGGTGATGTTCATGACTTCAATCCTTCAAGGAAGACATTGAAGGGTTGGGAGTTGCATCACTTTGTGATTTTATCATTCCTTCCTATTCATTATCATTTTATAATTGATATTGTCATTATGGAAGTGGAAACATTTAATCTCCCTTTGAATGTCCAGGTTTTAGGTATGAATAGGATCAAAGAGAGTTAAATTTTATTTTGTATTCTTTCATTCAAAGCCCTACATCTTTTCAAGACATGGAAACTCACCTATAGAATTATCTGACAACAATTTAACAATTCTAAAACTAGAAATTGGAAGCTTAGATATATCATTAGAGGACCCCAAAAAGAAGAGAAAGACACCCTATCAAAGACCTATACACACCTGGGCATCTTATTCCTCCTATGTACATTGGAACCAATTTTTTTAGGATAGGTACACAACCTCTTGCACTTTTCTAATCTACCTGGAATTTATTGTTTTAGTTTGTTATTTGTTGGGATCTTTCATTTTTCATATTAGTTCATAGAGTCCAATTAGGTTAATCATAAAAAATAATTTCTAGTCCATCTCCAAGACTCAAAAGGATTAGACCCAAGTCTGATTGATTGACATTTAAGGTTGAAATTCAATCTATTTTCCTTACTAATTTTAATCCTAATGAAACCCTAGGAAAAGGAATAATTAAATTTTGTCTTATAGACATTAAACTCTTACATCCAAAACTTTAATATGTTTAATTTTTGTGAACCTGACCAATTAACAGTACATGACTTCTAAATTTGCATCCTAGATTAGATTTTTTAATTACATTGTTTTGCATCTTTCATTTAGGGTTTGACTTTTGGATAATAAAAAGCTGAAATTTCAAAAAAAATTATATCATTTTACATCATAGGAATTAGGATTCATTTCAATAACCTAGATCAGATCTACATTGAAAATTGCATTCATTATTTTCATTTGCATTGTTACACATTTTTATTTTGTATCACATTGTCTTAATTTGAGAAAATTCTAGAAAAATACCCAATTATAGACCTATTTCCACAAAAAAGAATAACCTTTCGATAACATAATAAATAGTAAAAAATTGAATTTCCAGAACCCCTATCAAGGACTCAAACACCCCTGGGTGCCTCTATCCTAGTATAGTTGAATCATTAAATTTTTTCATAAACTTTTTACTCTATCTGCTCATTCTATTGGTGCTTGTAGATCGCAACTTTGGAATTCATAATTATTTATTTTTAGGAATCTTTCATTTGCCTCAGAAAGTGATAAAAATGAAAAAATGCATTTTTTTGTTTTAGAGTTGCATTGGAATCATCATTCTAAAATTTAGGCATCTTAAACTTAGTTAATTTGTGCATTTTAGAATAAAAACTTGCATTCAAAATTGTCATTTATTGTTTACATACTATTTCAAACTTAGATTGGCATAAATTAAGAATAATCTAGAAAAATATTCACTATTTTAAAAAAAATCAATAAGACCCAAAATCCTTAAACAGAGTCACAGACAGTTAGATTTTGAATTTTTTGAAAATCCAAAACAAGACTTAGACACCCTTTAGTTCCTCTATCTTTGTACTATTGACTAAGCCAATTTTTGCATAGACTTGTACCTACATATTGTGATATTCCTTGTCAGATTTTATTGTCTAATTCTTATTTTTTTCCATTTTACTATGTTTGTTTCTTTGTTTAGTGTTTATCTTGGGTACACTTAGTTTTTTGAAACTTTCATGAGCTTCATGTCCTAGTGTCCTATTTCTAAAACTTCAATGAGGCATAGTCTAGACTTATGGGATCATGCATTTTTGTTACATCCACTATGGATCTCGAGTCTTTCAACTCTTTCATGTAAACTATTTTCAATACTCAACCAATTTTGGACTTTATCCCTAATGTTACTATACCAATGACAACCTTTCAAACACCCCTTTTTTAAAGATATTGAGACTATGCTTGATCATGTTCTTGAAGAAAAAATGAAAAAAATGGATAAAAATTTAGAATGACTTGAATACTATGTGAGTATTGAATCTCTAGCTCATCTTGTAATCACTTTGATATATAACATGAGGAAATTGATTAGTGATTCTCATGGATTAGAGATCTTACATGGCCTAGCCCATATAGTTGATTCTAATGTACCTATAATGGCTAGTTGTGCTCAAGATTTGTGATCTAATCAAAGTCAAGGAGGAAATCATGTTTCCCTCCATACAACCATAGTCTCTATTCCTACATATACCAACCCAACTGTCACCTCAATGATACAACAAATTATTGGTATAACTTCAATAGTAGGTCTTTCCACTAGAAATCCTAATGGTTTTAGATCCTCACATGTGACACCTAAAGTTTCATCTTGTCTCATAAATTTGCAACATCGTATCCCACCAAGCACATACACTCTTCCACCATACTCACCACATTCCCAAAAAATGTCAATAAATGCTTCCATCATCAACCAACTTTTGAAAAATGTAACTTCACTTCAACAAAAATATCAACCTCGATCCAAAACCAAAATAGACAACCATCACAATGTTTCAAAAGGATCCCATTTTAACTTGAAATATTAAAATTGCAAATTCCACAAAACATAGAGATACATCACTTTGAAAAGTCCAATGGTAAGGGAGACCCTATCAATCATATATCGACATATACAGCCTTGTGTAGTGACTTCATTTTTGAGAATAAAATATTGGATAAAATATTTCCTTGGTCATTAAGGGACATGGCTTTGAAATGGAATTTTCATCTCCAAATAATTCAATCCACTCAATCAATGAGCTTGTTCATGCATTCTTTGATAACTTACAAGTAAAAACTAGACCTAAGATTAACACAATTGATTTAATGTGATGCAAACAAAAGAAAAATGCAAAGGTCATAGATTTCATAAGTTGCTATCAATTGCTTTATTTATAGACCAATCTTACTCTTCTTGATGCAAATGTACAAAGAGTGTTCATTAAAAGTTTGCAACTTGATATAAGGGATCTAGAATCTTATTAATGAAATTTCATCCTTCATACATTTGTGTATGTCTCACCATGTCAATCAGAATTTGGTTAGTTGGTATGAAGTGATCTCTTCATCAACTCCTATTGAGAATTCTTAATTTGTACCTCAAAACAACTATCAACCTAAAATGAAGAAAATGTGGTATAGTGCTATCATATGGTTTTAGGACATAGAGAACAACAAATTTTCCTATTTCAGTCAAGGATAACCCTTGATATCTCAATGCAAAGAGGAAAATATCTTGCAAGAGGGTTGTGCTAGGGGCTAAATGTAGACTATTTAGGGGTTCAGGACCAAGTTTAGACTTGGAAAATATAATGAAATGAAAGATGAAATGGATAAACCTAATATGATGCAACTTTGAGTTAAATGACCTAAGAATGCAAATGAAACAATACAATAACTATAAAAGAGAATGTGTCCACCTGTAAATTTGTAGATGGATGGAAGGAGGTTGGAAAAATTATAAATTCTACCTTTAATACTAACCGGGACTCATTCACCAAGATGGATGAATCAATCCAAAATATTGGTTTCTATGTGAGAAAATGAATTTTCCAAATGTGTATCTGAATCTATGAAAATCTAAATATTAATTGGAACTAGGACTCATTCACCTGAAGTGGTAAATCAGTCTAGTTGGGATTTTCTAAAACTTTAATGTCTGATCCTACTCTAATTATTCTATTCTATCCTTCCTGATTGAGTTCTGCATCCGAAATCTTGATTTGCAACCTATAGGGGATCTCCAAGTATCTTCAATGCTTGATAAAAACTTTGACAACTTTAAATAATGTGAAACTTTTGTACAATATTTATCCTTAGGAAATCTACAACCTAGACCTACAAATCATGCACAAGGGAGAGGGAAAAATGTTTTTGGATTAGTAGAAATGGGTTTGCCTTGGTCAAAACCTATTTTGTAAATCAATCCTTGAAATGAAATCAAATAAGAATAGAGAATGATGAATGAACAATTAACAATGTTGCAACTCACCAAACCCTATCAATAAGATGGTACAATTATGCCTAAGATGGATTCAATGGATTTGGATCTTGAATATTGCTTGAATGATGTTGATCTTTAATTAAACACTAGCTTAAACCCTAAAACCCTACATCACACTTGTTAGCTCCAAAAAAAATGTGATGCATGAACTCTTTGACATGATGATTCATGCTTGAATGTTTCTCTACAATTCTTGATAATCTACTCTTGAATTCTATTGATTCCTCTTGAATTCAAGTTTGTAAACTCAAAATTTCTATATGGATGAATACTAGAATGATTGGGGGTCAAAATGAGTGAAATAACCTTTTATTTATACTCAATTATGCAAGAATTCTGAAAATTACAACACTACAAGCCAACATCAGATCTGGCAGAATAAAATCCCACCAAGAATTTTAATTAATTTTTATTTTAGGCCACATGGGACTCATTCACCCAATGTGGAAAATGATTCCCATCAGGAATAATGTATGGGACCAAAATTAAAAATGCTTAGAAATGTGTGAAATTAGGTTTGGGACCCAAAAATATAGGTGGGACTCACTCACCCAAGGTGGTGAATGAGTCCCATATCACTAAATATAGGCCACACAAGCTTAAAGCACTTGAATTATGATTGGGTAAGGATTTTTATTAGGATTATCCTCGAAAACATGCAGTAAATGGGCTTCTGGAGGTAAAATCAGGCCAATTAAAGAATAAGAAAGCCTAGTTATTAATGAAAACCCTAGAAAAGTGTGAAAGTGTGCTACAACATGTTACAACACATCAAGCCCCCTCTTTAGTGAGAGGAGGAACTTTCTTCCAACTCACTAAAGTAGACAAAATTCAATAACACTAGCAAGAAAAGATGATCATCATCGAGAGGGATTCAATTGAACCAATGCTAGTAAGAGACGATAATTTTTATCAAGGGGGTCATGCAACCCCCTAGGACAAGTTATTATGGAAAGCTAACATAAGCACAAAAGAGAACACATGTTAATGATATAAAGATAAAGAACAAGGAAAAAACCATGCACTATCAAAGATACAAAGAGAATGAAACAAAATGAAAAATAAAAGGGGTGGATCAAGCTTCGACCATTTGTCCATCATGATGTGAATCAGATCTATGTTTTTTGTTTGAAAAATGCATACTCACTTTGAGGCAATGAAACTTCAGGCTATTCACTGAGTGGGAAGTCCAAGAAGGTGAGACACATAAACGTATGGCTAGTATGCTCTCACACACACATGCAAGTGGCTATGGGGAAATTCATGCCCTTGTTCAAATTCCTACTCAACCATACTAGAGTTATACCTCTTGATAATTTTAATAAGGAACCACACAAAAATTATTTTTGAGCCTCATGAGGCAAGAAAAGATTCATATGATTGAAACTCGTGAGCACACAATATGGATCCATAGGCATGAAAAGTGCATTGTCCAAGGTGGCCATATAATTGTAAATGCAAAATGTAAAGTATGGAATGTTCAAAGGAGTCTTTCTTAGTTGATGTGAGGTCTTTAACTTAGGGAACATTGTGCCTAATGTATCCAAGAGAGGACCAATCAAATAATAGAAAATTCACAACTTAGGGGATGCAATGTGTCACATTGAGCCACTAAGAGGAATACAATATGCTAAGAGAGATTACACTCCTAAAGGACACCACACCCAATTTCATCCACATAGCAAAAAACACATCGTATAAAGTAAGAATATTGCACTATGAACCATGAAAAGTAAAAATGCAAAAGAATAATGTCAATGTATCACTTTAAATAAATTGTTACACATCGTGCTATGAGAAATTAATATAAAGTAGAAAATGAGAAATTCTAACAATAAAGAAGACATGAGAGCTAACTTGGAAAGCCCTATTCCAAGTCATATGTTTCCTAGTAAAGCTCCATCATGTACAGAAAAGAGATGGGTTGCCCCCAAAATGAAAAAATCAAACACATAAGGGATCTATGGATTTGGGGTCAGTATGTTCTTTCTACAATATATTTAGAGAGCTTAGAACTATCATTATTCTTTGAATACACATATAACTATAAGAATGACACAAAGAGATAAAAAGAAAAGAAAAACCTTTCAGGTCAACATAGAAGAGACATGAATGTCTCGATGCCTTGCAACATCCCCAAAATGAAAACACAAGAAAAATTAAAAAGGTGACGGAAAAGAAGAGCTTTTGGGTCAACATGGAAGAGACATGAATGTATCGATGGCTTGCATCATCCCCAAAAGGAAAACACAAGAAAAATGAAAGAGATTGTGACATAGAGAAGAATGAAGGTACAAATAAAGGAATGCACAAAAAGAGGGAGATATATCAAACATAATGTCATAGGGGATCACAATATGCACATGCAATCACTCAAAAGAAAATGAAAAATAAATAATGTACAAGGATAGTAGGGCACATGTGAGTCAATGCAAAGCAGGTTATCTACATCCCAATCATGTTCATTGTATACCAAAGGCAAGAAACTAGCCAATGGGACAATAGCAAGTGTTGAACTAGGACAAGCACCAAGTTCAACACTCTTCTTAGGAGAATTGAAATTTAAGCTCATTGAAGAGGAAAATAATACATTTAATTAATTATGCACATCTTCATCAATTTGAGAAACCTCTTCATCATCATCTAAATTAATCACAATAGGAGGTCGAATGATAACTTCCAGGGAAGGGTTCAACTCTTCCTAAGGTTGTTGGATTGGATATTTTTGTTTCTAAGAGGGGGTAGAGTCATCATGCATTGCTTCAATCAAGTTTGGATCTTGATTTTATTTGTTTATTTCTTCATGCAGCCAACAAGCAAGGGAACAACATATAATCCTACACTCTATAGCACCTCTGTTTCTTTTAGTTTGGTTTTGAAGTTGTGTATGCATAGGAGCAATTTTATCAACCATAGGTTTATTTTCTTCCCTAAGGGGAGGAGCAGAAGGAACCACTAGAGTTTTTTCAATCACTATCTCTTTCAGATCCTAAACTTTTTTTATTCTATGAGGTGTGAGGAGGTTGTTTTCAATGTCTCTTGGTAATTTATAGGAAGTAGGTGAAGGTTTTATCTTAGGTTGGTATTGGTTGTTTGGAACTTCTTTAGGCTCAATCATGGTTTCATCTAGGATTGTAGGCTCAGTGGTTGGTGGGGACATCTTTTAGAGGGATAGTTCTGCTATCTTGTTTGCCTTGAATTTTTGATAGGACAAGAAAAATAAGTCTTCTTTTGGTGTTATAGGTTCTATGGGCTTGGGCCAAAAGAAATATGGAAAAGTTACCTTTGGAGGACAACGAGTTAAATCCACTATGATGGATGATGAAGATTTCATTATCAAAGAGAAACTCTAAGCATTTATGGACAAATGAAGGGATAGCTTTCATGGAACAAAGCCATGGGTAGCCTAGCTTCACATGAAATTGGTCTGATTGTGGGATGATGGAGAATTAAGTATCTACTGTTTTTGGTCCTATTTATAAGGGAAGAGTGATCAATCCTATCATAGGGCATGTGAAACAATTATGCGTCTTGATCCATGATTTTAATTTATCATATATATCTTCATAGAGCTCATGAAAAAGTAAGAATTCCTTAGCGATCACATTCTCTACACAAACAAGATCTATTAATATCCCATTAGGGGGCTTGTCATAGATACGACTGGCTATGTAAAGAGAACCATTGACTGCATGTTTAATTATATCCTTAGAGGAGAAAGTAATGCCAAGAGGATTTTTAGTTTGGCCCTTAGGAGGAATAACATCTATCACTCCTACCATGTCGTTGATAGGATAATTATCTATAGAATCATGTTGGAAAGTATCATTATTATCATCGTCCGTATCAAAATTCATCACATAATCCTTTGTAGTTTTGCTAGCTTTGAAAAGTGAAATGTTATGATTAAGCATGTGGTTGGTAAATATTTGCAAAATTTTGTTAGGAGGGGCAACCAACATATTTCCTTGATCACTAACACCTCCAATGGAAAGACGATCATAATAAATGAGGTCTTGTACAAGATGTTTAAGATGCATACAATGTTTTGTATGATGTCCATTTTATCAATGATAATGGAAGTAAGAGTTTGTTCTATAGCTTGCAGGTAATGGTTTACTATGATTGGGTTGTTTAAGGGGAGGCAAGGTAATCATCTCCTATTCTAAAAGTTGGAACATTGTGTTATGGAGGGTATCATGTAAGGGAGTGAAGTGTCTTTTAGGTCTCCATAGCTAAAGAGTATCATGGATTTAATAGTAGCTACTTGGTTATTGAAATTTTGAGTTGTTTGTTAAGGAGGATTGAATTAAAGGAATCTTTTGTTCTATTTTCTAAAAGGTTGAGGATTGTTTCGATTTGCGGGCTCATATTTTTCAATTCGGCTATAAGTGGATTTTGTATCTCGAATACTAACTGAATTTTGATAATCACGGAGGGAAATACATAATTTCATAAAGGATGGGAATTTCATCATGGTAAGTTTATCTTGTATCTTGCTTTGAAAATTTTCTATGAACATCTTTTGAATGTGAGGATCCAGAACCTTGACATAGATTTGGGAATAAAGAGATTGATAGCATGAGATAAAGTCTGTTATCATTTTTTCTTCCTTTTTCTTGCATCTCATAAAATCATCCAAGTTCATTTTAGGGTTCATATGCACTTAGAAATGGTTAAAAAATGCTTCAAAAATTTCATTGAAGGAACATATTGAGTTGTTCGATAAAGAGGAAATTTGTTCCAAGGTAGTATCCTTCAAGGACCTAGGGAAAATCTTAGCCATGTGTTTATCATCAAGGAAAAATTCACTAGAAAATTTTGTGTAAGCATTAACATGGTGAGAAGGATCTCCCGTTCCTCCATATTTCTCAAATCCAGGCACCTCTACACCTTGTGGCATCGGTGTTCGCAATATCTCTAAGGATAATGGATTGCTTTTGACATAATATGAAGGTGTTCCATTTGTATTCTGGTTGATGGTGGAATTTTTTTTGAAGGGATGAAATGGTTTGGAAGAGCTGATTTTTGAGAGGTTCATTGATTGTGTTATGAGATAGAGGTAAAAAAGGTGGAGGGGTGCAGGTGTTTGAGGGGAAAGTGAATGAAATTCTTATAGGTGGTAAAGTGGTAGGATATATTATGTGTGATGCCATGAAGGTACTAGGAATGCTAGCAGAAATACCGAAGGAAGGAATCACATTTCTAGTTGGTTTCACTGTTGTTGTGACTTGAGGATTGGTATAGGTAGGTATTGATGCAATTTTTGTTGGAGGAGGAATTGGGGTTCCTCCTTAGCTTGTGACATTGATAGTTGGTAAAGGATAACTAGTGGTTGAATTGATATGTTTTCCAAAGATTTTAACTATGTTTTGCATAAGGTCAAGTCCATCTTCACTTTCAAGCATGTGGTGAATGTTATCTATAGTAGGTATGGCAATAGTTGAAATTTTGTCATTTTGTGCTTGATGTTGTAGGTTTGCTAAGTCTTCATGAATGTGAATAATGATCTCTTATGGGAAACTATCATTCCTTATTTTAGCATGCATCATACTACTTGAAGGAAAAGATTTGTTAAGGGTTTTGTCCATACCTAGTGTACTAGTGTCAATACTAGGAGTGAAAGAGCTAGATAACCCACAATCCACAATGATTGTGATATAGCAGGATGACATGAGTCTTGAACTTCACTATAGTATTAGAAATAAGACACCAAATACTCATACAAGGGCTACTAAATGCAATATGAAAGTAAATGCAATATAAGCTAAGAACAATGAGATGCTTATAATAGATATTTTGGAAACTGAAATAGAAAGCTATAAACAACAAACAAAAACTCAAAAATAGAAATTTGAATGCTTAAAAATGCAATAAAGAATGTGCATAGGAACTGATTCACCGAAGGTGGCGAATGAGTCCCAGTAGGGATTTTTTCAAGATTTTTAGAAATTTTCAATTTCTTTTTATGATTTTTATGTTTTAGGATCTATATCTTAGATGCAAATGCATATTTTATTTTATTTTCAATGAAATGAGATGCAAAAATTTAAGCTATGTGAACTTTCACTTACGCAAAATTAGAAACCCTAGAATTCCAATTAACTAATGAAAACTCTAGTGCAATGTTAATGAAAGAAAAATCTAGGATGATGATGCACCCCAAATCCAGAATTTAATGTTCTAAATGCAAGTTCACCAAAATGAAATGTGAAAAAGTGGTATGGTTCTATCATATTATTTTAGGAAATAGAGCACACCCACTTTTCCAGTTTCATTCAAGGATAACTCTTGAGATCTCAATGCAAAGGGGAAAGAGATTTTGCAAGAGGGTTGTCCTAAGGCCTGAATATAGAGTAATGAGGGGTTCACGACCAAGTTTAGACTTGGATAAGATAATGAAATGGAAGATGAAATGAAAAACCCTAGTATGATGCAAATTTTAGTTAAATGGCCAAAGAATGCAAATGAAACAATACATAAAACTATAAAATAGAATGTGTGCAATTAAAAATCTGGAGATGGATGGAAGGAGGTCTCAAAACACTAGAAATTATAGTTTTAATGGTGACTAAGACTCATTCACTAAGCTGTTTAAATCAATAAAAAAATTGGGTTTCTACGCGAGAGTATGAATTTTCCAAATTGGTATCTGAATCTGTAAAAATCTAAATTTTGACTTGAACTGGGACTCATTTTCTAGAAGTGGTGAATCAATCCAATTGGGATTTTCTTAAGGTTCAAAGTCTAGTCCTACTCTTCTCAATTTTCTCTATCTTTCTTGATTGAGTTCAAGATTTGAGATCCTGATTTGCAATCCATAGGTGATCTCCAAGTATCTCCAATGATTGATGATAGCTTTGAAAACTTTGAATAATTTGACAATTTTATCCAGTCTTGCTCCTTAGGAAATATGCAACCTAGACCCAAAAATCACACACAAGGGAGAGAAGAAAATGTTCTTGGATTAATAGAAAAGAGATTTCCTTGGTCAAACCCCATTTTGGAAATCAATCCTTGAAATGAAATCAAATTAGAATACAAAATGATGAATGAACAAATAAAAATGTTGCAACTCACCAAAACCTATCAATAAGAAGCTACAAATATTCCTTAGATGGCTACAATGGATGTAGATCTTGAATCTTTCTTGAATGATGTTTATCTTGAATTGAACAGTAGCTTAAATCATAAAACCCTACATCACAATTGTTAGCTCCAAAACAAACATTATGCATGAAGTTTTTGACATGATGATTGATACTTGAATGATACTCTAAAATTCTTGATAATTTTCTCTTGAATGCTCTTGAATGCACTTGTAAACTCAAACTTTCTATATGGATGAATACTTTAATGCTTGGGAGTAAAAATGAGTGAAAGATCCTTGTATTTATACTCAATTATCCAAGAACTCCCAAAATTACAACACTCTAAGATTACATAAGATCTAGGAGAATAAAATCTTACCAATAATTTGAATTAATTTTGATTTTGGGCCACATGGGACTCATTCAACCAAGGTGGTGATTGAGTCCCATTAGGCATAATGTATGGGATAAAAATTAAAAATGCTTAGAAATTTGTGAAATCAGGTTCTAGACCAAATAATATAGGTGCGAGTCATTCACCCAAGGTGGTGAATGAGTCCCAAATCACTAAATCTAGGACACACAAGCCTAAAACACCTGAATTATGATTGGGTACTGATTTATGTCGGGATTGTCCTCAAAAAGATGCATTAAATGGGGCTTGTGGATGTAAAATAAGGCCAATTAAATCATAATAAAGATAAATTATTAATGTAAACCCTAGAAAAGTGTGAAAGTGTGTTACAAAACTTTACACCACTTTAAATAAAACACCAATAATCTCTTTTAGTTCATGAGGGCCCAAGACCTAATGTGAATATGTTAGACACATTACAACATTAAATCAAGACTAAGTGAGGGGGAAACTTTTCTTTCATTACACAATCATTAAAGAAACAAAAAAACAACTTTATGAAGTTTCATACACCTGAAACAACCAATCAAATTGTACCTTAAGTTGTTGCCATAAGTTCAATATTGTACAAATTAGACCAAGAGATAAACAATTCAACAAATTATCTGATACCCTTCATTCAATCATGTTGAAGATTTTGAGTAATAACTTAATTTGATTACCTCCTATTAGACCTATGGACACAACCAAACCTTTATCTCAAAGTTATAATCCAAATACCTTTTGTCAATATCATCTCACAAGTGGATATGATAGAGAACAATGCTTCCATCTTAAAAATCAAGTTAAATACCTCATTTATTATAATCACATCCAGTTGGGTGGTGTTAATGATCAAGGGGATAATTTTGTTGCTCTGCCTAAACAAAAATCTGAAATTTTTACGAATCCAATTCCAAACCATTCATCCAACTTTGTCAAGGATTTTCATGTTAAGAATCATGAGATGAATATTGATAAGACTGATGATATGAGCGATGATATGAATGATTATAATGACAATAACAATGAGTAGGAAGTAGATAGCATGGGTTCTTCAATATATTTTCAACCTCGTAAGGGTAAAACTACTATATTACCTTACATTTCTTTCATCAATAGTGGTGTATATAGACATGGACCCAGTGGTCGGTTCTACATTGTTAGCCATATCAACGAGAAACCTATATAGGGTGTACTCATTGGTCTTGTGTGTGTAAAGAATGTGATCACTAAGGAGTTCTTATTTGTGCATGAGCTTGATTAAGATTCTTATGAACAATTAAAAGAATGACTAAAAAATCATGATGTTTTTTCTCATCATACGATAGGTTCAATCACTATTCCTCTTAAATTTGAGCTAAAATAATTAGATGTATAATTCTCCATCATCTTGATGTCAGACCAATTTTGTGTGAAGCTATGCTACCCATGATTATGCTCCATGGATTTCATCTTGTTGGTTATTCACAAGTGCATAAAGTTCCCCTTTGAAAATGAAATACTTATAGTGCAATATTTTGGGTTTAATCCTATCTTCTTGTAGGAAGTTTTCATTAGAATTATTCTAGCCCCAACCTATGGAACCTATTAAACCTTCTTAAGACTTTTTTTTCAATCATACCAAAAATTTAAGACAAAATTCATAACAAAGTTATCTCTCACAAATATTCCAAGAATTGACAAGACCATCGTTGCTCATCCTCCCCTACCAGTTATGGATAAACCTATGCCTAAAACTAAGGCTCTTCCAAGTAACCAAGGTAAACATGTTGTAGTTCCTCCACTCCTCTCCTATGAAAGACCAAGAGAAAATCGAATGATTCCTCTTCTTCCTCCAAAGATAAAACAAGTGTATAGACCTAAAGAGATAGTCATTTCTCAACCCTCAATGGTTCCTTTAGTTCCTCCCTTAAGGGAATAAAATAAACTAATGGTCAAGAAACCCATTCCTATACCATTATAAATTGAAAATTGTTCAAGTAGAAATTGAAATGCTTAAGAGTGTAGGTGTAGTCATCATTCTATCACTCACCAACTAGAAAAGATAAATAAAATAGTGCATGATAATCCAACACCTATAGAAATAAATCAAGAAGAAATACAACTTCCAAAAAAAAATACCTAAGACCGAAACAAGAAGTGAAATAGGAAAATTCAACTGTAGGGTGAGTGTAAGACCATGGGGGTCCAAAAAGTGGCAATATGACCCAAAAGTGGCTAATGACATTTTTTTAATCGAAAATTGATGAAACAAAAATGGTTTCTTGATAAAATTTGCATCTTTCCACTAATATAAGAAACAACTTATTTGGAATTAAATAGATAATTATTATTGAATTTCTACATGAATTCTCACTAATGCCCTTATTGATAGGTTGATTGAAAAAATCTATAATTCTCAAATGATCTTACATTTTTTAATCCAAAAGATCCAACACATTCTATGCTTCCCATTCTATAGGATATAAAAAAGGAAAAATTATTTTCATAAACTTTTGACCAAGTTATGGTGGTCAAACAAACAAGTTTTAATGTTATTAAAAATTTCTAGTAAAAAAATCATAACTAATTATTTACATGCAAAAAAATTATTTAAAAATTAGGGCACATCTAGGCATCTTTCCTCAAATTATATTGAAAGTTTCAAATTTTTTATTTATTTTTGCTTGTACTTAAGCTAGTCAGACATACACCTTTTTAATTTTTCCTGAAAAATTTAGTACTATTGTATTGAAGTTTCAAAATTTCACCAAATAGATTTATGTTTTTCCAAAAGAGGACTAGTATCTTAGAAACTAAATTCAATTTTCTAAAACTTTTGTTCTTATATATTTTTCAAATTATTTTGATATCCTATTCAAATTTTTATGTCAACTTTCTTAACTTTGGTTTTTTGAAATTTCATTTCCACTTAGGGGCCTAGTTTGGACCCCTATGATCTTGCACTGAGCTTATAATTTTCATAAAACCTCTCACTGTGATTAATTTGGATGATGGAGATGAAATTTCCAAAATTGATGAAGCGGTGCATAATGATCTTAATGTTTTATTTTCAAAGAAAATGAATTTAGATGGGGGCAACCTTGATGATCCTCTTGATGAGAGCAACCCACTACATGTTGAACCTAGATATGGTCCTAGTACAAGACATGATGTAGTTTCTTTAGCTAGTTTTCTACCTTCCGCATATGATGAGAAAGTTTGGGATACAAACGACCTAATTTAGGTTGGCTCTCATGTGTAGTACTCATTTAGGTTTTTTCCTAAATTTTTTTTGTTTACTTACATGTGATGTGATCTCTTGTTTTGTGTTTCTTTGCATGTCTTAGTGTTTATGAGTTTTCTTTTGATGACCCTTGTTTCTTTGTTGGTACAAGGATACACAGGAAACAAACCTATCACAACATTCTTCTATTTGTATCTTCACTCTTCTATATTTCGTAAACTTTGTCTTTTACTTTTGTATCATTTTTTCCTTTTGAGGATGATGAAAGGTTTTAATACATTTAGGTCTCTTACATGTTGACCCAATTTTTCTTTCTTCTCCCTATGTGTCATTCCTCCATTGTTTTCATTTTTCCACAAGTATTTGGAAAATTATGCTAGTTTCAAGCTCTATTATATCACTATAGAAAATACATATATTGACCACGAATCTATGGATCCCTTACATGTTAATTTCTATGTTGTTTCTCACATTAAATTTTGGGGCAACCCCTTCTCATGATGTAGATTTATTTGGAAATATATAATGGCATATGGATTTCAAAATAAGCTCTTGTGACTTGTTATCGCATGAAATTTATCATTTTCTAATTTAATGAATTTCTCACTACATGGTGGGGGGATCCCACAATATTGGTCTACAATTTTTGGCCAAACTAGACACCGGACTGATTTTTTCTAACTAAATCTTCATTTTCGGACACCTATTGTAATACCCCTCCGTTTTGCTTCTTGTTCGGTTTGCTTTATGTTATGTTTGGTTGCAATTACTTTGATATTGGATACATTTTGTTATGATGTTTTGTTTGCTACTATTGAGCAACAACTATTATTGTGTGATGTGTTGATCTAATTATTGTTTCACATGCATTATGGATTAATGATGTTGTAGAGTTAGCACGAGATGTTATTATGAGATTATTGAATTATGATGGAATTGTCAGTTTCGATGAGTGTATTGGTGAAGAAGATGGATTCACATCACTTGCTTGCGAGCGCCCTATGAATTCGTAATTCCTTCTTCACGGTGTGTATTAAATACTGGATATATTGTATGATGTTTACTTGGTTGCAGATTGCAGGTACATGACATCGACTCCACCTGGTTTCACAGGTTTGAGCGTGTCGATCCAACGGTTAAGTTGAACAGGAGATAGTAGCTAGGTAACTTGTGTCAAGTCTACACCCTAACCATAGTGTGTTGTCAGTGGTATGTGTCAAGTCGTTCATTATCTTGCTTTAATCTTATTTAATTCTGAAGGATTCTTGATTTGGAAATAGATATTTAGAATAATTGCATTTAAATCATGTTGATGATTGTTTAATTTAAATAATGCAATGTGGATAAAAGTTTATATTTAAAATTAATTAATTATATTTAATTTATTTAATCAATTAAATTTAATGCAAGGGGGTTGAATTTAGTGATTAAATAATTAAATTTATTAATTAAACGTGATGCAAGAAAATGAAATGAAATAAGAGAATTAAAATTAATTTTGGAATTTAATTTCAACATGTGGGAATTAAATTAGAAATTGTAATTAAATGTTTATTTGGAAAATGATTTTCAACTTTGGAAATTAATTTATTATTTGAAATTGCATTTTAAATTGAAAGTTGGTTTTCAAAAATTGAAATTGAAATTGAAATTAATATCTAATTTGCATGCAATATGAATTAGGGTTGTAAAAATTGAAATTGGAATTGAAATTGAAATTAATATCTAATTTGCATGTAATGTGAATTAGGGTTGTATTAGGTATTTTTGATTTATAAAGAATACATGTTTTAATTTGAGGGAGAAATTTTTTTTAGAAAAAAATGCATTTTTACAGCAGAGATGAAATTTTGGAAAAATTTGCACAAAGGGAGGGTTTGAAGAAAGTTTGGTTGTAGAATTGATTGGAGGAAATATTGTTTGCATTTGTTGATTTTTGGATTGGATTCATTGGATGATTGAAGAAAATTCAGGAAATCTTTGGAGGAGGCTTGTAGAAGAAATTCATCTCTTCCTGTAGTTTCTTGTACCAGGTTTTCCTCTTTGTGTTTTATTGTTCTTGACTGTTTTTTTTTTAAATAGTAGTGATTAAAGATTTGTTTGTTAAATCTGCTTTAGAAAATAAATTTGTTGTTAGAAGAAAAGAATCAAATAAATTTACAGCTTTTGCTTTGTGAAAATTCTTGAGTGAAAATTGTGAAAACCTTAGTTGAATTTAAATTATTTGGGGAAATCAATTTTGTTGTTATTGAAATCAAACATAGAGATTGAACAATGTTTTTTAGAATGTTTTTAGAAAATAAAACCCTTTGTTTATTATTAAAAAATCAGATTTTAAAATCCGCAGGTAGTTATATTTTTCAAGGTAAAATGGTCTGGTTGCGTCGCATATAACTCCACTTTCACAAACTGTGTTGTCAGGAAATTTAAAGGGTTTCTGCGCCTTGGAATTTTCTTATCCTTGTAAATACATTACAAATACCCAGATCATAGTTTTTGAGTTATGCTTGAAACATGAGACTGTTGTTAAGTTATTTTTCCATGGCTGCTTTGATAATAAAATATTTATAAATATTAATATTTTATGTATTGTTATTATAATATTAAAATATTATTTGATAATATTTTATATTATAACTTATAATATTAAAATATCATATTTATTTATATTATTTTAAATAAAATCTGTATATTAGATTAGTGGAAATAAAATTATAAACGTATGGGGAAATTATTGTTTATTCTAAAATGGCATGTTAAAGTTTAATTGAAGGAGTTAAATATCTGATTTAAAGAATGCATAATTTAAGATTTAATTGTGAAATTTAAATTCATGTGTAAAAGGTCCAATTATTAATTTGATTTAATTGGAAAAATATATATATGGTATTGGGTTATAGTCCAAATATTGATCTTATTTTAACACAATAAGTTATGGAAGAGACCAAATGTTAATTTGATTAATTTTATAATGATTTAATTTGCAAGGGCAATTGGTTATTTAATTTAAAGCGAAATGTTTTGAATTATAGTTGAAAATACTTATTTTGTTAAGAGCAATTAGAGAATTAAATATTAGTGTAATTTCTCCCCTATCTGAAAAGATGAATTCTTAATTCAGTTTTATCGATATAATGAATTACGTAATGAAATGAGAAATGGATTTAGAGTATCCAAATGTAGTTCTTCTATTTCCTTCAATAATTTGTATGCATAGGTAAATTTATAGAGAAAATATATTTCTTTGAAATAGAAATAATTACTTGATTTAAATGAAATATTGAAAGAGTTTCTTGTAGAGGACTTAAGTTGGTTTTTTAAAGAAAACATTGAATTAATACCTCTTATAATTGTAAATTGATGACACTTGTTTAACTATTTCAATTATTTTGAAAGAGAAAATAGTTTTATATTATTGTGAATAGAGATTTTAAACATAAGGAAAGAGATATTTTATAAATTTCATGTTTAGATAGAAAATTGATTGAATTATATGAGTTAGCTAGAAAACGAAAGAAATCCAATTAGATGTGTACTTGTGTTGGTTTTGAATGCATGGTCGAATTGTTAAGAGAAAGGATATTTAAATATATTGAAAAGAATTATTGTAGAAGATTTATGTTAGTTTTAAAGGAAAAACAATGGATTCGACTTAGATTATTTGAACTAGTCTATCCTTTATTATAAAGGCACTTACTTAGTTTATTTTTCAATTAATTTTGAAAGGGCAATAGTTATTATGTTTTATTTCCATAGAGCAAATTAATCGTTGTGATTGGAATATTAAAGAATCTATATAATTGATTTTATTAATATATATGTTTAGTGTATATGGGTAAGTGGATAGAGAAATGACATTTTATTATATTAAAGTGATTGCATGTTCTAAATAGGAAATTGAATGAAATGTAAGATTTGGTTAGGAAATGGAAAGAGTTTACTTGCATGGATTTGTGTCGATTTAAAAGTAAATTAAGAAGTTGTTTTATTGATGAGGCAATCAATTATATTATTTATTAATTTCTATTTAGATTAATTGAATCATTGTGATTGGATTATGAAAGAGATATGGATTTAGTATATCCAAAAGTAGTGTCTTCCTCATGATTATCTTAAAGGATTTAATTCTTTGTATTCAGTAAAGGGAAGTAAGTTTTAATTGTTTTAGATTTTCAATAATGAAAGAGGAAATAAGGGTTATGATTATTTTAGATGATCTAGTTATCGTGTCTTTGACTTTTTCAACACTACCTATTGAATGAGTATGGATTTAAGAAATCCAAATATTAGATTTGATTAATGACTTGAATGCTTTTGTTGCTATGTCATCTAGTTGCATTGTGGGTTTTGGGATCTAGTGTTAGTCCTAAATTATAAGACTTCCAGAAGAACTTAGAGGATAAGGGTTGTTGAATCTTTATGCCATCTAGTTGTTTTCCCTTGGGTAGTGCATGGCGTCTTTTAAGTTTTACTCGATTTTCACAAATGGGGATGTTTTATACCTCCTGTGAAAGGAGTGGACTATGTGTTCATTGCCTCCAAGATGTTTGGAGTGTGTTCTATTATTTGTATTCTCCTTGAGATGGAGTGGTTATGATTCTTAGGTCGTATGCTCTTGAGATTCCCTTGGTGGTTGGTATTTGTATACGTGTATCGTTCTCTGAACATACTTGGTCTATTTTATGTCTAGAAGCAATGTCAATGATGCGAGAGTTGTTCTTGTTTATTGCATTTGTTTTGGTTATTTTAGTATGAGTTAGTTTGAGTCTGCCTTTGGTTAGAGGTTGTGGATCTTTGTCCTTGTTACATTGTTACTATCTCCTAGCATGGGGGTGGGCCTTCGGGTACCACATGGTTGGGTGGAACATGCACCAAAACTGTTGGGTCCCCCTTGATCTTCAGTTCATGAAGGCGAGACATCTAGATGGACGACTCAATTTTTTGTGTTATTCTTGCTTTGTAATATTCCAAATTGTATAAGTTATTTTATCCCTCTTATGTTTTGAGGTGAGATTATATAATTGTTATACTTTTGTACTATAGTCTCATTCTGGGAATGAGTGATGTAACTATTGGATTAAGTTAATGTTTTTGAGATTATATCTTGGATGTTCATCTTGTTATGTTATGTGGTATTCTTATGATGTTTGATGTTTATCTCATAAAGTATTTATTGCTATGGTTTATGTAAGATGCATGTGTGGGTTTAAGTAATCCTAACCTTGTAGCCTTAGAGGTTGTTGTTAATTAGTGAGTGAATGTGTATGTTATTACACTTTTTAAAAAAAAAATTTGGTTCACTTAAGTATTTAATTACAACTTCCTTTAGGGTTACTTGGCGGGGCATTACACCTATAATGGCTAAACCATGAGGAATTTGAAGATGATGCAAACTAGTGATTTGTGAAATTTTGTATGTAGATTCTAAATATACTTTTTTCAAAAAAATTGGAATTAGATTGCACTTCTTTTTCCATCTCCTTTGAAAAATACTTTTTTTGAATAAACACCATTTTTAAGGAGTGATGCTCACCTTATAACACAAATTTTTTTCCATGAAGAATAAAATTTTATTTTTTTCAAATTTAGATTTGTAACTACGATATCTAGTCCTTCCAATTAGTTTCATAGTGTTTCATTGAATATTGTTTCCTTAATCAATTTTCAAACTCAAACCAATTATAATTTAGACATAGGCGAATGGTACAACACAACACTTTTTGTATGTATCAAAATTTAATTTAATTTTTTTGTTGGATCAAGGACTTAAATATCTAGTGCACTCATATTTAAGTATATTTTTTTGATGATCTTCTATTTTCCACATGTGTGGAACAAAGAGCTTGATTTTTGATAAAAATCCTACATTCACAAGAAATAAAAAATAAATATAATAATAAAATTAAATTTATACTTTTTGGGAAACTTATAATAAGGACTACATGATTACAAAAAAAAAAATTAAATGAATTCATTTGATCCCCCAAAAGTTAAATCAAAAGTGATTTTTTATCAACATTTTGATAGGTGTAAAGGATACTCTCTTATAGGTATGGTTTAGAACTAGCAGGATTCTATCCAAGGGGTTTTGATCTAAGGTGGTTTGATCAAAACCTCTTCAATTGGAATCCTTAAAATGAAACTTTTAAAGGCTTAAATCATTATATTTTCTAAAAATATGTGATTTTAGCAAAAATTAGAATCTCCCAAAAATTGTAAACCAACATTGTGGGATCAACCGTTGTTTTGTAATTTGATTAAGGTGGGAGCATACATTGGCACTATTTTTCTTCACTTTGTTCATAGGCATTAGAATGTTTGGTGCATTGACATTGACATTGGGATTTTTTGCTTCGTTGTGTTCACATGTGTTGAACTTAGAATTATGTTGGTATAGCATTTTGACCATTTTGTAGCACCTTAAGTTATCAGGGAGTATAAATCTTTGTATGTTTGTCATGGGTACACACCTAGTGAAAACTAGCTCTCACTAGACCTAGTGTGTTTCTCATTTTTCTACATTATTTTGGGGACTCATCTAGTGAATATCAAACTTCACTAGCCATGTTCCTTCCTATTTTTGATTCACCTAAAAACTATCATACTTTGTTATTATGTATCATGAATTCATTTTTTGTGGGTACTATCATAACACAATATTTTAGTACATACCCTCATTTTGAATTTCATGTTGACATTATATGGTAGTGTATGTTGTCTTGTTGTATTTCACACATATGTGTGTTCTTTTGTGCTTACATTGGTTAGCCATGGGATCTTGGATTGTTGAGGCTTGATCACCTCCATATATCCTAAGTCATCCTATCTCTTTAACATTTGGACAATTGGATCCCTCTTGACATATACTTTCTACTCTAGTGTGAGTTTGAGTGTAAGTTCATACTCCCACTAAAGTGGGGGCTAAATGTATCCTCATAAATTGTCACCCTTGACAATTTCACACTATTTTTTTCTCCCCCTAAATTATTGAGCCTAATTGAGTCCCTAATTTCCTAAATTATGCATTCTATATCCTATTTGTACCACTTTCCAAGAAATTGTAAGCATTGAACAAATGAAATAAATTAATGTTTTTCCCCTGATACATTGCTTTCTCAAAAATAGGGCCAAGAACCATATGCCCATAGGCATATGGGTTCCCCTATTCTACTAGGGACAAATTTTGAATATGTCAGAGTAGCCATTTTAACATTTAAATTTTAAATTTCAAATTTCAGCTATCAGGATTTAATTCTTGAAAAATTTAGGAAATTCCTATAAATACCTAGTTATTGCATTATTTTTTATCTAACAAGCACTAAGGAGATTATATGAGAAATTATTATTATAAATAGAACTAGCAAGAAAGTACAAAGCATCATTTTAGAGCTTTATTGTAGTAATTAAAGATCCTAACATCATGTCAAATATTTGTAAGTTTATGTGTATTGATATTATCATTATTTGGTGAACGCGAACACACTTTTGTAGGTCTCCAAATCATTCAAGAAAATAAAGAAAGAAATATCAAGACCTTGAGGTAATGTGAATGAATTCAATCCTTCAAGAAATCAGTTCAAGAGTGGTGAGTTTTAGCACTTTTTGATTTCATCATTCCTTCCTATTCACTATCATTTTATCATTAACATTGTCATTATGGAAGTGGAAACACTTACAAAAGGTTTGACTAAGGAAAGCCCCTAAATGGCCCACCATTTTCCCTCTATTTGAATGTGTAGATTTTAGGTTTGAAGAGGATTGAAAAGAACTTGAAGAAAAACATTTTATTCTTGCATTCAATCCCTACATCTTGTTAAGACACAAAAAATCACCTATAAAATTATCTGACAACATTCCAACAACTCTGCAACTAGAAATCAAAAGCTTAGATCTGCCATTAGAGAACCCAAAAAGGAGAGGAGTCCACCCTATCAAAGCCCCATATGCCCAGAGGAGTCCAATCATCCTATACACACTAGGACAAGTTTTTCAGGTTAGGTACATAGTCTCCTACACTTTCTAGATATGCCTACAATCTATTATTTCATTTTGGTATTTGTTAGGATCTTAAATTTTTTATTAGGTCATATATTCCAATTAGTTTAATCATAAATATTTTTTTCTAGTCCATCTCCAAAACTTGGAAGGATTAGATCCATGCATGATTAACTCACCTTTATGGTTGAATGTCAATCAATTTTCCTTGTTGATTTTCATCCTAATGAAAACCTAGGAAAAGGTGGAATTTACTTTGGGTTTTTGTCATTAAACCCTTAAATCATATTTTTTTCTATATTTCATTCTAGTTCTTTGTTCTATCATTGAAGTGATAGTTGAGTTTGTGTATGTGGAAAAAGAGACTATAGTTGTAGAGAAGGGGACTTGATTTCCTCAATGACTTTGAGTGTATCCCAAAGCTTGAGTGCAACTAGCCATTATAGGTACATTAGCATCAACTATATGGGCTAGGTTATGAAAAACATCTAATCCTTGTTTGAATCACTAATAATTTTTCTCATGTTATCTATTATAGGTATTGCTATGCTAGCTAGATATTTAGTACTCACATAGTCTTGAAGTCCTTCTAAATGTTTGTCCAATTGTTTTAGTTTTTCTTCAGGAACATAGAGAATGGTAGTCTCACAATCCCTAAAAATGGGTGATTATAAGGTTGTCATTGGTATGGTGGTGTTAGGAATAGATTAAAAAATGGGTTGAGTATTGACAACACTTTGCATAAAGAGTTGGAATAATCAAGATCCACATCAAATGTAACAACAACATGCGATGCCATAAGTCTACAACTATGTCTCACTAGTTTTTTTGCAATAGGACATTAGGTCATGAAGCTCATACAAGTTTCAAAACACTAAGTGTACCAAATATGAACACTAAGATATCAAATAAACATAGAAAAACAATCAGAAACAGAATTTAGACATCAAAAGTTGAAAATTAATACAATAAAATACCCAAAAATAGAATTTAGACATCAAAAGTAGAGAAAATTGTTTGATCCAAGAGTAATAGGACAGAGGCACCTAAGGGTGTTTGTGTCTTGAGTAGATTTTCCAAAAATTCAAAGTATGAGTATTTTTTATTTTCTTCAAAGATTTTGGGTCTAGTTGCAAACAAGTCTGATAGTAAATGTGTTTCTAGAATTTGCTCAATTTATACCAATGCAAGTGTGTAACAATATGTCAGAAATAAATGATAATTTTGAATGTAATTTTTCTAATCTAAGATGCAAAAATTGATTGATTATAAGATGGAAAATTATGAAGATGATGATTTTGATGGAATTTTGAAACAAAATAATACAATTTTTTTCACTTTTTGAGCTATATGAAAGACTCCAAAATGAAAGTAATTAAGAATTAAAAATGGAGATCTGCAAATAGACATGGGTTAAAGACACAGAGATAGAGAAGTGTGCATAATTTTACTAATCAAATTATAAAATGATAAAGGTGCCCAAGGGCATTTATGTCCTTGATAGGATTTTTGAAAACTAAAAAATTGAATGTTTATTGGAGTATCTAAGTGCTCTATTCCTATGTACAAATAATTCTGAAATTCATTATTTCTTGATAATTTTCTCATTTTTAGACAATGTGACTCAAATGCAAATGTGTAACAATTCTTGAACAACAAATGATAATTATGAATGAAATTTTAAATGTGGATCTAACCTAACTGACTAAAATAAACTTTAATGTAACCTATGATGCAATATGAAATGCAATATTTTGAATATTTGTCTTTTATGATACAAAAATGAACCCTAAATGAGATATACAAAATAATGCAATACAAAACATAGATCTTGGGTGAATTTAAAAAGGTATATAATATTAACGGGTAGGGTTCCATAAAATGAAACAAAGCAAAAGAGAACCCTAGGTCTTATATGTAAACCTAGGATTCAAATTTTGTAGTTTGAGTGTTGTTGGCATCTTTTTCCATTGTTCCATTAAGATGGAGATTAACAAGGTGATTAGATTGATTTTCAATCATGAAGGTGAGACAATTAGAACTATATTTGTATCTTTTAGAGTCTTGGAATGGATTGGAATTGATTTTCATTGATTAACCTAATTAAAATATGTTCCCTAATATGTAAATGTAAGGTTTTGACAATGAACAGACTAAAATAGAGATTTACAAGTAGATATTGGAAGGGAAGAGTGATGTGTGCCTATCCTAAAAGTTTGATATCAACAAGAATATGAGGATAGAGTCATCTGATGACATCGATTTCCTAGTAGGGGTGTCTTGCTCTATTTTTTTAGTCCTTTGATGGTAGATCTGAGCTTCATTTTTCTACATATAGACTTGTTGTAATGCCCTGCCAGGCAACCCTAGAGGAAGTTTCAATTCACTACAAAAGGGTACTAAATTTTTTTTAATTAAAGTGAATTAAACATACATGTTCACCTATAATTGACAACATCCCCTAAGGCTACGTAACCGAGATTACTTAAATCCCCATTAACATACATCATTTAAATTACATTGCAATAAATAACACAAGTAGTAAGCATTCATTCAACATAAATAAATAACAAGATAAGAATATAATATCCACAACATATATCCATTACATGATTAAAACCCTCATTCCTAGAATGATTCAAAATACATAAGTGTTAAAATTACATACATCCACCTCATAATTACAAGAGGGGTAAAAAAAACTCATTACAATTTGAATTACAACAGTGCTAGAAAAGAATAACAAGATCCGCGAGTTGTCCAACTGGATGTCTCGCCTCCATGAACTAAAGATCAATGGAGACCCAATGGTTTATGGTGCATGTTCCAACCAACCAAGTGGTACCCGAAGGCCCACCCCCCATGCTAGGAGATAGTAACAATGCAACATGGACAAGAAATCTACTACCTCATACCAAAGGCAGACTCATACTGACACTTACTGACTCAACCAAACATATGCACAATATAAGTCTAACACTAACATGGTTACATTGCTTCCAGACATATTATAATCAAGTATGATAAAGAATCCATACACACAACACAAACTCAATGTTATCCTAGACAAAGTGTCATCTCAAGGTTCGTCATGAGATCTCCTCTGGGCATTCTTCATAGGTTCTGGTAATCCCAGTGACCTCAACCGAATCCCAACCCTCATACTCACTCAAGTGGAATCAACTACCTCTCGTAAGGACAAGATGGTTGACCTTGCCGTTCCAAGCCTTCTCACTCACCCCAAGTCTATACAAGCCCTTGTGTATATGAGTGAGGTTAATTTATCTTGATTAATGTGAATGCATCCTAATCATCTAAGTACATTACTTTAATTATCACTTATTAAAAACACTTTTGAAGGTTACCCAATTTACCTCTTTGGGCTCTGACCCCTAACAAAAGCCACTCTTCTAATGGATAACAGACTACTCAAATCTAGACTCCAAGGGTAACTCAAGTGCTATAGAACTGAACAATGCAATCTCTCCTATTCTAGGAGGTGACAATAAGGAAAACCACTCCAACACTTGGAGGAAAACAAACTCATAAAGCACTACCCAAGGCGAAAAATGAACATTAACTTAACAATGGAATGACCCACATCCACTAGTAGACTTTACAATAATTAACATAAATCACCCATTCCCAAAGCAATCAACATAAGGGAAATTAGTATAATAAAGCATTGACAATAACAAATACTATATTTGGATATCTTAAATCCATATTCTTATCTAATGCTTCTTGTAGAAATTAAAACAATATCATTCAAAATTTTACATTGAACAATAAACTCTTCCATTAAATAAATACTTTTCACAACTTTATCTAATCATGCATAATACTAGTTTAAAATTACAGCCTAATTATTTTGCATGCAATAACATACTTAAAATAGAACCTCAAAAGATATATACTTAAACATATATTTGCAACATGCTTATATTTTATTTAGATACAAACTATATTTAACCAAAAGAAATACACTTACATAAGATTGTTTATAAAATCTCTGCCTCTTCTAAAAAAAATTACCAGAAGATTAATTTAATTAATTCTGTATAAATTTCCTAGTCAACCACTAATTTCCAATATACATATATATTTATGTTAAATATAATATGTTAAATATAATATGTTAATATTTAATATAAAATATATTTATTCTATATTGAATGTTAAATATAAATATTTAATATAAAGCACTTTTAATTTAAACAATCCATAGAATAAAAAAAATTAACAAAAGAAACCTAACTGCAAAAATAAAAGTACGAAAATTTTTATTTACAGCCATCCATTATGATAGTGCCTGGAAACCGAAACACACACAGGTCGAAAAAGTACATTTAACAATAATAAAAAGAAATATTAAAAAGAAAATTAAAAAAAATAAAAATAAGAAAAACAAAACTAAAAATAAATAAATTATAAATACAAAGGAGTGCACCGGCGGTACCCTGTACCGGTTGGCACATCCTCCAAAGAATGTTGGGGGTGACGCTTCCCATGGGACAATGTTTCCCCCTAAAAGGTTGGCGTGTTGTCACATGGCAGCACCCCTCCCCATAACTGTAGGTGGGCGGTGGGAGTTGACCTCCCCACCATCCACTTTATCAATATTTTTTTAACATATAAAAAAAAATAAGACAAAAATCTACATGGATAAAGTTAAATCTGAAATTTAGATAGCTGGAAAATTCATCAAAAAAAAATTAAAAATTCGTAAATTCTTTCAACGAATTTCTTCAAAATTCATGTCTCAAACACGCAGTACGGACGACATTTAAAAAAAAAATTTAAAATAATAAATCTATTACAATAGAATAGATTTACATATTATATGTGTTGTGTATATATATATATATATACAACACATATATAGAATTAAATTACTAGTAAAATCGAGAAAATAATTTAAAATAACCAATAACAGAATTTAATAAAAAAAAATTTCCAGAATAGCTTTCAAAATTTCAAGAGGTGTAAATTTAATTTCCTTAAAAATATTCCTTCAAATTTTCAAATAGTAAAATATAGGAAAATTAAATAGATCTTAATTTTATTTTTTATTTTTCAATGGAGGTTTTCTACGAGGGTTTGAGTTTTCGAAGAACAGATCTAAATATTTTCAAAGGGTAAAATCTTCATACTAAAACCTAAATGTTTGAAGCACAAAAAAATGTTTAATTTAAACAATGGATCTATGAATTCTCATTTACTGAAGAAAGTCCTACAATAAATTTAACAATTTTCCCCAAATTTGGATTAGTTTAAAATTAGATTCAATTAACAAATCCTATTGCTCAATTAATTCAATACAGATTCTTAAACCATTAAATTGAATTGAACAAAACAAGAACAAAACCTGGAATCTAAAGCTATAGAAGAAGATGAATTTTTTTGATGCAAGCCTTCTCCAAGAATTTCCTCAAACGTGCAATGAATCCAATCCAAAACCAAAAACTGTTTCAAACCCTTCTTTGTGCAAATTTTCCAAAAATCCTTCACTGCTCTGAAAAATGAATTCTCCCCCAAAAACTTCTCCCCAAAATTGAAAACATGCATTCCACATAAATCAAAAATATCTAATACAACCCTAATTCCCATTGCATGCAAAGTTGAGAATTAAATATTTATTTCCTTTTTCCATTTTCGAAAACCCAAATTGAATTTAAAATACAATTTCAATTTCCTTTCGATTTCTTATGATATAATTTAATTTAATCCATTAAACTTAATTAATTAAAAATTATTTAATAAGTTAATTCAACCCTTTTGAGATTAAAATTTAATTAATTAAATAAATTAAAATTTAACTAAATTAAATTTCATTATCAACTTTAAACATAACATCAAAGCATAATATTAATCTTAATATAACATAATCACTACTTTTTCCAATGCAATTATTCTAAACATTATTTTAACAATAATGCATCTAATAGAATCATATAACATTAAATAAGGTAAATATATCTCAACAAATAGAACAGACGACACACTAAGGCTAGGGTGTAGACCTAACACATCTTACCTAGCTACTGTCTCCCATTCAACTTAACCATTGGATCGACACACTCAAACCTATGAGACCAGGTGGAGTCAATGTCATGTACCTGCAACTTGAAATCAAGTAAACAACATAATACAGTATATCGAGCATATAATACACACTGTGAAGAAGAAATCATGGATTCGCAAGGCGCTCGGAAGCAAGTGATGTGAAACCATCCTTTTCACCAATCCACTCATCAAAGAATGACATTATATCATAATCAATAATCACATAATAATATCTCATGCTACTCTAATAACATCATTAATCCATTATGCATGTGAAACAATAATCAGATAACCTCATACACAATAATAGTTGTTGCTCAATAGTAGCGATCCAAAACACAAAAAACAAGGTGTGTCCAGTATCATAGTAGCTGCAACCCAAACATAGCATAATCAAAACAAACAAGAAGCAAAATGGAGGGGTATTACATTCTCCCCCCCAAAGACCAGGCTTACTCCTGGAACCTTGCAAACAAGTAGGGATATAACTCCCTCATCCTAACTGCATCCTCCCAGGTGGATGATACATCATCCCTAGGATCCCACTAAACTCTGACCTGATCAATATCTTGCCCTCGAAGAGCAAGCGTTCTGCGCTCTGTTATGGACATGGGCTCCAAAGCCAGCTGCCCATCCTCTACCTATAAAGAATTCCAATCAAGGACATGATAACATCTGGATGATAGGGTCGAAGAACTGAAACATGGAAAACATCATGAATACATGCTAGACTGGGCGGCAAAGCAAGCCGATAAGCAACTAGACCAATATTTTTGAGTATCTCGAAAGGTTTGACAAAGCAAGGTGCCAACTTAGAACCCTTCCCATAATTGTAGGTGGGCGGTGGGAGTTGACCTCCCCACCATCCACTTTATCAATATTTTTTTTAACATATAAAAAAAAACAAAACAAAACTCCACACGGATAAAGTTAAATCCAAAATTTCTTAGAAATTAATTTGTAAATTCTTTCAACGAATTTCTTCAAAATTCGTGTCTCAGACACGCCGTACGGACGACATTTTAAAAAAAAAAAAAAATTAACTCTATGACAATAGAATAGATTTACATATTATATGTCTTGTATATATATATATATATATATATATATATATATATATATATTATATAAATATATATATTTACACATAATTAAATTACTAGTAAAATTGAGAAAATAATTTAAAATAACCTGTAACAGAATTTAATAAAAAAAAATTTCTAGAATATCTTTTAAAATTTCAAGAGGTGTAAATTTAATTTCCTTAAAACTATTCCTTCAAATTTTCAAATAGTAAAATATAGGAAAATTAAATAGATTTTAATTTTATTTTTTATTTTTCAATGGAGGTTTTCTACGAGGGTTTGAGTTTTCAAAGAACAGATCTGAATATTTTCAAAGGGTAAAATCTTCATACTAAAACCTAAATGTTTGAAGAACAAACAAATGTTTAATTTAAACAATGGATCTATGAATTCTTGTTTACTGAAGAAAGTCCTATAGTAAATTTAACAATTTTCCCCAAATTTGGATTAATTTAAAATTAGATTCAATTAACAAATCCTATTGCTCAATTCATTCAATATAGATTCTTAAACCATTAAATTGAATTGAACAAACAAGAACAAAACCTGGAATCTGAAGCTACAGAAGAAGATGAATTTTTTTGATGCAAGCCTTCTCCAAGAATTTCCTCAAACGTGCAACGAATCTAGTCCAAAACCAAAAGCTGTTTCAAACCCTTCTTTGTGCAAATTTTCCAAAATTCCTTCACTGCTCTGAAAAATGAATTCTCCCCCAAAAACTTCTCCCCAAAATTGAAAACATGCATTCCACATAAATCAAAAATATCTAATACAACCCTAATTCTCATTACATGCAAAGTTGAGAATTAGATATTTATTTCCTTTTTCCATTTTCGAAAACCCAAATTGAATTTAAAATACAATTTCAATTTCCTTTCAATTTCTTATGATTTAATTTAATTTAATCCATTAAACTTAATTAATTAATTTTAAATTATTTAATAACTAAATTCAACCCTTTTGAGATTAAAATTTAATTAATTAAATAAATTAAAATTTTACTAAATTAAATTTTATTATCAACTTTAAACATAACATCAAAGCATAATATTAATCTTAATATAACATAATCACTACTTTTTCCAATGCAATTATTCTAAACATTAATTTAACAATAATGCATCTAATAGAATCATATAACATTAAATAAGGTAAACATATCTCAACAAACAAAACAAATGACACACTAAGGC
This sequence comes from Sequoiadendron giganteum, assembly GCA_007115665.2. NCBI lineage: Eukaryota > Viridiplantae > Streptophyta > Pinopsida > Cupressales > Cupressaceae > Sequoiadendron > Sequoiadendron giganteum. The sequence goes on from CM021101.1 coordinate 570,981,112, forward strand.
TAGGGTGTAGACCTGACACATGTTACCTAGCTACTATCTCTCATTCAACTTAACCGTTGGATCGACACGCTCAAACCTGTGAGACCAGGTGGAGTCGACGTCATGTACCTGCAACCTGAAATCAAGTAAACAATATAATACAGTATATCCAGCATATAATACACACTATGAAGAAGAAATCATGGATTCACAGGGCACTCGCAAGCGAGTGATGCAAAACTGTCCTCTTCACCAATCCACTCATCACAAATTGACATTACATCATAACCAATAATCACATGATAATATCTCATGCTACTCTAATAACATCATTAATCCATTATGCATGTGAAACAATAATCAGATAACCTCATCACACAATAATAGTTGTTGCTCAATAGTAATGATCTAAAACACAAAAAACAAGGTGTGTCCAGTATCATAGTAGTTGCAACCCAAACATAGCATAAGAAAAATGAACAAGAAGCAAAATAGAGGGGTATTACACTTGTCAAATCACTGTTAGATAATTTTATAGGTGATTTTTCATGAGTTGACAAGGTGTAGGTTTGTTAATGAAACAATGGAAAATGGATCTTCAAGCTTCCTTCAATCCTTTTCAAACCTAAAATATACACATTGTTCCATTTATGGGATTTCCTTAGTCAAACCCTGTGTTAGTTTTACCACTTCTAGAATGGAAATGTTAATGACAGGAATGATAAATGATAAGAAGGAATGATGAATCCACAAAGTGTTGTAGCTCACCAACCTTCAGTGGCTTCCTTGAAGGACTGAAGTCATGCACATCACTTCAAGGTCTTGGATCTTACTTGCTTGAATTTCTTGAATTTCTTTGAAACCTACAACAAGGGTTAGCCTTCATAAACAATGACAACATAAATATGCATAAACTCACATAGGATTTGGCATGATGTTAGGATCTTGATTTTTTGTAATAAATCAATAAAATGCTACTCTTGAATGCTATTGATTTTCTCTTGACAATAACCTTTTCTCTCAAATTGTTGTTAGATTTTAAATGATGCCATGCTAGGAATTTATTCAATTTCCCACAAAATAGATCACAATAGTCTACATTTTTAAGATGAATTTCAAATGTTAAAATAGCTACATCAACACATTCAGATTTGGATTTCAGTAAAATAGGGGGACTCAAATGCCCAAGGGTGTCCTAGTCTTGGCCTTATTTTCTAGGATTTTAGGTGTCAGGGGAAAAACATTAAATAAATGTATTGTTTAAATGCTTGCAATTTCTTATAAAATGGTAAAAATAGGCTATAGAATGTATAATTTAGGAAATTAGGGACTCAATTAGGCTCAATAATTTAGGTGGAGAAAAATACAGTGCAAAATTTTCAAGGGTGATAATTTACAATGTTATAAATGATATAAAGTGGGTTTTGGAGGGGTGGTACTTGCTGATGTCTCATCCTTTTATTGTCAAGCTATGGTGGAAGGATCTCCTTTTCATAGGTTGGGGGCTCTACAATTAGCACAAAAATAGGATTTTTAGGGATAAAAAATCCCCTAGCAGGTTGTGGAAAATAAGATTATTAATCAGATTGTTGAGAATCTTTAAATGCCCTCTTGCAAGCTAAAAATAAATCCCTCAAATATGAATTTCTCCATTGGTTTGTCCTAGAATATTTCATAGGTTCTTAATTTATTGAGCTTGCCTATACCTTTGAACAAGAAAAATACTCATTGGTCCCCTTGATCCTAATCGGTGTAAGATTAACTTTAACAACTTGTCCAAAGGGAACCCGTGTTGAGCAGATGGGGGTGGCATAATTAAGGACCATCGAGGGAAGTTGGTTTTGGCTTATGTAGATAACTCGAGTATACAAAATTAAAACTTCATGAAAATGGAAGCTATTTATGATGGGATTTGTATTTCTAAGAATATCACAGTGTCCAACCTAGAAATTGAAGGTGATTCTAGAAATACTAATATTTTTTTAAATGGGAAAGTGAACCCATCCTTTTGGCTCATAATGCCATTATGAACATTGAAATTTGTAGATTTTCTCATGTGTTCAAATTTTGCAATAAAGTGGAAGATGGTTTAGAAAATTTGGGATCCTTAATGGAAAATATTACTATTTGGAATGACCTTTCAATGATCCTGGAGTATCTGTGAGAGTTATTATTAAATGAAAAAAAGTACTATAATATTGACTTCAATCTAAACTTCTCATTAGCTGAAATTAACAACTAGCAAAAATTATGTTTAAGGAAATCTTGTCATCATGTTAGACTTTTTTCATAAGATAACTACATTTTTCTGTGCATGTTATTTGTTACTTCTATATAATTATTAATTTTCTTCTATCTAATGTGTATGTTGTGATGGTTGGTAATATCATCCAAGAGGAGCCTACCTCTTGTGAGGTTTGGAAGAATCACAAGGATGTCTAGATTATCCTTTAATGGGGTAAGCTGGTTATTATATCAAAAGCATGATGGGGCATGATCCTAACATTTCCATGGAATTTTTGAATTCATGGAAAGATGGCACTTTATTTATTGGGGACTAATCCTTCTTTTTTAATATGGAGTTTATTGTAGAGATAACCAACTTCTCTTTGGAAGGGACTTCTCTCCCTAGGAAGTTGAAAGGCCATTAACAAAAGGAGATGGACATATTTCTCAATAAAGAAAAAAGTATCAATTGGTTGCAAAATTTGTTCAACATAGATGAATTACCTAGCATGTGGAGGAAAATGGAAGAAATTCTGATGTGTTATGTTACCTTGGAAGGTTGGTTTAAGAACTTTTATGCACACCTATTTTCCACACTAAATCACTTCCATTACAATGTAAAAATGAACTCTGTGTTTTGGATTATTTCCTCCCTTGAACAATATATTAAGCTCATTAATGATAAATGGAAGAATTTACCCCTCCACCAAGGGTTGATTTATAGATTGGTTTTTTTTTTAGATGGCCCTTTCCCTTTCCCTAGCCTCTGCTAAGAAAAAATCTCTTATGGTTAAACATTATGTAAATCCTTAGAGGGTGCCTCTCAACCCTTGGCCTAAATTAATGCCATCCTCCTCTCAAAGGGTTACTAAGGCTAAATGAAAATCCCTTGCCTCTTTTTTTCCCACCCTAGGTTCTAAAAAAGGTGTCAGTTTTTGACCCAAGTCAAATTCCCATTTATGATAATTCTGACAATTTTGATGATGAATGTTGGACCCCACCCTAGAATTATTCATCATTGATTTTTCTATTCATGAAGACTTCTCTGAAGCCTCCAAATCACCCTTGTACACTAACCCTTCAATCCCTTCGAGTTTCCCTACCCTCTATGTAAATCTGGACAATACCCCTGAAGACCCCCAATTGGATGATGGTGTTTGCGCCAATTGTGCCTCCATAAAACTTAAAAGTAATGACTTGTGTGGGGTTGTAAATTTCTAGAATGACATTGTGAAATGGTTTCTCACCCAACTTATCACAACCAAGGACAAAATTCAACATTTGGAGGAGAAGCTGCTTAATCAATAAGAGACTTGGTCGGGTGAGGTTGATGATGAAGGTCATTCAAAAAAATTGTCTTCCCTTTCTAGGTCCTATTGTAAGTGGGCCATTTGGGAAATGAGGTTGATGAGATCAGGGATATGGTTGATAATATGGAAGAAAGGAGAAGTTGCAAGAGGAGGTGACTACCATGCATAGAAATTGGGATAAAAACCTCAAGTGTTTGCATGAAATTGTTGAATACATCAAGGAAATGGTAGAGAACACTGCAATCACCATTCAAGTGTTCTAGCAGGAGCTTTGTAATAGACATGGAAAATGAGTTGGTGATTACTATTAGGAAATTATGTACTCAAATCAGAAGAGTTTGGTATCTAGTTGGTTCTCTCATGTATTATGTTTTCTTCTTTTTTTTTTGTCTCTTTGTAGCTACTTTTATTTTTCTTTCTAAGTGCCCCATGTCTCATGAGCTCCCTTGCTTGGCCTCTATGTGTATTTGGTAAAAGGGTCTATTCCCTTCCTAAATTTAATCTAATAAAATGATGTCATATTTTGTAAAATTTTATTTATCATGGGATCATTGGGTGATTTTTTTTAATAGTATGTCAAGTATGGTGAACTAGTATGAATGACTAGTGAGTTATTATTTTGCATGTTTATGAGGGGTGATGAACATGGAAGTGTATACACCTAAAATTGGTTTGGAGAATCTGATTAATTAAATATGAATTATTTGATTAATTATCCTAATTTCCTCTACTATTTGAATAAATGGAAATATTTATTTATATAGTTCACCTTCGCATTCACATTTAAATTCTTCTAATTCTTCTATTATCTCATCTTAATTAAATAAAAAATATTAAATACTTTGTTTGATTTAATTATCATTTTCCTATTTTATCCTATCACATAAATCTTAAATTAATTAAATAAAGATTAAACACTTTATTTATTAATTACCATATTCTTCTATTTTAATTTAATAAACAAATCCTATAGTTTGTTCTATTAAATTATTTATTCCTTTTTGGCTAGTTTAAATAAATAAAAAATATTTAAATTAAGGAATAGGGAATATTCCTCTATATTTGATCAAAATCAAATTAGATATCCTATGTCTAATTTATGTCAAAATATGTCAAAATTAATGTCTTCAAACTTCACGAGAAGATTTGGAGACAAATTGCAAATTTATCTCTCAATCCTCTTCCATCAATCCTTCCTCTTCTCTTGCCTAGTGTTTTCATGGGTAGAGACAATCCCCAAAATCTTCTCAATCTCCTCCATATCTCACCATTCAATCCTCCAGATTGAATCCAAGCCTCTCTTTGCCATCCCTATGCATTTCTATAGGCAGGAAATCTATAAATAAAGCTTTATTCAACCAATAAAAGGATCCAGATTATCACACTTATGGACTCTTACTCTACAGGAATTCATGCATCACACATCAATCTTCAAGCATCAAGCATCCAACATCCAAGCATCCAACATTCTAGTTTTCATATCATGGCTACCTCTTGTATCTTCATTTATTAGTTTTCATGTCAATCCATGCTATATTAGTTTCTTTTATCATCTAGATTTTATCATATAGCTTCATATCATTGCATTAGCATCATTTTTTTATTTATACTGTCATTTTAATAGTTATAGTGTTATTTAAATCTGAGAGAACAATAGCTTAATAAATATTTGAAGATAGGAGACAATGAGACACTTTTAGTAGATTATTAGCTTGATCTTTCATACAATGTTTCATTAAGAAGTGTTTTATTCCTTTCTACTTATTCACACTTACAATTTGGCACCCAGCATGGGGCATTAACCCCATATTTTTATCGATTTTCTGAAAAGTGTCACACAGGTTCCCGGCATGTTCCATTTCAGTGCTTCCATAAAAAACTATAGCTCTTTCGTCAAAAACTATAGTGCATCCATGGAAAACTATAGTGCTTCCATGCTCTATTTTGACACTTTCGTGATACTATAGCGCATCCATTAAAAGTTTTAGCGCTTTCTACTATAGCGTCTCCATGAACTATTTCAGCGCATCGGTTACCCATCTCTAGAAAAGCTGATTTAGCACTTCTGTGAAGAACTTTGGTGCTTCGGTACTCTATTTCAGCACTTTCGATTTTAGCGTACTAGGTACAAACTATAGCGCTTTCATAGACTATTTTAGCGCTTCTATAATTTTGATCTAGATTCGATGCAACCGTGACCATAATTTCATTTTGATATAGTTAGACTGAAATGAACCAATCCTAGGATAATCATTTGGTTTTAAATTTATCAATTCTATGGTATCCATTTCTAGTTTAAAATTTATCAATCCTAGGGTAGCCATCACACTTTTGCAATATCAATTAAAAAGGACACCATGATTTTGTGAAGCAAAATCTTCACAGAGATTACCAAAAAAATTATTTGGGGCTTAAAACGAATCATTTATCTGTTGTGCTTGTGTGGTGAATAGGCTTACGCTCTCCCCTTAACTCGGTGATCAAAGTTCCAAACTCATCCTCATTTTCATGCAAATTTATGCTTTTTTTTTTAAACTTTAGAAGGCCTGTCATAGTGGGAAAAAGTACTCACCCTACGGGAACAACCTAAGTGGGAACGCCTAAAGCCAAGGATTCCAATCCACTCTAATCAAAGTGCAAGTTTTTGATGAAATTCTAACTTGACGGTATTGAGCAAGATAACCATCCATAAAAACTTTGTTCTAAAGATTGGGAGGTCTCCTGAGGGAGTTTATCAATTGTCACACTACATAGAAGCCCTATCTATGAACCATAGTGTAGTGCCCATCCAAGTTAGTAACCAGACATTGTAATACTCACCATATACTTGCCAAGGACTGTTTGCTTAGAGGATGAGAAATCCAACTCTGAGTATGCGTCTGGAAATGACAAAAACATGGGCACCCTCTAGGGGGTAACACGGTTGTGTGAGTCAACACAATTTCAAGATGTGGGTTATTGAGTATAACGATGACCTATCTGACCTTGAGAGTGAGTCTGTCTAAATTGTGTACATTTGCCAAAGAAAACCCATGAAAATCAATACGGACCATTTGTGGTTCTTGAATATACACTATCTATTCATTTTAAAACAATTATTCTATAAATTATTTTGCTGTGTTTTCACAAAATCATTAACAATCGGATAAAAGATCATCCAAAAAATAGAAAAAATCAAATCAGGTCATAAAAATTCATGATTTGAAAGTGGAAATCAACCAAGTTTGTCAATTAAACCATCAAATTCAACAAACCCAAGAGACCACTCAGTTATTGGGATAATTTAAGAAGAAGGCATTTCTTATTTCAAAGTTGAAAGATCTTATTACAACATAAAACTATCATTCATAGGTATCACGACTTTGCTAGAGGTCATACTCTTGATTACACAGTAGAACCTCTTTATTCACGAGCTCTCTTCCAAAGGTGAGCCCTCACACAATATCACAACCATAGTCAACACATACATCAATCCTACATCCCACAACCCCTGATAGAATATGGCACAATGCCAAGTCAAATTTTGCAATAGGGAGTTTTAAAAATCATCCTCTATTTTAGCGGTCTGGAAATTTGTTTCAGCACTTTGAGACTCTGTTTTAGTGCTTTAATAAAATAACGCTTTCAGGCACTATTTTAGTGCATCCGGTGACTATTGTAGCACTTTCATCAAATAACGCTTTCATCATTTGTTTCAGTGCTTTCAAGCACTATTGTAGCGCATCCGTAAAGATAGTGCTTCCATCATATGTTTTAGCACTTTTGAACTCTGTTCTAGTGCCCCTGAACTCTATTTTAGTGCTTTCAAAATATAGAGTTCTAAATCATATCAATCAGTTTTTCTATCATTTACACACGGATTTTTATTAAAAAAAAGTACCTTTTTATCAGAATCATTGTCTAGAAACCGAAATCTGATAGGTTCATACAATTTTCTAGTCTTTTCAACTAAAATGCAGATCTTTCAAATCATAAAGTGTCAAATCAAAACAAAATCTTGATTATTACACTAAATTTTCATCATCATGATATTATCATCCTATTATCATGAAACAAGACATAGTAATCAAATTTTTAATCTAGTCTTATCAATAAGATATATCATCTTATTCAACTTTGTTAAAAATTCACTTGACATTTTTCAACCTAAAAGATCAAATTTTGGAAGAAAGAACAAAACACTTGTATGCCAATCTTCACCAGGTTATAAAAATAGAGGCTCTTAGAAAAGGAACTTGAAACATCAAATACAATGGTAGAAGAAAATCCTTGGAATAGTTTACATCAAAGTGACAAAAATGAAATAACTCTAGAGGACATACAAACAACCCAACAAGATCCCAAATTCCATGAATTCATGGAAAAGATATTAGAATAGGACATGGAGAAATACCTCATAATGTTGGTTGAATTAGGTGCTAAGCCTCCCAAATAATTTGAGGTAAATTGCCTAAGAGAAGCACCTGGAACAAGTGAAATTGAAATACCACAACTCACACAAGGTATAGATCCATTTGTTGCCTTAACATCCCAAATGGAAATATTACAACAAAAAATACAAGACATTTGTCCTTATCCTTTTGAATCAACAATCGATATGATTCGTTTTCCTCAACACTTGAATTCCCCAAGTATGACAAATACAATGGAAGAACATATCCAATCGATCATATCCATGAATTAAAAACCATGATCCTAGATTTTGCTCAAGAGGAAACTTACTTGATGAGATTGTTCCCAAGAAGCTTGGGAGGTTCATGTATGGAATGGTTTTCAAAATTGCAACCAAGAATAAGGACTTTTAAAGAGCTTGTCAATAGGTTCATCTCTCAGTATTCTTTTAACATCCAACATGATGTCACGATAAAGGATCTATCTAACCTAAAATAAGACAAAGGGGAGACATTCTTGTCCTTTCTACAAAGATGGTGATGACTATTCACTAGATATCCTTGATCTATTCCTCAGGAAGAGAAAATGGAGTTGTTCATTGACAATTTAATAGAGGAGATGAGTTATAGACTTGAATTGCAATGTCCTCCTACATTTGAAAAGGTGATATAAAATGGCCTTAATATTGAAGAAGTGCTAATCAAAAGAGGGGTTATTAAACATTTCAACAACAAATCAAATACAACAAACACCTCAAATCAATACCCCAACAGTGATAAACCAAAATTTTGGAAAAATAACTGAATTGTGACTACCAATGAAACAACAAGTGATTTACAAAATGCTGAACCAGTTTTCAACTTGACAACATCTACTTCAAGAAAAATCAAAACAACGATCAAATCATCAAGTCAAATTTCATTCAGAACAATTAAATCACAAAACTGCAATCATACCAAAAACCATCAAACCAGTGCAGGTTAACACATTTAGGCCAAACATTGGAATCAACGATGAAAGAACTAGTCACCAATGGTATTATCACCACATGGGAGGAAGCTTCTAGGATCAAAAGGTCAAACCACCATGGTGGAATGATGCAGATTACTGCAACTTCCACAACAATAAAGGCCACAAAACTAATGATTGCATGGTGTTAAAACATGCAGTTCAAGATCTGAATGACAATAACAAGGTATATATAGAGGGACCCCAAAACAATAATGATCATTCAGCCTTCAAGTACCCTTTACCAAACTATGACAAAGGAGCATCATCTTCTATGAACAACAAAGGTAAAAATATCAATCATGTCTACAATAAAATGATCCTTTTTCTTACCAAAGTAGAGAGTGATCATACTTTTGGTCATAACATGAATGAACACAAAACCAATGACACTGCCTATTTGGATTTTATCCCAAGCATACAAGTCTCTGAAAATTAAATAAACATTTAAAAAATCAGAGAACAACAGGACTATCAACCAACAAATGTAATGACTAGGGGGAAATCCAAGGTAGTGTTAGAGGGAGTTGGGTCTAAAAACACATATCCACCTCCATCTCATTACAACATTGTCGATCAACTTCAAAAAATTCCAGCATAGATATCAATACTAGAACTCCTCAAACTATCACTATCACATAAGGAGGTTCTAGAAAAAGCACTAGTTGCACTATGGTACCAAAAAATCTAGATGTTTGCCAATTCCAAGCTATGGTGGGGAATTTGAATACACTGCATTGTCTATCATTCTTTGAAAAAGGATGATGTGTCATAAACCATCCCCATAACACCACACTCCATATCGAAGTCTTGATCCACAATCATCGTGTCAAAAGAGTCTTAATAGATGGGAGAGCTGGTTTAAACATTTTCTCTCTAAAGTTAATATGTGCACTAGGGTATTTTGATGACGCTATTGATGCCTAAAGGAAAATGACCATAAAAGTATATGATGAGGAAGAGATATCTTAAAAGTGACTGATTGTGTTACCCATTCAAGTGGGACCAATAATGAAACACATAGCATGTCAAGTATTGGAAAAAGAGTTAACTTACAACATACTCTTAGGACGCCCGTGGATCCACGAAATGCAGGAAATGCCTTCCACATATCACCAATGCTTAAAATTCCCAGTAAATCAAGAAGAGGTGATTATATCTTCCAATCATAATCATCCTCAGCATTGTGACACACTTAGAATCTCTCAAGATACCTTTGTGCCTCACAATAGGGAAGCATCTAGTTCAAAGTCATCAAATGAGGAAAAACATCAAAATATCACCACCAAGTGGGTAGAGAAGAAGGATAAAGAAAAATATATAACTCTTGTTGATACTCAATTATTAGACAATCTAGATCCCCAAACATCTTTATCACATAAATTTCAATAGCAAGTCCAACTCTCAGACAAGGGAATGGGGCAATATTCTATGAAGCAATCGCTTCATCTTTCACAGTTAATGCCATCTCCAAAGACATACGACCAACCTCAATGATCAAACATAAAACATCACTACCTGTCATAGTTCTAAAAGAAAGGTTTGTAAAATCCAATACCATAGAGGATGAATAAGACAACAAAGCAATCCTTGATTGGTTATACAAAGACGAGGAACCATCAAAATCAAATATCAATATCAAGAATGTCAATATTAATATAGACAAATATGGCAAAGGGAAAGATATCCTAGAAAAAATGGGTTATGAGGGAAAAGGACTTGTTGGATTAAGGAAGGAAGGTATAGTTGAACCTATTCAGCTCCTCACTCTCCATTCAAAAGAGAAGATAGGATTGGGATACTCTGAAGAACAAAAACAAGAGATGACAAAGAAGGTTGTAGAAAGAATCCTTCGGGTTAGAGATAGCTCTGAAATGGATTCAAATGAATATGAGTGGGATCTGTGTTCCGATATATTTTACACCAATATTCAAATTGATGTAATACAACAATATGCACCTACACGTGAGGAGGGATAAACCTCTGGGTCTAGACCATTCATATTAGGATCACTAAATATTGATGACTAAAGTGGGGATGAATAAACATCAGGTGAACTAGATGATCTTGAAGAGGGTACCATCATGATCTCGATATTCCAAATAAAAACTATGATGACATTTATGTCCTAACCCTTACCCCCATCAACCTAAGTCAATCCAATGATTTCTTGCCTTTAATCCATCCCAAACTTATTGACTGGGAACTTCTTGAACCCATAAATGTACCCATATTTGCAAATGATGATGCCATCGTAAATTTCCTATGTCATGATGAACCTAGTACAATTTCTATCCGTAATAATCATAACAACACAACTCAGCAGGAGGGTGTCAAAACTTCTAGTTGCAGAAGTAAAAATAGGGATAACAGATCTAATGGTCAAAACCATTCTATGGCAGCATTAGATCTGGAAAAAGAAAAAAAAAATGCATCTAATGGGGAAAACCTCTCTGAGTCACCGAAAGATGGGAGATTTGAAACTCTTCCAGAACATTATCATGAGTGCTCATTAGTTCTAGTAGAACCAACACAGTCTATAAACATCGACACTAAAGAAAAAGAAAAAATCCTACATCTAGCAGAATCCATGACAGATCAAGAGTCAAATTCTTTAAGGAAAGAAGCATCAAATTTGCTTGGTCATATTCCAATATGCCAGGCTTGGATCCAAATCTACTCATGCATCATTTGTCTTTGCCTATAGGAATCAAGCCTGTGAAGCAAAAATTGAGAAAAATGCATCCTCATATCGCATTAATGGTCAAAGTAGAGCTAAAGAAATTGTTAGATGCGGGATTCGTAAGGTCTATTGACTATGTCGAATGGATATCAAACATTGTACCTATTTAAAAGCTAGACAATAGCTTTAGGATATGTAAATATTTTAGGGACTTGAATAAAGCACACCCAAAGGATGATTTCCCATTACCAAATATAGACATCATTGTGGACTTAATGATAGAGCATGCCATGTTGTCAATAATGGACGGTTTCTCTAGATATAATCAAATTAAAATAGCTCAGAAATATTAGGAGAAGACTACATTTACATGTCCATGGGGAACCTTCTGCTAGAATGTCATGCCATTTGGTCTGAAAAATGTAGAAGCAACCTATTAAAGGGAAATGAAAACAATATTTCATGATATTATGCACACATTTATGGAGGATTACATGGATGATATCCTAGCTAAATCTTGTACTAGGGAAGGACATCTGCATATCCTAAGCAAAATCTTCACACTACTAGAGAAATTCAATGTTAGGCTAAACCCCAAGAAGTGTGTCTTCGGGGTCACATCAATGAAACTATTGGGATACATTGTCCCAGAAAAGGGTATTGAAATGGATCCAATGAAAGTGAAGGCAATAATGGAGATGTCACCTCCTAAAAATATTAGTCAAATCAGATCACTACATGGAAGGCTCCAATCAATCAGGAGATTTATCTCCCAGCTGGTAGACAAAAGTCATCCATTCAATCATCTGTTGCATAGAAATGTTGTTTTCAAGTGGGATAATGGGTGTGAAACAACATTCGATCAAATAAAGAAATAACTAATGTCACCACCTATTCTCATGCTTCCTACAGAAGAAAGGCCTTTGATACTTGTTGGTGTAATTAAATGTTTTATACCTTGTCCTAGGTCATAATTACACCTTAGTTAAGTTTACTTAGGGACCACATAGGAGTTGTTGGAGAATTTCCACCTTTGGTGGACTTATCATGTTATCACTCTATCACCTCCACCTTTCATGGACATATCATGTGATTAGGGTTCCACCTTTTGTGGTAGATCCACTATTTGTGGTGGTTATCACATTATCACCTTTCCACTTTAGGTGGAGTGATAGCTTTTCATTGTTGTCTCATGTCATAAGATTACAACACTTGTCATAATCTTATGCACTCCTATGTTCTCACCTTGGCTATATAACCAAGGGGTCTCTACTACATTTGTACACACATTGAAGCATTATCATTGACATAGAATACAGTTTATTCTTGTCATATTATTTTCTCTCTTCTTTGTGCTTTCTATTTGGTCCATAGATCTTGGCATCCATAGCCAATTCTAACATGGTATCAGAGCGGGTTGGGTGCCATTGGAGAGTCTATTTCTGAAGAGAGGTACCAGATTTGGGGAGGTTCCATTTTTGGCTCTTTATTGCAGGTTTATATCAGAGCTTGCTGGTGCAAATTTGAGCTCACCATTGCATCTGGAAGGTTCGAGAAAGTCGATTTTTCCTTTTGTTTCATCCAAATCAGACATACGAGGCCAAATCTAAGAGGGTTTGAAGCTGCATTGTGGTTGCCAGATCCAGAAGGTAGCTGCATTTTTGGAGCATTTTGGGTCAAATCCGACCCTGCCATCGCATCCAGAAGGGCCAAAAACCCTAAGATCGACTGTCCAATCATCCAAATGGAGCAAGTCATTTGGTGAGGCAAAAAAGTTTTGCTCGAAGAGCCGTACGGCCCCCAGGCGTCATAATTACATGGTACGATTTCGAAAATTAAAATATTTTTATATTTTGTAAAAAAAAAAAATTCAAAAAAATATGTTTTTTTTAATTTAAAAAAATCAAAAAAAAATTCTACATCCGCAGGGTACCACCACTTCATTGCGGTTTTCTGGCAAAATCCTCATTACATTAAAACCACCACCACCGGTGGCATTTCAATATTCCAACAGCAAGATTCGGCAGGCATCAGCGACGGGCAGGCCGTCAAATTTAACATCATTTTTTGCTGATGTCAGCGCTGCATCAGCACACATTTGAAATTTTCTCCCCCCTTCACGGACGGGCTTTTTGATTTTGCAGTTCAACTTTGGAGGCTCATATCTTGCTCAATTTGGCTCCTTTTTTCGAGCAATTTTTTTTTATTTAGGCTAATTTTTCGTGCTCTTCACAGTGGTGCAATCATTTTTTTGGTTTTGGCTTCTGGTTTTTCCAGAAATTGCAGATTCTCACAGGTGTTGCTGCTTCGTCCTCATTTTGGGCACTTCGGGAGCTCATAACTTGCTCCTACGGTAACATTTTTTGAGTGCCGTTTTTTTTGAAAGTGCATGATTTTTCCTGTACTTTCCAGTGGTATAATCAGATTTATCTCATCTACTATAATTTTTTCACTATGAGTTGTGGCCTATTTTGGCATCTGCATGTACCAAGATCAAAGTCCACTTTGCTGTTTTTGGCAGTGGCAATTGTAAACACACTAAGTATAAAGTGCCAAATCAGATATTGATTAGGGGGGCTTCATGATTGAGTGATTTGGGGGGGTAATCTTGCAGTGATTGGTTGCATTCTTTTGCTTGGTTTGTGTTCTTGCAATGGGAAAATCTCAAATTGAACTCCTAACTCCACATAATTATGCTACATGGAGAAAATCAGTATGGAACTATCTCTTGGGAAAAGGTCTAATAGGCTATCTAAAGGAAACCGTTTCTCAACCTACTGATGCTAATGAATTGGCAAGATGGGAGATTAATCATGAGAAAACACTTGGATGCATATGTTCACTAGTCTCATTTGATTTACAATTTCATATTGATTCATGTAAAATAGCTAAAGAAGTATGGGAGACTTTTGAAAACTTGTATGGTAAAACAGATAAGATTAGGGGATATCAGATTTATAATGATTTGATGAATCTTGATCCTAAAAGTTTTGACCACATCTAAGACTACATCTCCAAAATAAAGCAATTAAGAACACAGTTGAAAGAATGCAGTATTGAAAAAGAGGATTTACAATTGATTCTAAATGTGTTATCCAAGCTTGGTCCTGAGTATTCAGTATTTGTTTCTGGCTTTCATACCCATCAACTTTCTATGGGAGCATCATATGTTGATCCTAAGTTTGATGACTTTGCAAATCTCCTAATCCAAGAGGAAGCTAAGTTAATGAACATGGGTCTAATCAAGTCTTCCAAGCCACATGCATTGGTTTCTAGTGAGTGAAAGGTATAGAAAGAATCAGGGAATCTTGATAAGAAGCAAAAGATGAAAAAGAACAAGCCACATAAAGAATCAAAATCCACTCATTCAAAAGAAGAATCATCTAAGAAGAAGAGGTCTTTTTGTGCATATTGCAAGAAGGACGGACATGAAGAACATTATTGTTATAAGAAGGATATTCATGAGTTGAAAAATCTTCTCAAAAGAAATCAAATTGATTTGCCTTCTAGAATATCTGACTCTTCTCCTTCTTCTTCTTCAAAACAGTTTAAGGACAAAGTTCAAGCATCTACATCAGGCAGTAAAGGACAAGCTCTTTGTGCTTATTCAAGTCTAGGATCAGGTAGATGGCTTCTAGATTCAGGAGCATCACATCATATGGCATCTTCACAATCTATTTTCTCTTCATTTTAGCCTTGTTCTATGTCTCCTATCTTGATGGGAAAAAATACATACATGAGTGTAATAGGGAAGGGATCTATTATTTTTGGGGACAACACTTTCCAGGATGTTTTGTGTGTTCCTCATTTGATGAACAATCTTCTTTCTATATATCAGATTACACATGGTGGAAATGGGAGAACTGTGGAGTTCACACCTGATTCAGTCATCATTCGAGACTTGGAGAGTAGAGAGATCATTGCTACTGGGGTGGTTGATCATTCATCTCGGTTGTATACCTTTGTAGATTTTGCTTTTGATGGTGACATTATTCCTTCGACTGTTCATCACACTCCTAGTGTGAACCATGATTCAGAGGAGACATTTGGCTACTTGAACTTGGGAGCTCTCACATCAGATCCAATACTTGAGCCATGCATTTCATCTCCTCCATCTACTATTGTAGTTGATGATGCTTTTGATTCCACAATTTGGGTTCCTTGTGATTTAGAGCAGCAGGACATACATTGTCTTCCAGATATGGCTACTTTGGATGGCTTCTTGACAGGTATTTCAGACTTGTTTGTGGAGTCTCATCTCATAGATTTGGGGGACATCCTTGATGACATTCATCTTCTCTTTGATGAAGATGCTCCTTCTTCAGTTATTGTGAGGGAACACTTTGACCCTCTTGTTCATTCTCTACATGATCATTCTTTGCAGTTTGGTGTGAGTGTGGATAGTTTTGGACAGCATTTGGAGGAGGCTTCTTTGTCTTTGGAGGGGATATCATTCTCTTTGGATCATGTTCTACATTCTTCTCTACTAGATGTTGGATTGTACTCTTTAGCAGTGTGGCCTAGAATGCTTGTTTGGAGTGTGTCATCTTTCGGCATCGACATGGAGATACTTGAGCATCATTCAAAGACATCATTCATCCTGCATACATCCTTGGTTTTGTTTCTTCCTAAGGGGAGGAATGTTGTTCAGCGAAATTGGATCATTTTCAGCATTCAATGTCAAGCTTTTACCATCATTGTAGGAGACTCAACATTGAGGGGGGGTTGCCTTGTCTCTCTTCTACTTCTCTCTTATGGGGGGGTCTTTTTCCTCACATGGGGTTTTTACCTTCTCATTCATGATTGAGAGCATTTCCATTTTGTATTTCATCTCTCTTTTGGGGAGGAGTTTTGTCCCAATGGGTTTTCTCCTTTTCTCCATTTGTGAGAGATTGCATTGCATTTGTACATGGGTACCTAACATGGCCTAGTTGCCGGGACCCATCTTTCATTGTTTGCATTTGTGTACATTCTCCCTAAGTTCCACTTAAGGGGGGGTGTTAGTGTAGTTAAATGTTTTATACCTTGTCCTAGGTCATAATTACACCTTAGTTAAGTTTACTTAGGGACCACATAGGAGTTGTTGGAGAATTTCCACCTTTGGTGGACTTATCATGTTATCACTCTATCACCTCCACCTTTCATGGACATATCATGTGATTAGGGTTCCACCTTTTTTGGTAGATCCACTATTTGTGGTGGTTATCACATTATCACCTTTCCACTTTAGGTGGAGTGATAGCTTTTCATTGTTGTCTCATGTCATAAGATTACAACACTTGTCATAATCTTATGCACTCCTATGTTCTCGCCTTGGCTATATAACCAAGGGGTCTCTACTACATTTGTACACACATTGAAGCATTATCATTGACATAGAATATAGTTTATTCTTGTCATATTATTTTCTCTCTTCTTTGTGCTTTCTATTTGGTCCATAGATCTTGGCATCCATAGCCAATTCTAACAATACTGTACATTGCAACAAAAAATATCTCTTTAGGAGCATTATTAGCACAAGAGGATTATGAAGGAAAGGAACACGCCATCTACTATATCAGCAAAAATTTAAATGGCTATGAAATAAACTACACTTTCATAGAGAAATATTGCTTAGCAGTGGTGTTTTCTACTCAACAGCTGAGACATTATATGCTGACTCATACAATCAAGCTAATAGTGAAGATCGAACCCTTAAATTATTTACTGAGTAAAGCTTCCTTAATAGGTAGATTGACTAATTGGGTCATGCTCTTAAGTGAGTTTTGTATTCAATATGTGGAGAGAAAAGCCATCAAGGGTCAAGTAAATCACTGAACAATTGGTTGAGGCTCCTTTACTAGATGATTGACCTATGACAATGAAGTTTCTAGATGCGGAAATTCTGAAAGTGACGCCACAATAATGGATATTATATTTTGATGGATCATACACACAACATGGATCTAGTGCAGGGATTTTGTTCATCACTCCCCAAGGACACACCATTCTGAAATCTTATAGACTGATGTTTCAATGTACAAATAGTGTGGCATAATATGAAGCATTAATTGTTGGGGTCAAAATAGCAATTGAATGGAAGATCAAAAACTTATAGGTATATGGGGACTCTTAACTAGTCATTTATCAAGTAAATGATGAGTATTAGACAAAGGATGAAAATTTGATGCCCTACAAACAACAAATATATGATCTAAATTTTTTTTGGTTAATGTCAAATTTTATCAAATTCCAAGGGCAAAGAACAAAGCTCTAGATGCTATGGCCACAATTGCTCCACTCTTACAATTTCTAGAGAAGCATGGTTGTTATGATTTAATGGTAGAACATGTATCATTTCCTTCTTACAAAATTTTGGAATCCAATACCATATGCCATCTAGATACCATTGAAACCTCTATCTATGAGAAAACCTATGCTTACCTCAAAGACAATATCCTCCCTCCCGATCTTTCCAAGAACCAAAAACATAGTTTTATCCACCAATCCACCTGGCATAATTTAATCACTGACATCCTTTATCGTCAAGGTCTTGATGGTACCTTACAACGATGTTTAGAAAATGAAAAATCTGAGATGACCTTATGTGATGTTCATAAAGGTATTTGTTGCACCCATTTGAGTGGTATAACTCTAGCAAAGAAACTCCTTCATTTAGGATATTATTGTTCGTGCATGGAGAAAGAATCGTATCAATTTATAAAGAAATATCAAAAGTGTCAGATTCACAGTAATCTAATTCATGCACCAGCTCAAGAGTTGCATCCATTCATGTCAACATGGCCCTTTTGTCAATAGGGAATAGATCTGGTGGGAAAGGTAAATCCCTCTTCATCCAATGGACACAAGTTCATAATAACAACTACATAGTATTTTACAAAATGGATAGAAGCAATGCCTCTTACAACGATCACAGGGAAAAAAATCTCATCATTCATCTTGAATTACATAATCTTTTGGTATGGCATCCCTCAATCTATTATAATTGATAATGGATGACCATTCAAGAACCAAGATGTCCAAGAATTAATTGAGAAGTTTCATATCCAACATCATTTCTCAACACTATACTATCATCAGGGAAATGGCCAAGCAAAGGCCTCTAACAAAACAATTCTAAAAATACTCAAGAAAACAGTTAATGATGTTGGACATGATTGGCATGTCCAACTCAATCTGACATTGTGGGCCTACATAACTAGTATTAGAACATCAATAGGAGCTACACCATATGCCTTAGTATATGGATCAGAGGCCATACTACCTATTGAAGTAGAGATTCCATCACTTTGTGTATCACTCAGAGGAATCATTTCAGATGAGGACTATAGGGTATCCAGACTTCAAGAATTGGAATTGCTGGATGAACATCATCAACAAGTTCTCAAACATCTCATGACTTACCAATAGAGAATATCAAGGAGCTATAATCATAGGGTAAAACCTACAATCTTTCAGGTTGGTGATTTGGTTCTAAAAGAGAACCCTAGAAATCAACAGGATAGGAAAAGAAAGGAAAATTTGAGCCTAATTGGCTAGGTCCTTTTGTCATCATACGAGTGTACAAATCATAGGCATATCAACTATCAATGTCAGAAGGGGATTTTTTTGATGAACCTATCAATAGTATCCATCTTAGAAAGTTCTATACCTAAATTTCCTAGTGCATGGGTCAAAATTTTTGAAAATGGTTTCCTTGATGAAAACCTAGGAAACAGGCATCTTGGCAACAAAAAATACAAAAAAAATACAAAAACACACAAAAAGAAAAAGAAAAATATACAAAACAAAGAGTGTAATCAAAACATATGGTGAAAACCTGGAAATAGGCATTGTATGTGATTCTAAACCAGCTTTCCCATTTATTTTGATACATATTAGAATCATTTAGTCTGGAATTCATTACCATTCCATATCATATCATTAGTCTTGTCATCATTTGCAACCATTATCAAATAATTTCACATGGTCATGTCTTACTCTAGCCTGGGGGCAACACCTCGATATCACTAGGAGCAACAAAAAAATCAACTTCACCAAAATGGGAAAATAATAGTATGAAAAGTACACAAAAAAAATGATCAAAACACAACATCAATCACCATTGAAAAGGCATCAAACATTTGTATCATATCAGAAAATCAAAAAAGACAGTATAGAAAATTAAAAAAACAACAATGTAGGTCTATTTCAGTTGAACTATGTGGTCGCTGCATGTGTAACGTAGGCAAGGATCATCTTTGATCAGCCCCCGAGACCCCTAGGATAGTTCTTTGGTCAAAATCTCAGAAAATCACAAAAACATCACAAAATCAAGATGGATGATCTAATCTGAATAATGATTGAAACACTCTAAGTAAAAGGTGGATAAATTGTATTTTTGATTTAATTATTATCATTTCTTTGGAGTAACTCAATGATGTGAATGAACTAGAGAAACAAGGAAGAAGAATGATATTTTTAT
This sequence comes from Sequoiadendron giganteum, assembly GCA_007115665.2. Taxonomy (NCBI): domain Eukaryota; kingdom Viridiplantae; phylum Streptophyta; class Pinopsida; order Cupressales; family Cupressaceae; genus Sequoiadendron; species Sequoiadendron giganteum. Next base: position 571,001,174 of record CM021101.1, read on the forward strand.
TGTTTGTTGTCTATAAGTTAATCATATAAATGTGTGAATTATCGAGGGATGTGCTATGCAAATGTATCACCGATGACATTCAGAATTCACACATTAAAATGATTAATCTTTGTTTGTTTATGCAATGAATGCTCAGGTCATCTTGGTCACATTATACCTAGATGCTTGTGTTCGCTTGCAATATCAACAATCATGAATGTAGTACTCAGGTTGTCATTGGTCTAACATATACCATTAACGCTTGTACTCACTTTCAACATCCTAAAAAGATCTATGATGATACCAAGCAAAAAGTACTGTTAAAATGACATTGGTTTGCATATAGTTGCATGATAAAATTAGACTGCATTCATAATAAATTCTACATCTGCAGAGTGATTGTTGCATAAAGGATTCCAATTAATGATTATCTTTTCTACAAATATGATTGAGTATACTTGAAATTAAACCAAAGATCATCAAAAACATATAGGAGCATTATCTCATCATTGCAAGCTTTTATCATCTCATCATTCATGCATTTAACATCAAAGAGGTGTATATTTATCATACCATATTTTCCACATCATATCATAAATAAATACATCATGTTCAGTGCACCATATCATTCATTACATTATCATCCATCAACAAACCATCATTTAAATAAATACATCATGTTCATTACATCATAGCATTCATTACATTATTATCATATACATTTAATCAAATTTACATCATTCATTACATTATCGTCCATCAAAAAATCATCATTTTTATCATCATCACATTAAAATAAAAGCATTCACCATCCATCCACATATTTCATCACATTAAAATAAATGCAAGTCATGTCATTATTATCCATACATCCATACATCATAGATCATCATTTAGAACATCATACATCCATACATCATAGATCATCATTTAAAACATCATAACATCCATACATCATATATTTTGCATAAGCATTTGAAATTAGAATCATCACATAAAATAAAAGCATTCATCATAGAATCATCACATGTTATATAACACATAAAATAAATGCATCTATCATAGAATCATAAGCCATCATAGATCAATAGTAATCAACTGCATATCATATATATCATCAAAAATAAGTTGACTTCAAGTATACGTCATATCTCAAAAAGAATATCTCAAAATCACAAAATGGAATTTATGATCTGTTGTTACAAGAATGAGAAGGCATAATAGGACCAGTACCACCACCACCCTCGGATGGACTAGGATCTTTGGGATCTCTCTATGGAGGCTACGTCACACCCTCATTGATTATCTGGGTACGTGTCCAACTAGATCTCGATGGGGCACAGCTAACTCTGCAATCAACATGCACTGCATCATGATATTGGCCCCTATAAAACTTTGCCTCTCGACCAGCCTGCATAACCTCTCTCATATAGTCAGCAACATAGGTACCATCAGCTACCCTCTATAGTGTCTCAACAATCTCTTGTGCCCTCTCAGAAATTTGTTTAACACTATCCCTCTCGGCTGTCAAAGTATCAACCTGAGTCTAAATACTTGCCAACTGTCCCTATACCTATGCCAATGTTTGTGCATGAGCCTATGCCTAACTCTGCATCGAAGTCTACATCTATACAAGAAAACCTTGTGCCTACACCAACTATCCCTACAGAGTCTGTACCTGTTTCTGTAAACTAGCAATTTGTCTTTGATGGTCAATTGAAGGTATGACCACTACTCGCCTCTTGTGAGGCCTACTCGATGATGGATCAAAACTGGCTGGCCCAACCCCTTTGCCACCTCCAACATCACCATCCTCGTCATCACTATTGTTGTCATCACTATTGCTCTTAATACTGCTGCTTGACTGAGTATCATCCCCACTATCCTCCTCACCCTCAACAACATTCTCCTCCATAGGGAAAGGTGTTGGCTCATCAGGAATGTTAATCAGAGAGGATGTGGATGAAATGCCAAAATTGTTGCATACTCCTCTATCACCATTGCCTCTACAATATATTTGCACATATCCCAAACTAATGGCTGCACAGTCCTGTATCCCTCTACTAGTGTCTCATAAGACAAGCATGACCCCCAATCCGCGACATCACTCCATCGTTAGGCATAATGAGCAACCCCCTAAGGCATACACTGTACAATACCATACTACCTATAAACCCGCCGCAACAAAAATATCTCTAAAACAAAAGGAGTCCTATTGATCAACTACATGGAGTCAAATAAGTACCTGAGCACTACATCATCCTCATCCCACTGCTCATTATCTAGATAAGGCTGCCAGACGACACTCTCCATGTCATACAAAACCCGTCTCAAATGTTCTAACTTCCCATCGGAGCTTGGGTAAGTCTACCTCTATATCAAAAAATAAAAGGTTTTCCTACAGGTCTATCAAGAACTGAAAAATGGTTATGCTATAGAAAAATGCTCCCATGCCCAAACCTATAAAAGAGTCACCCCTGCTGATAGGTTGCACCCTCCCAAGTACACCACTGAATGCAAATCGTGATATAGGTGGTCTAGCATACACATCCCCCATGCATATCTAGTCTTGTGCACGACCATGCTCTCAAAAATATGGCACCAACCCACAAAGAATCCCTTTGACTTGGGATCAGGACAAAGGAAACCTCCAATGAATCCAGCTAGCACTGTTGGTAAAGTAGTGTAGGCCTCGGCCATCATCTACCATCAGACACTTGGTCCTACAATATGTTGACCCTAGAAAACTCTACGGAGTGCATCTCTCCCACCAGCCTCATGTGAATCATAGAAAATGATCTCTCCCAAAATTTGTATCCACAATATCCGCCACACATCCTAGAGCGTGATTGTCATTTCGTCAGTGGGTAGATGAAAAGTGTTATGGTTGCTATGCCACCGCTCGACCAAGGAAGTAAGGAGACCTCGATTAATCCTAATTTGGGGCATATAAAGGAGACTAGACAAACCACATAGGGCTATGATCTGAATCTCATTAGGAGTCAGAAGATGAATCAAATCAATCATCCAAGGGAACCGCTCTTGCATCTGGAGATTACCTAGATCCTCCTATTACCATAAAAAGTCTAAAATCAGTTCACTATGTCAAAAATCAAAAGTCATTCTACTATCAGATCCAATCAAACTTTGGTATTGAATTTTCGATCAAAATTCATGAAAAAACATCAACTAACCTCACCTATCATTAGGTTCATCACAAAAATTATCTAATCTCACCTATCATGACGATCATCGCAAATAGGATTATTTCTTGCCTATCATTAGAGTAAGTCTTATTAATCATCAGAATTAGTCATTAGGGGAATTTGGATAATTAAATCATACCAAACCAAAGAATGGACATGATCGAAATTGGTGAAATCAAGGTCAAATATGTCAAAATCTACAAATCTGACTTCGATGTGCTAAAATAGCCATCCAAAGCACTAAAAATCAAAAGTCATACATCATCATTTGGATGCACTAAAACAAGCATCCAAAGTGCTACAAAACCAAAAGTGCTATTTCAGCGCTTTGATGCACTAAAATAGGCATCCAAAGTGCTACTTTACTCGAAGCGCTATTTTATCACTTCGATGTGCTAAAATAGGCATCTAAAGTGCTAGTTTACTCAAAGAGCTATTTTAGCACTTCGATGCGCTAAAACAGTCCATCAAAGTGCTGATTTAATCAAAGTGCTATAATAGATCATAGATGCACCAATTTATTCCACCAAAGTGCTAGAACATTCTAAGTGCTAAGATTTGACGTTTAAGCACTAAATATGACTATCTAAGCACTACATCTTGAAAGCGCTAAACTTTCCTATGAAAGTGCTAGAGAAATTAACAAAAGCGCTAGAGAAATTAAAAAAGTGATAATTCCTCGAAGCATTAAAACAGTTAACAAAAGTGCTACACTGAAGTGCAAAGCACTATAGTGCAACATTGATGTGCTAAACTATGACAAAAACACAAATACGTTTATTTTTTAAAGGAACGAAAATCGAGAAAATACAAAATACGAGGTGGATTACGGGTACATACCGGAGGTCCATAGGTGGCCGACCACTGGTGATGTCACACACACTTGAAATGGTGAGTGTGGTAGGGGATAGGCATCTTGCTCCAACTAGCTCAAATGTCTCTCTCACTAGATATTTGAAAGTCACAAAGAACAAATGATGATGAAATTGACCTTTTTGACCTTATATAGATTTTTCAAAAGGGATTTTTAAGAGATTTATTTTATTTTAATTAATTGAAATTCATCCACGGGCTATGTTTTCTTCATCAATGTCGAGAGATAAATTATTTTTTTCATCAAATCATTATGAAAATTTGAAAAATTTGAAAAAATCATCAAATCATTAATTTATCTCCCGAAGGGGCATATTATTGGCAATCATTTGAAAATCAATATCTAGGGCATGTCTAGGGCATACTGATTTTTTTTTATCAATACTGGCAGTAGCAGCAAAATTTTATTTGAAGCAATCCGTAAACACATCACTTCAAAGAGGGGCAAAATGTATACACCTAAAATTGGTCTAGAGAATCTGATTAATTAAATACAAATTATTTTATTAATTATCCTAATTTCCTCTACTTTTTGAATAAATGGAAATATTTATTTATATAGTTCACATTCGCATTCACATTTAAATTCTTATAATTCTTCTATTATCTTATCTTAATTAAATAAACAAAATTAAATACTCTGTTTGATTTAATTATGATTTTCCTATTTTATCCTATCACATCAATCTTAAATTAATTAAATAAATATTAAACACTTTATTGATTAATTACCATATTCTTCTATTTTAATTTAATAAACAAATCCTATAGTTTGTTCTATTAAATCATTTATTCCTTTTTGGCTATTATAAATAAATCAAAAATATTTAAATTAAGGCATAAGGAATATTCCTCTATATTTTCTCAAAATCAAATTAGATATCCTATCTCTAATTTATGTCAAAATTTGTCAAAATTGATGCCTTCAAACTTCATGGGAAGATTTGGAGACAAATTGGAGACAAATTGCAAATTTATCTTTCAATCCTCTTCCATCAATCCTTCCTCTTCTCTTGCCTGGTGTTTTCATGGGTAGAGAAAATCCCCAAAATCTTCTCAATCTCCTCCATATCTCACCATTCAATCCTCCAAATTGAATCAAAGCCTCTCTTTTCCATCCATGTGCATTTCTACAACTAGGAGATTTATAAATATAGCTTCATTCAACCAAGAAAAGGATCCAGATTATCACACTTATGCACTCTTACTCTGCAATAATTCTAGCACCAAGCATCAAGCATCAAGCATCTAGCATCCTAGCATCAAACATTATAGTTTTCATATCATGGCTGCCTCTTATAGCTTCATTTATCAGTTTTCATGTCAATCCATGCTATATTAGTTTCTTTCATCATCTAGATTTTATCATATAGCTTCATATCATTGCATCAACATCATTCCATTCTTTAGATTGTCATTTTAATAGTTATAGTGTTATTTAAATCCAAGATCACAATAGATTAATAAATCTTTGAAGATAGGAGACAATGAGACACTTTCAGTAGATTATTAGCTTGATCTTTGATACAATGTTTCATTAAGAAGCATTTTATTCCTCTATACTTATTCACACTTACAAGAAGTATTATGGGTGAAGTTGAAAAACTATAAGGATTCCCATTAGGAAGACTTGAGGTCGAGTTAACACCATTTCTATATTGTATTGTTGATGTCATGAATGGAGGTATAAATGTGGGAATATAAGGCTTTGTAGTGGGAGAGGACACTTATTTTACTAAGTTTTGAGCATTGGTAAATTCTTGAGTGCTACTAGTTTTTGTACAAGAATATTAGCATCTAAATTTGAGCTATGATATGCAACCCTTCTATTCCTAAGGAATCATTTATTAGCTTCCTAATTTTTTAGAAAATAGGCACTATCAGGCTCAATACTTAGGAATTCTTGAAGTCCTTTGAAATCCTTATTCAATTGTTTCAATTTCTCTTCAAGGACATGGGCAATAGCAAACTTCAAGTCCATGTGAATGTTATATTGCAATGAAGTCATAGGTAACATAGATTAGGGAGGGAATCCTAGATGGATTGGGTAGAGGCAATACCTTATGTGAAAGAGTTATAAGACTCAGGTTCAACACCAATTGTGATTGAAGTATGTGAAGCCATATATGTTGTAAGAATGGAAACATGAATGAAAGTGTTGTCATTGATGTCAACCGGTCAGCAAGTTATCTACTAGTTGTTGTCGACTATATATGTTGAGGATATTGAGAAATTTGTATTAAAAGAAGATTATAGATTGTCAGCTATTGAGGATGTTGGTCTGGTACTTGTGAACTAATTTTTTTTGTGTTTTGGCTGAGGTCCAAGAGAATTGTTGTTAGTCTAGATTTCTCTTTGTGGTTCTAGAGTTTTTCTGCCCTAGTTCTATTGAAGATAGTTTTGGAATTTTGAAGCATCGAGCTTAATTGATCTATGTGTTTTACACTAGTTTGGTCAATCATGTGTCAAGAACTATCTTTGAATTTTATGAAGCATATTTGATCTATTATGGGTCCCAGTGAGGCATGTGTTTGGGTCACCCTCATTCTAATTCAACCCTAGGATGTTTGACATAGAATTGATTTGAATTTGAAGTTGGATGGCCAAATTTGTATCTTTTCAAAGTTGGAAATGGTATAAATACATAATGTGTTAGAAATGAAAAGTGTATATAAGATCAGAACGAAGATAAGTGAAAGAGCGGATGTGACTTTGATAGTATTTTGAAAGTGTGTGAGTTATGTGTGTGGTTGATCAATGTGAAGATTAACATTGAGTTTTTAGATGGAGTGAACATAAGGAAAACTCTGTCATTCATACAAGTTGATCAATGATTGTGGTGGAAACCTTTGTTGCATTAGGATTATTGTCTCTCTGTAACAAGTATTCTTTGTATTCTTTGATTCTCTATGGAAGTGATCCATTCAGGTTGTAGCCTTGTAGACAATGAGTCCAAAAAATGAGTCCTTATCTCAAGAAGTGAGCCTTATCTCAAGCAATGAGCCTCATTTCATGTAGCGAGCCTTTTATAATTGAATTTCATATTCTCTATAGTGTGATTCAATCCTCACCATGGTTTTTCCCTCATTGGGTTTTCCATGTAAATATGGTGTTATTGTGTTTTGTGCATTGGCATTTTATGGTTAATCACTTAATAATTTTATGTGTTAGTTCCGATAATTAAATTTAACTTTCTAATTTGTGACAAATGATTCACCTCCCACTCTTAGTTTTCCTATCCAACAATTGGTATAAAATTTTGCTTCCTTGGTGAAGAGCTTAACGTCTTGAGGAAGGTCTAGGATGGCTAGCAAAATGATCTATAATTATTCAAGGTTTGATGGAACTAATTATGGTATATGGAAAGTATTGATGGAAGAATATCTAGAGTTTTATGGATATAATGCAGGGAAATCTTATAAGAAACTCTACACTCCTCTTGCTAATGGTCTGAGTACATCTGAAGAAATTAGAGGACATGAAGTGAATAATAAGGAAAAATTCATCTTGAAGAATAGTTTGGTACATTCCAAGCTGATTAAGGTTCAAAATTTGAAGACAGCTAAGGAAGTCTAGGATGCTTTAGGAAGAGCACACGATGGTGATGAGAGGGTAAAAGAGGAAAACTTATAGAGTTTGGAAACATAGTTTGATCTTATACATATGTCGGAGGATGAGAATGTTAAAGCCTATGTAAAAATATTGGATGAGGTAGTGGTTGGAATGTGATCCCTTGGTGCTACTATAGATGAAACTAGAATTGTAAAGAAGATTCTCAAAACTCTTCCTAATGCTTAAAGTGAAAAGATGAGTGCTATTGAGTAGACTATAGATTATAAGACTTGTACTAAGGATCTAGTTCTAGTATTTTTTACATCTTATGAGATGAGGAAGCCAAATCTAAGAAGTGCAGGTAAAACAAAGACTTCTTTTAAAGCTACAAAAACTGAAGATCCGAATGAAGAAATTTTTGATGAAATTGAGGCTAACCTTGAAAGAAGAATGAGAAAAGGCTCTGATAAGTATGAAGGAAAATTTCACTTTAAGTGTTTTAGTTGTGGAGAAATTGGTCACTATGCTACAAAATGTTTGAAAAGAGCTAAAAAGAATAAACAAAGATACGAGAAAGAAAAGAAAGGAAAGAAGATTAACAAAGCTTACTATGTTAATGCAAATGCTAGTATTTCAAATGAAGATTCATTATATGAAAATTAATATGACAATGAATTATTTTTATTCGTGATTAAGGATGAATGTACTTCTACTAATTCAAAAAATAGTCAAAGGAAAGTCCTCTAGAGAAGGAGAAGGAGAAGGAGAAGGAGAAAAATGAAGGTATATTAATCTTTTCCCTACATGATAAACATGAAAATAATTTTTGGGTAGTTGATAGTGGTTGTTCACATCACATGACTAGTGACAAGAGTAATTTTGTGAAACTTGAGAAATAATATGGAGGTTTGGTTATGTTTGTAGATGATACCGGTGCTAAAATTTGTGAGATAAGTTCATTAATTTTTGATGACAAGCATCATACTGATGATGTTTACTATGTTAATTGTTTAAGGCATAATCTATTGGGAAATTATCAGATGTGAAGAAAAGGATATGATCTTGTGTTTTAGGGTGAGAAATGTGTGATCCAAAAAGGATCTGAAACATTGATTGCTATAGGGAAGAAATATGAAGGGAATATTTATCAACTTAAAGGTGTTGATGGATGATGTTTTTTGACTTAGATAAATGACATTGGTTATGGTACAAGAGAATGTGTCACATGAATTTTGATAACTTGACAAGAATCAATTTTGTTTAGGCCATGAGAGATCTACTGAGAATTACAAAGCCTATAAATGCTATCAATAAGAATTACTAGTTCGAGAAGCAAACAAGAAATCATTATAGATCAAGAGAACAATATACTACTGGAATGCTAGATTTGGTTCATATAGATCTGTGTGGTCCCATGAGAGTGTGAAGTCTACTTAGTGAAAGGTACTTTATGCTTTTAATTGATGATTATTCTAGATATACATGGGTTACATCTCTAAGAGAGAAATCAAATGCATTAGATAGATTCAAGGAATTCAAGGCTATGGTTGAAAATGAAGTGAATTTGAAGATAAAGTTCTTGAGATTTAACAAAGGTGGAGAATTCACCTCCTATGAGTTAAATATGTTTTGTGAAGTGCATGGTATAAAGAGACAACTATCTACTCTGAGAACTCCTCAACAAAATGAATTTGTTGAAAGGAAAAATAAAATAGTTCAAGAAGTTGCTAGGTCAATGATCACTAAAGCTGGATTACTGGAAGTTTACTAGAAAGAATATATTCACACTACTATATATGTATTCAATCGAGTTCATGCAAGAGAAAATAGTAAAAAAACTCCCTATGAGCTATGGCCTAGAAGAGTTCCTATAGTCAAATATTTCAAGGTATTTGGAAGAAAATTATATATTTTAAGAGATGATGAAAATTTAGGTAAAGTTTCATGCAAGAAGTGATGAAGGAATATTTCTTGGATACTCTACTAAAATCAAGGCATAGAGATGTTTCAAAAAAGTATTGAGGAAAATTGTAGAAAGCTCAAATGTGAAGGTTGATGAAATAGTAAATAATTATATTGATATTGATGGGTATGTGTTAGATGAACATGACTATGCAAGAATAGAAGAAACTATGGAAGAACAGGATAAAGATGAGCAAGAAAAGCATAATGAACAAAATGAAACTAAAGAAGATGCTTCGGTGACATCCCCTAGGACACCAAATATGTACATTCTCCAAATATGCATCTCCAAATAGAATGTGTCACAAACTAAGATGCATTTGGAGATGCATAAGTCAGGTGGATTCATGGTTTTATCTATTTGGACTAATGTTTTATGTGGCTACCTCTTAGGGGGAGCAAGAAATTTTAAGTGTTGTCATTATGAGTATTCTATTTTCATGTCAAAGGAAGTTTCAATGAACATATATTTTGGCTTTTCCATTTTAAAAAGGGGAGAGAGAGAGAGAGCATGTGGAAAAGGAGAGTGAAGGCATGTGAAAAAGGAGAGAAATGTAAAAGAGAGAGAGAGAGAGAGAGAGAGAGAGAGAGAGAGAGAGAGAGAGAGAGAGAGAGAATGTGAAGAGGAAAGAAAGATAATAAGTGAAAGTAGGTAATTAGAAATATGGTCTTCTAAGGGGGAGAAGCAAAAATCTTGAGAATTATTTTGGGTATGTGCAAGATCATGATGGGCCAAAAAGTGGTAATATGTAAGTGATATAATGGCCCATGTGGCTGATGACATTTTTTAACCCAAAATTGATGAAATGAAAAGGGTTTTTAAAGGATATTCTTAGCTTCCACCAATATAAATTATGCTTTACTTTGAGTTTAATAAATAATTATTATTTAGTTTTTATTTGAATTATGACTAAAGTCTGGATTGATAGGTGGATTGAAAAACATCTATAGCTTTCAAACGGTATCACATTTTTGGAATCTCAAATATGTGTCACATTATATGATTTGAATACTATAGGATTTTTAAAAAAAATGAATTTCATGAATTTTTAACCAAGTTAAGGTGGTCAGACATATGAGTTTTTATACTTTTAAAAAAATTTAATAAAAAATTCATAATTAAATATTTACTTGGAAAAAAATTACAAAAAAATATGCATCACATTAGGAAATGAGTCGTCCACTTATATCTAAAATATTATAAAAAAATATTATCATTTTATTGTGGTTAGGGTGGTCATACATACACCTACTTCTTATTTTTCCCTCAAATTTAAGTACTACTGCATTAAAATTTCAAATTTTTACCAAATAGATTTAAAAAAATAAAATAAAACTAGTAGTTTAGAAACTACATTCAATTTTATATAGATTCTATTCTTACATATTTTTGAGATAATATAGACAACTTATTCAATTTTGTATGTCAAGTTGCCTAACTCTAATTTTTTGGATTTTCATCTCCACTTAAGGGCCTATTTTTTCCATGATGATCCTGCACATACCCTTTTTTAGAACTAGTGTGTTGCTTTGATGGTTCTTCACACCATGTGTTTCCATCAATGGTAAAGGGGGAGATTGTTGCAAGAATTGAAAGAGGAATGAAAGTGTTGCCATTGATGTCAACTGATCAAGTGGTTATCTACTAGTTGTTGTTGATTTTATATGTTGAGGATTTTGAGAAAATTGTATTAAAAGAAGATTACAGGTTGCCAACTATTGAGGATGTTGGTTCAATACTTGTGAACTATGTTTTTCTATGTTCTAGCTGAGGTTTGGGAGAATTGTTGTTGGTCTAGATTTCTATTTGTGGTTCTATATGTATATTGCCCAGGTTCTATTAAATATCATTTCGACATTTGGAAGCATTGAGCTTAATTGATCTATGTGTTTTACATTGGTTTGGCTAACTGTGTGTCAAGCACTATCTTTGAAGTTAATGAAGTGTGTGTTTGGGTCACCCTCATTCTAATTCCACCCTAGGATGTTTGGCATGAACCCAACTTGAATTTGAATTTTGATGGCCAACTTTGTATCTTTTCAAAGTTGGAGATGGTATAAATATAAATAGTGCTAGCAATGAAAAGTGTACATAACAAAAAAAGGAAGATAAGTGAAAGAGCATATGTGACTTTGATGCTATTCTAAAAGTGTGTGAGTTATGTGTGTGTTTGATCAGTGTGAAGTTCAATGTTGAGTTTATGGATGCAATGAGAAGAAGGAAAACTATGTCATTCATACAAGTTGATCAACGATTATGCTGGAATCCTTTGATGCATTGGGATTGTTGTCTCTTTGGGTAAGTGCACCAATCTATGAAACAATTTTGATGCCAAATTGGAAAAAAATAAAAAAAATCTAAATTGAGCATTTGGCACATGCCAAATTTGGCGAGCACCAAATTTGGCACACATCAAATGAATTTAATTAATTTGGCGTGTGCCAAATTTTGCGTGCAAAAAAATTTTGAGTGTGTCAAATGAAAAAGTTAATTAAAAGAAAAAAATGCATTCCAAACCTCATTTTATTTTCAACCTATAGCTTGGCTTGGAGGTTTTTAGCTTTGCAACTCACACTTGCCAAATCTCTTCCATTGTTTGCACTCTTAGCTTGGAATTCTTCATGAGGATGCCACCAACACGTCAAAGACATTGAATATTGTGAAGAGGTACATGTATTTTGATTTTTTATTTAAAATTTGATTTAGAATGTAGATTGAAATAGGTTTTTTTAATAAAAATTTGTTCTAATTCTCAAGGAATGAATCTCCACCTCTAAACATTGAGAACTCACAATCACCCCCTTACGAAGAGCCTCACATACAAGAAAAAACTAAAACCCCTCCATCAATTCATAGGAATCCTCAAGGAACACAATAAAATATCCTATATCAGATTTAAAATAATAAAAGAGACATTGAACAATTAATTGGAAGATTAACCGAGCATGTCAAAACTCACCCTTATAGGAGAGGGATTGTCAAATCATTGAAGTCAATTTTATCTCATGTAGGATAAATGAGAGAAAATAAATTTTCAATGAAATAAGAGGCATGAGATGAGACAATTTTATGCTAGTGATTTTTCATATGTAGATGTGATTTTTTTTTTTAGCAAATCCGACTTGTGTGCCTTATTTACAGACTTGAGAGTCAATGCACCTTTGTCTCATGCATGTAGGAGGCTTCCCATCCATTGGTGCCACCATGAGTTAATTAAAAATAAATTTTGGGAGTGGTGGTGGATGGTATTTGACTAACCACTATGGAATAACCATGAGTTACTGCAATAATTTTTGAGGAAACTATGTTATGTGTTTGTCCTTAATAAGATGCTAAATTATTTTTACATCTTAGACATTCAAGGTAGAGGTGGGGGCTCAACATGTGACATAGCTACTACATGACGTAATCCATAGTTGGCACCAAGACCCTTGGCCAAACCCATGGTGGAGCATGTCACTATTCCTTCTATTGTTAAGGAGAGTGTAGAGGTGGACACGTTGGAGTCGATTAGCTCACTCACCCAAACCATTATATAATGTGAGAGGCCTCTAGTAGATCCTAAAGTTGAGGAGACATGTAAGCACCAAGCTCCACCCCACCATTGTGGTGCTTGTGGTTTCATTTGCACATATGATTATTAGAGTGCTCGGGATGCAACTACACTACCTACATCAGCTGAAGAGGTGATGGCGTTCATAGATGATTTGTTGAATAATAAATTTGGCATTGACACTTAGGTAAAATTAGACAAGTTCATTTAATTTTTATATTAAATTATATTTTGAAATTTAAGAATAAATAAATTAGTAGAATGTTGATATAATGAAATTTTTGGGTCAGAGTGTTCATGAGATGTGCTCCATTACTATAGAACCTTATTTGTTCTGGACATTGAGTCCACATGTATGCAACTAGTATTACAGATTTGAACAATAGAATATTATATTTGAATGTTTGTCTCATAACATGCTTTGGATCTCAAACGATTTCTTGGTTGACTTTCAACCTCCACACCTCACAATTTATGTCCTCAAACAACTTTCACTCACATAGCTTTTACTGATTAATGGTGTTGTAAAACAATGTTAGCTAGTTTTCATAATTTTGCATATGTAAATCTAAAAAATTGATGAGAAACACAAACATTGGCTGGTCATGTGAGTCCTAATTATATTTACCATTCAACATCCATCTCATTCTTCCATTCCTTTCATCATGCATATTTTAACCATTTTATATCACATATCCCAATCTTTAACACCTTATATATTATACCACCTTCCTCCATATATTTCATCTTATACACATATAGGTACAAGAAACCTTTCCTTCTACTCATTATTGACCAAATATCTAATACATTTTTACTACACACCTCAAGTTCCCTCTTCATGTCCTATATTCAAACCTTAGACACTGGCTAATTCACTTTATGGTCTAATATTCCCTCTTGATTGCTTCCCATTAACCTCTAGTATAGTTCACCGTAAATTTTTTTACTATCCCATCCTAGCTCATCTAATTAATCTCTACTAGTCCATTCTATGTTCCATCATTCCCTCTTGATCGTGTCACATAATCTTCTCCTAATTCACTTTTTGTTCATTTATGCCTTCTTAATCCCATCACGTTGACATTTAATAGTTCACCCTATCTTCCATGATCCCATCCTATACCATCCCACTAATATCTTCTAGTTCATCATATTTGTCATCATGACCTTCTATTCCCATCTTATTGTACCCATTATTATTTCACACTAAATGTTCCATGGTCCCCTATGTTCCTTTATCCATTCTATGTTATACCATCTTTATCCACGTTTCATCCTAGATACCTCTTCTCTATTATTACTATACACAGGTCAAGTTTTCACTTCATCTACTATAGCCAAACCCTAGAAACCTCCTAATTCACCCTATGTTGCATTATTCCCTACTAATTGCATCCCATTAACCTGTAATTGTCCACCCTATATTTTTTTATCCCGTCCTAGCCCATCCCATCAATCTATACTAGTCCATCCTATGTTCAATTAATCCCTTCTATTCCCATCCCATTACCCTCTCTTATTTCACCTTATGTTCCATTACCCCTTCCTAGTCTTGCCCCACTATCTTTCCCTAATTCACCCTATCTTCCTTTATTCCCTCCTAATCCCATCCCATTAACCTCTAATATTTCACACTATATTTTTTATCCCATCCTATCCCATCCCACGTTCCATTATCACATTTGACTCCAATCCCATTGTAATCTCTATTATTTCACTATATGTTCCTATAGACATGTAAAATTGACTTAACACCTTTCACACACCTTGAAAAACATTGAGCAACATCGAACAACATCGAACAACATCAAATAGTATCGAACAACATCAAATAACATCAAACAACATTGAACAACATTGAACAATATCGAACAACATCAAATAGTATCGAACAACATCAAATAACATCAAACAACATTGCACAAAATTGAAAAACCTCAAACAACATCAAACAACATTAAACATCATCCTATAACATCTCAAAATGACTTGAAATCATCTCAAAACATCCCGTAACATCTTGGAATGACTCAGAATCCTCTCAGAACATCCTATAACATCTTGAAACCATCCTCAAATGTCTTAGAACATCTCAAAATCATCTCTTAATGTCTTAGATCATCTCAAAATCATCCCATAATGCCCCACATCACACCACATCAAAATAACATCAAAAACCCGAATTTGTCTATTAATTGAATAATAAAACATTATTTAATTAATTCAGTTTTTTATCATTTCAGAAAAATTAAATAGATTTAATTTATTTAATAAATTCCTATAATCCCTGATTCTGCTATTGATTAAATAAAACAAAATTATTTGATTAATTGATGTTTCATCATTTCAACCAATTGTTGATGGTGTTTTCTGCACAACAACAACTGAAACAGAATTTAGTATCCTATCTCTCTTGAAACATTGATCTCTATGAACAAAGAGATAACACCAAGGTCACTTGGGTGTCAAGTCATGACTTGCGACAAAGGAACTTAGTGATAAATGTGAAAATTTTGGTAATCACAAAGGGACCTTACAAAACAAATACTAGAAACCCTAAACTTATCAAATTTTGCAATATAATGATACTTGAATTCTTGGTTTAACCATAAATCAAAGAAATAATAAAAGATAAGGGTTTCAGAAATCCTAAGATTAATAGTACTCCTAGAATCAACAATACTAATGATGAAATACTTAGAATAGACCAATCCATGAAAACTAATTTCTGCTTAACCCAGGCTATACCTGCAATCTCACAAAAATAGTGCAATCTTCAAAGGAATTAAAGATTTTTAGATCATAGGCATTCATTCAATTGAATTGTACAAATGCCCACAATTGAACTAAGCACATAAATATCTAGTACAGATTGACCTTGCACATCAAGCCCACAATCAATAAGTTGCCCAAAGTATGAACCAGAGATTGCTACAACACTCCAAGCACTAGATCACAAGCACTATCAAATCATTTAACTCTAAATCTAAAATGAATTCAAACATTTCCAAGAAATTTTAAAGATAGAACAAGGACCATGCAATATTAATCAATCCAAAGAAGGCACCAATAATAACACATGTCTTCACTTGCATTGAATCACCAGTAATAGCAACAATTTTGATATTCTATGTTACAACACTTTCTTGAAATATGACTAACTCCTAACTCTAACCTTCTGCTCTAACCTTCTAGTCTGTCTTCTATCTAATTCTAACAAACTAACCCACTTTCTAACCCTTGAAAAATGAGGTAAAATGCCATACTTATAGAGACTTCGTTCTGTGCCAGCCTAAGCTAGGGTTACAAAGAAGGTTGACCACTATTCAGATTGGCTCTGGACAACCCACATTAAGTCACCACCCTGCATTGAGTGCCTGAGGTGCCTTCCTCAGATTGACCTAGGATCTCTACAAATATCGATTTATATTGAACAAACATGCCGGTCCATTTCACCATTAATGTCCCACCAATGCTAAGCAGAAGAATGACAACGTGCATGCAATGTGAGTTCAAAAATTGGCCACCGATCGATAGCCGAGCTAGGAATCTCTAACGAATCCAATCGAGTCCAACTTGTTCTAACTTTCCATGTCACATCCAAATTAGGTGAATGACCAATGAGGACTTTGCCAAACCTTCTCATGCACGTGCAAGTTTTACTTGCCCATGGTCAAAAAGTGTACTTGACTATATCCCATGGATCTTGTGACATCCTTAAAGTACACCCATCCTCCTCTTGACCCTGCTAGCAACAACATGATCGATCCAGCTTGCACCCAAAAGGCCACAATAAGTATCCAATATAGCATGAGAATCCAAGTTGGTCAATCACAAACAACATATTCAATCACCAAAGAGATCAAAACAGCCATCAAAATCCATTAAAATATCATTAAATCATCCTTTCTCAAAGTTCAATATTTTCACCCTTTTGTGGAATTCAAGTCAAGAAGGAATTTAGGGGAATTTCGGGCCAAGAAAATTTTAGCGATGAAAGCATAACCAACATGCAAAGCTACTCAATCAACATTCAATACTCAAGAAACACTTGCAAATGCCTTCAAATGATCTAAATCAACCATGCAATGCACAATAATTAGTAGTTAACCCTTTAATCTTTTCAATTCATGGTAAATAATAGATCTTTGGAAAAATCCATCGAGGATGGAAATTCCCGAAACTAGCGAAACTTAACACAGCTCGGGAAAACAAAAGAGGAATGAATTTCAGGATTTTCCTAAGGCAATGAATTCTCATGAATTCAACATAATTCCCATGTCATTAATTTTCCAATTTGACCTTGCAACTCCTCCAAGCTGATCAAAATCGCACTACTACTAGCCACCAATCCAACCCTCGCAGTATGGTGGTAAACTGGACAACCGCGACCCAAGTGCAAAGCTCTCACGGTATGGCACTAAACTGCACAACCACGACCTGGCTTGGAGACATCTGTGGCATCACAGTACTACCATGCTACCATTCCAGACAAACCTACCCCACATTATTATAACAGATGAACTTCCCCCGCACTACCGCACCTCAAAATGTACATCCCCATGGTATGGTGGTAAACTGCACCACCGTAACAAGACAACCAAAGACACAACCCAAGAATTTGAAGGAGGTGAAGGAAATTTGAAAAATTTTGGGGAAGAAGAAATTCCAAAAAGCATTAAAATCTCTGAAGACATTACAGAATCAATCCCCATCAGGTTTTCTAGGCCTTCAGGGAAATCTGCCAAGGGAGGAAAATCATGAAACTAGGAAAAAACCCGAGATTGACCCAAAGACTCAAAATTTTCAAAGTGCAAGATCAATAGGGGCACATTACAAGAAAGATAAGCATTAAGGAACATTCCAAGGTAACCATAACCTAGGACCAAAGGACCAAAGCACCAAAAACCAAAACCTCAAGATCTCAAAGACAAGTCCAAAAGGCAAAGCCATAGAAAAGAGCCAAAATACCAACTAGAGAGGGTCCCTACTTTCAGTGGGGCGTGCATGCAAAAACTACACAACACCAATTAAATAAATCAGATTCATTTAATTAAGTCCTAATCTCACTTTATTCCATCTTGATTGATTAATTAATGTCAATTATTCAATTACATCACTAAATCACCTTGTTCCCCTAAGTTGATTAAATTATTAAAGCATAATAATTTAATTACAAAACTTTCCCTCCAAAATTTGAATAATTAAATCAAACTATTCAAAGAAATTATCAAAAAACAAACTAATGCGACTTTTTTTGCAAAAGTAAAACTTGATTTTGCATTTTTAACTCCAAAAAGGAATTAATTAAATAAATCAATTAATTCATATTTGTCACCCAGTTTCTAATTGAGAAAATTACGATTGTTGACTGAGTAATCTAATTGTTAACTAATCAATCTAAATTTCTAACTAAGCAATCTAAGTTGTTAACTAATCAAACAAATTCCTAACTAAGCCACCAAATTCCTAACTAAGCCATAAAAATCCTCACTGATCAATCTAAATCCCTTACTGGCCAATCTATTTCTCAATCACCCAAATTATGCAATCAACTTTGGACAATCTTCTCATCTATAAATCCTCTCAACACACTCTGATAGTTGATCTGGATATTCTTCAACACAATCTTGATCATCCATTTCAAATCTCATTTTCCATATAAAAATCCCCTTTCCTTAAAAATAAGGATCAACGAATCAACATACATTGAGCAAAGAAGTGCTGTCAAGAAACACCATTGATAGAGCTTCACCATTTCTTCAATCAACCAACCAAAATAGTCACTCATTAAACATTTGCACATGAACTTTGGGGGCTTCATGGTGATAAGAACCCAACATTAGACGAATACACTCCACGATGGGATGGTAAGACTATGTTCTTCTTGTACATTCATTTCTATAATCATAGATTCATTCATGTATGTTAAAATAGCTTAGTTTTATTTCGTATGTGTAGGTTTAGATCTTAGATTAATATGTTTAATCTTAGTTTAGATTCTTAGATTAACATGTTTTGATCCCTCTTCTGGTCTAATTTTCTCCCCCTCACACATTTTGGAATGCCTAGTGGGACCCTTGTCCCATTCTCTAACATTTGTTTGAGATGTTTTTGAAATTGTAGGTCCCAAAAATACACTTGACTGAGTTTTCACACATTGTCAAGAAAACCTGTGCACTTGACTATTAAGAAAATCACGTAGTTGCAAAAAGAGTTGTGTAGTTGACATGGTAATTGCACTATTGCACCAGAAACTACACTTTTTCTTCAAGATCTATGATTTTAATTTTGACAATGTTAGCTTTTGTTGTCAGATTTGAGCATCTGCTTCTGGAACTGAGCATTTACATTTTTTCTATGCTTTTGGATTTTTTCTCTAAGCAGTTTCTATGATAGACAAGTGCACAGATCCTCCACTATCGTAATGATATTTTCCACTAACGTTTTCTTGTTTTTGGATGTGTAAACATGTATTAATAGATCTAATATAGGATTCAAGTGACATTAACTTTTTTGTTGTAGGGAAGACAATTGATCCAATATTTTTAGATCTAAAATTCATTTTTTGAACTTAGTTATTTGATTTTGGTGCTTTAAAATGAACAAACAAAAACTCACATTTGATTTTAGTGTGTAAAATTGAGCCAATTCATGCTTTATTAAATTAGGACTCTGATGTTGGTGTTCTAAAAAGAACAAAAACAAAACTCACATTTGATTTTAGTGTTTAAAATTGAACCAATTTCATGTTTTCTTAAATTAGGAACTCTCATTTTGGTGATCATGAAAAGAAAAAAACAAAAAGTAACTTCAATTTTGGGATCTAAAAATGAACCAATTTAATGTTTTCTTAACTTAGGAACTTTAAATTTTGTGTTTAAAAAGAGCGCAAATGATTTCCATTTTGTTGACACACGCACGATTTACATGTGTTGACCAATTAAAGACTAGGACTATTTTCTTAGAAACACTCAAGTTTGGAGCATAAAATGAAAAAAATATTTCTTTTGTATTGCACCACTACTATTTTTGACTTATATCCTAAATACTTTCTATTGGTGTAGATAAAAATAACAATTTGTTTATGTCATTCACATATTTTTTGCGATAACACTCCTCAAGGTGTTTAAGAAGAATCAATTTTCTATGGATTGTTCATTGTGCATTCATTGATTGACAAAAAGAAAAGTGTTTTATCTTCTCCCCTTGCACCTTTTGGTGATATTGGGTGAGTGAAAGAACATTTTTGATTATTGTACTTTATTTTCAAGTTTATCTTAAAGAGGAGGCTTTCCTTGAGTTACATCTCATGCTAGAGAACTCATTGCAAGGTCTCAAAGCATGTTTACTAGCAGGCTATATTAAAGGTGCAAAAATCATAATAAAGTATCTTCAAGCTATGTTGACAATAGATTGTGCCTAATCCCATGCCTTAAGTGGAATGAAAATGGTTAAAGAGCCCTAAGTGGCTAGTGGGTGAGTTTCATACTTTTGCATTCATAATTATCACCAAGAACCAAATTGTCTTAGAGCCCACCCTATTATCCAAAAACATTCTTTGAAAGTGGTGCATCAAAATTTACTTCCAAGAAGTTAATTTGCATTTTAGACTATAGTCCCATGCCATAGGTTGCATGTAAAATCATCTCTTTGGAGCATGAGGCAAGCCTACCTAAGAGAATGGTGTATATCCCTTAGGGTTGTAATTGCTATTTTCTGTTAAACTTTCCCCTTACATTCAAAAACAATTTGACATCAAAATTTTTGATCGATTTAAAGAAAACAAGAACATTAAAAACAAACACTAAACGATATGGTTGAACCAAAAACCCTTTGACTTAATGCATACTTGTGAAATAAGCCTTAAGTTTGCACCCCTTGAAAGGTTTTTTCCTTAAAGGTTTCTAAACATTCTGACTTTAATTTCAGGTCACCTTAATCAAAGTAAACATTTGGGAACTCTAGCTTGGGTTTTTTAATCTCACAACCTAAGTTATAGACATGAAGTTCACATGGGTCCATGATTGTTGAGTCAATCCAAGTGTTGTTTTATCACTTTCCATTCTTGAAACACAAAGAAAAAATTGAGAGAATTTTTTTTATAAGATCATTATTCGAACCAAAACAATTAGAAAGCCAAAAATTCAGATAGTCCCACATCCATTATTTCCATCCTACCTATTTGACATCAAAATCAAACAAACCAATAAGGTCATTACTCGACTTAGACATCCCTGATATCAATAGTTACTTGGGACTCATAGATAGTACAAGTCATATTTCTTACAACATATCCTCTAGACAACGAAGTGGTATATGGAACCTAGTTCTTCAAAAAAAATATTTCCAAGAAGTTTTACCATTCCCAAAAAACACTCAAACTCTAGGGTCTTGAGCTTCACAACAACCATCCCATAACACCATCAAACTTTATGACCATCTGGTGACCAACTATCCTAGATCAACAACCATATCTAGTAGCACCAATCCTGAAGCCTAGTCTCACATATATCGAAGGTGAACAAATTAACATCATAAGTAGCTTGAGAACCTTCATTTTTCAGAAGAACAAAACACCTCGCCAGTTTCTCACCACATCAATTTTCCTAGATGAAGAGGAAGAGAAAGCTGACATAGCAACAAAAAGGCCCATATTACCACCACCCACATGGCAATAAATATCTCCTTCATTATCTCACACAAGGTCAATATCCCTAAGGTGAATTCCATAGGTTGTCATTGTCAACCTAGGCATCTTAGTCCAAAAGATCTCAAGAAACACCTTTAGGCACTTAACAAAATCAGAACTAGGTTGGTATACAACTTTTACAAACATACTTCTGAGAAAAATCCATACTTTTATTCCTTATACTATTTTTAGAATTTCAATCTATTGCAAAAATTGCAATATCTCACATAATCTATAGGACAGCATTGAGTCCATAGGATTTGAGTCACCTAGATAGTTCAAATGTTAAGCCACTCTCCCACAAAGGACCTAGGTTGTTTATGACAACCATGAGATCGCAACATAGGAAGAAAAAGGAAGCAAACAAGAACACCAATAGTATCCCATCAAAAAATTCCATGACTGATGAGAGTAGCCCATGGGGTTATAGGCCAAGTGACCTTGAAACTCCCTAGAAAAGACTAGTTTACAATGACACTTTCATTGATGAATAAATGAACCGCAAATAGAAGGAGGTAATGGAACAAATCAACCAAGACCAAATAGATTGGTTGTAGAGGACGTAGATAGTGAGGAAGAGATACATGAGGAATTTTATTTTGAACATTATAAAAACCCCAAGGTTCTCAAACTAATGGATAGGTTTTTAAGAAAGGACCCAAACTCCTATTTCTTGAAGTTAGCACAAGGCGATGCTAAATTACCCATAGAATTCAATGTAGAAGCTCTCAAAGACCCCAATCTTATTCCCTTAGGGGACAACTCAGGTGTGAGACAAATAACCCAACCTCTAGAGATGCTGAATATGCCACCCATGTTCTCACAAAATAGTGATTAACCCAAAGAGAACCCCCTATTTTAAAAAACCAACTTAGGTTGAACAAGAAGCAATGGCACAAATATATCAAGGGGGGTCATCTCAATATGAACCAAAAAATAAAAAGCCACCTCCTAGGAAATATATACCTAAAAACACTTGAAGCATCAACCTTGATCAAAACAATTAGTACCATCAACAAGGTGGAACATAGGGCCCCCCTTTGAACAATCAATACCTTCAACAAGATGGAACACAAGATCCCCTTCCAAACCAACAATACTATCAACAAAGTGTCCCACAAATGCATCATCAAGGTAACCTTAATTTTATTCCTACCCAACAAGGTGTGCCATAGAGCACCCTCCTTTATTCGTCCCATCAACAAGGTATTATTCAGTTATCCCATCAATAGAGTATCCCACCAATGCATCATCAAGGTAACCTTCATTTTAGTTTTTCCCAACAAGGTGTGCCACATAATGCACTCCTTCATTCATCCCATAAATAAGGTATCTCACCAATGCATCATCGGGGTAACCTTCATTTTAGTGCTACCCAACAAGGTGTACCATAGAGCACCATCCTTTAATCATCTCATCAATAAGGTATCCTAACAATGCATCATCAGGGTAACCTTCAGTTTAGTACTACCAAGAAAGGTGTCCTACATAGCACCCTTATTCAGTCATCCCATCAACAAGGTATCCTACCAACACATCATCTTGGTAACCATCATTTTAATTCTACCTAGCAAGGTGTTCCATAGAGTTCTCTTATTCAATCATCCCATCAAAAATGTATCCCACCAATGCATTATCAATGTAACCTTCATTTTAGTTCTTCCTAAAAAGGTGTGATATAGATCACCCTTATTCAATCATCCCATCAACAAGGTATATTTCCAATGCATCACCAGGGTAACCTTCAGTTTAGTCCTGTCCAATAAGGAGTACCACAAAACACCCTCATTTAGTCATCTCATCAACAAGCTCACCCACAAAAAAATCATCAGGTAAGCCTTTTGTATATTCAACCCCAACAACAAGGGGCTAACCCTCCTTACACATAACAAGGATTTAACACTCCTTACATCCCATATGGCTATCAAGGTCTTGTACCTTCACAATACTTGATATATGACCAAAACCTAGTGGGGAAACAAGGTTATTACACACATAGTTTGCAAACACATGTACCAAAAATAGAGATGGAACTAAAACTAGATGTTGTCACCCGAAAAATAGAAGATATGCAAATAGGAAATAAGAAGAAGACCTACACTCTCCAATATTTTTTCTATTCCCATTTGATCGTTCCATCACAACACTACCCTTTCCAAAAACCTTTGAGATACCTAGGTTTGAAAAAAAGTATAAAGGAGTAGGAGATCCGATAGAACATGTATGATAATTCATGGTATCATGTATAGAGGTATATAATAATTATGCCTATCTCATGAGACTCTTTCCACATAGCCTTACAAGTCACACTATGGAGTGGTTCACCCATCTACAACCCAAATTAGAATTTTTGATTAGCTATCTAGAAAATTTATAACCCACTTCTCGTTTAACATAGAACAAGATGTGACCATCACTAGTCTTTCCACAATCAAATGGAACCCAAGAGATTCCTTTACCTCATACCTATAGAGATGGATACACAAAGCGATTTGGTGCAAATAGTCCATTCTAGAGAAAGAGTTGGTGGATATTTTCATCATGAATGTCCTGCCCAAAATAAACTACTAGCTCACTATGTTATGTCTTGTAAAATTTGAGGAAACAATGAAAATGGGTTGCATATCGAGAGAACCCTCAGAGAAAGAGGAACGTTAAGAACAAATAGCTCAAAAGATAGTCCCTCTAGCTCAAATGAGAAACCCAAAGTCTAGGGAAAAAACAAGAATGTCTCAAATGATGGAGTGGTAGGTGCTAGAGTAGTATGGAATACATAGAACACAAATCATAAATAAGATATGGTCTCAAGAACACACAAAGCAACCAAATTACCTATCCCAAAAACAATCAGGTTGTTAATCAACAAACAAACCAAGGAGGGAAACATAGGTAATATGATCAACCTAGGAGGCAATTCACTATAATAGGTGAGTCACTTGAAATAGTTATCCATAAACTAGTAAAAAAAAACCTCATAAAAATGAATAATCACCCAAATTATGAGGAACCTAGCTTTAAAACACCATGGTACAATGAGAAATACTTATGTGATTTCCATATGATCAAAGGACATGTGACCAACAATTGGATGCACCTCAAACATATCATCCATGTCTTGATAGACAAAGGGGAAGTAGACATGGAACATCATCCCAAAAAATGGACCTACAAATATACTCAAACCCAATCCCCAACCATGATAAGAGGAATGATAAAGTAAAAGGACAATATTAACACAGTGCTAATTACACATACAGTGACATGGTTTTAGGAACCCTCTCACCAAGTTGATGACAATAGGTAAAGCATACTAATAATATGAGGATACAACAACTGCAATGTGAATACATGTCGAGGAAGAGTTACAATACAAGGAGCACCTCCCAAACCCACAATTAAGTCACCAAGTGACTACAACATTGTGGAATAGTTAAAGAAGACACCTTCCCTCATCTCCATACTAGAATTGTTAAAACTATCAGCTACACATAGGGAGATATTGGAAAAATAATTGGAAACATCAATCCCTAATGACCTCGATCCCAGTCAGTTCCAAGCCATGGTTGAAAAATCACTACAAGTAATCATTGTTTTTTTAGAGAAATATCTACCATAAAGAACATTCCACAATAAAGCTCTATACAGAGAGTTTTATGTTCACAAGATCATGGTCAAATGAGTATTGATAGATAATGGTGTAAGTTGAAACATTTGTACCTTAAAATTCATCACATAGTTGGGGTATTCTAAAAATGTGATTGACAAAGGCAATAGTATCACCATAAGGGCCTATGATAACTTGGAATGGAATTCTAAAGTAGCAGCCAAGTTTCTAGTACAAATAGGACCAACCATCATAGAAACTACTTGTCAAGTGCTGAATCTTGTGTGTCCATACAAACTACTCCTATAATACCCTTGGATCCAGACATTACAAGAAGTCCCCTCCACTTTTCATCAATGCCTAAAGTTTCCCCATGAAGGAGAGGAAGTAACACTATATTTTGATCTTAAACCTTTCCATTTTTGTTCCAAGTTGGAGGAAAAGTACAATAAAATCTAGTGTGTGCCTACCAATGATATAGACTTCCATTCCTTTTCTTATGTCAACCCATCCATTCTTCCATCAACCTCTACCAAAAACACATTAAGTGAGCAATTGAAAATGGAAGCCAAGATTCAAGTACTTGACAAGGGTAATGGGAACTGCCATTTTGATGAAGCATTCAACATTGACATGATTCCACCAACACCCAGAGCATATGGAGGTCCAGAAGAGATCAAGATAATACAAATGATATCCAAAACCACTATCTTTACTAGATGGGGAGACATGAAAGATGAAGAAATATTTGAGGAGGACCAAAAAAGAACCAGAAAATCCTCAACCCATTTTAATTCATCCTAACACTAGAGGTTATCAATTAGTCAAACAAATGGGATACAATGGAATAGGTGGTCTTGGGATACATAAAAAAGGCTGATCAGAGCCTATCTTAGAAGAATAGAGGCAAAAAATTATCGGGCTAGGTTATAAACCAAAAGACGTGGTAATTCTAAAAACTGGTCGAACCTCTTGGAAGAAACAAGAAAATTCTACTAGCGTTAAGGCACTGGATATATATCATGTCATGAACAATGAGTTACTCGTTGAAGACTTATTCAACAACTTTAGAATTGATAGGTTCCCTCTCCACTACATGGAAACCATTCCCAACATCTATTACCATTTCAAAATGGGCTATAATGAATATGAATGGGATACTCCTTCCTTCGTCATCAGATATGATTCCTCTACTTCTAGTAATGATGAACTAGATACCTAGTGGGAAAAAGACATCAGAGCCATATTGACCCTTTCACCTAATCTTTTGATTTTGCAGACCAAGATGATAGTCTCCCACTCTATTACCCACAACTCATAGATTTGGATCAACAACAACATACACCTGTTTTGGATCAATTCTAGAATGACGAGGCAATCACGGAGTTCATGGGAGTTCAAATAGACATAAATGAAGGTGATCACAAAGAAAGGTTCATCATGAAGCTAAAACAAAAGGCATACTTTGGTGGAGAGATTGAATCTTCTAGTTGCAAAAATGAAATAAAAAACATAAAAATATGATCCCCTAAGGAAAAAACATAAAAATATCGCTCTATCAGATCTAGAAAAGAAAAAAAATTAAGGACACATCTGAAGGTGAAAACCTCCCAAAGGCACCTGAGGATGGAGGATTCAATATCCCGATATCAGAATATCAAGAAAGATCAACACTCCTTGTAGAAGAAGCAAAATCCATAAATTTTTACACAATAGAAGACCCAAAGATAACATACCATATAGCATTCACCTATGCTTGGTGGAATTTTTTTTGGAATGCAATGCCTTTTGGTGTAAAAAATGTAGATGAAACCTATCAAAGAGTGATGACTACCATTTTCCATGACATGCTACACACAATCATGGAGGATTATGTGGATGAAATCATAGAAAATTCAATCAAAAGGGAAGATCAATTGACAAACCTAGCAAGGGTGTTTGATCAACTGGAACAGTGCAATCTGAGACTCAACCCTAAGAAATGTGTTTTTAGAGTAACATCTGGAAATTGTTTGGGGTACATAGTGTCAAGAAGAGGAATATAAGTGGATTAGACAAAGGTAAAATATATAATAGAGATTCCCCCTCTAAAGAAACTCAAAAAGATGAGGAGTCTACAAGGGAAGCTACAATCCATTAAGTGATTTATTGCATAACTAGCATAAAAGTGCCACCATTTCACTCATCTTCTACACAAATTCATCACCTTAAAATGGGATGGGAGATGCAACCAAGCATTCCATCATGTCAATGATTATCTACTTACTCCTCCTATACTCATGCCGCCTATTCTAGAAAAGGAGATAATACTTTATGTGTCTACTACACAAGCAACACTTGGAGCCATCTTGACCTAGCTAAATTGATAACAATAAAGAAAGGGCAGTCTACTATATCAATAGAACAATGGTGGTCTATGAACTAAACTGCTCACCCATTGAAAGAGAATGTCTCTTAGTTGTATTTTCAACCAAAAAGTTGAGACATTATATCTTAAAAAGAAAGGTGAAGCTGGTTTTGAAGGTGGACCGACTCAAATATTTAATAGGTTGAATATCCTTATGGGTGATGAGCTTGAGTGATTTTTATATAGAGTATGTGGATAGGTGAGCTATAAAGGGACAAGTCATAACAAACCAACTGGTTGAAGCACCCATAGATGATCATAACCTCTCACAATGGATTTTCTAGATGTGAGTGCCTTGGTGACTAAACAGATAGACCAATGGACTCTATACTTTGATGGGTCCTATACTCAACATGGTTTTAGAGTAGGTATTTTATTTCTCACACATAAGGGAGATAATATACTCAAGGCCTATATAATTTCATTCCCCTACACAAACATCTTAGAATATGAAGCTCTTATCACGAGGCTCAAAATGGTAATCAAATGGAGAATAAAAGAGCTACATGTCTTTGGAGACTCTCAACTAGTAATCAGATAGGTGAATAATGAATACGAAAGAAAAGATGAAAAATTCCTACCATTCAAAAGAATGGTAGATAGCTTCAAGGAGTACTTCATCAAAATAATGTTTGAACAATTTCCTCGAATCGATAACAAAGTTGTCGATGCAATGGCAATGATAGGCTCACTACTTGATATTCCTTAGAATGTGCCTAAATATAAGTTCCTTGTTGAAAAACTACTTTTTCCTACATTCAACTTCCCAAAATAAAAAATGGTATGTGTTTTTGTTTTTCCTAACTCCCCATGGTACCAAGATACTTTGACTATATCCAAAATGGTATCATACCACTTGACTTAATTACTACTCAGAAGAAAACCTTCACCTATAGAAATTCCCATTTTATGATTCTAGGAGAAGCCTTATACTATCATAGTCTAGATGGTATGATACTCTAGTTCCTTAATGTAGAAGAATCACAAACGTCCTTACAAGAGGTCCATGAAGGTATTTGTGGATCCCACTATAGCAGACCAAATCTAGTCCAGAAGCTACTCAAGGTAGGATACTATTGGTCCTCTATGGAGCAATACTGCATTCAACATTCTCGAAGGTGTCAACAATGTCAGCAATACAATGATTTATTTTATGCACCATCATAAGAGTTGAGACCCATTACAAAACTATGGAATTTTTCGCAATGGGGACTAGACTTGGTAGGTAAGATATTACCTGCTTCATCCAACATGCATAAATTCATTATCACTGCAACATAGTACTTCACAAAATGGATAGAGGAAATTTCATTGACCTATATCACCAACAAATAGATATCAAAATTCATTTTGAATTATCTCATTTGTAGGTATGAAATCCCACAAACAATTGTAACAAATAATAGCACCCCATTCAAGAATCAAGATGCCTAGGAACTCTATTCTAATTTCTCTATCCAACATATATTTTCCATGCCCTACTATCCTCAAGGAAATAGTCAGGCAAGGGAATCCAATAAAACAATCCTAAAAATATTGAAAAATATTGTCAATGATATTGACCATTATTGGCATTTGTAGCTAAACCTAGCCTTATGGGCTTATCGAACTAGAATTCTCACATCTACTGGTACCACACCCCTTTCCTTGGTCTATGGATCAAAATTTGTATTACCTATCAAAAGGCATGGTCAACAACAAAGAATATAGGATATCTAGATTTAATCAATTAGAGCTTCTATATGAAAGGAATTTTAGTGTGTTAAAAAATTTGTAGGTTTATCAAAATTGGCTCAAATGAAGATATGACAAGAGAATCAAAGATACAAACTTTCATGTTGGTGACTTAGTCCTCAAGGAGAATCAGGAGATATAATTAAATCAAGATGGAAAGGGAAAATTTAAACCCAACTTGTTAGGCCCATTCATCATAACAACAAGCTACGACTTTGGGTCATATGAGTTGGAAAATCTTAAAGGATAACCTTTAGAAAAAACACTGAAAAAAAACCACCTCAACAATTTCTATACATGAAACACATCAAAATACCCCAAGGAAAAGGGTAAAAATCCAAAAAAGAAAAGAAAAAAGAGATAAAAATACAAAAAAAGAAAAAAGAAATCAAAAGAGTAAAGAGAAATAAAACATTTTTGTATTGAAAACAAATTTGTGGTGTTCCTAGAATAGATACCATAGTGAAAACCTGGAAAACAGGTGCTATGTGTGAATAAAACTTGCATCATTATCTATTAGCACTTTTTCATAGCGTCCACCATCCATTTCATAAATCATGTATCCAACCATGGATTATCATTGATTAAGTTAAGTCATTTTAGTGGGGGA
Organism: Sequoiadendron giganteum; assembly: GCA_007115665.2. Classification (NCBI taxonomy): domain Eukaryota; kingdom Viridiplantae; phylum Streptophyta; class Pinopsida; order Cupressales; family Cupressaceae; genus Sequoiadendron; species Sequoiadendron giganteum. Next base: position 571,031,350 of record CM021101.1, read on the forward strand.
AACTTCCCAAAGATGTTCATGGATTAGATCTCGCAGCATATGATCTTGGTCAAAAAACAATAAAAGTCTAAAATACTAGAAAACAACAGAAATAAAAAACATGTGAAAAATAGCATAAAAAAAAAAAAAATCATTAGGTGATGCAAAGAAGGGGTGCATTATCTTTTCCTAACTCAACTCAACACAATTCAACCAATACTTTACCATCTAGACCCTTGGAATGGTGATTTTCACTAACTAGCTAGTCTTTCCAACTAGGTCTCCAAAATGGTGTTTTGTGACATATCTTTTAGAGAATGTCATCTCACCATGAAACCCAAACCTTTTCAGATACCCATTAGGACTTATTCTAACATATCTTCCCAGGGAAATATGTTTTTTTGGAACAAATCACACAAATCTAGTCTATTACACCTAAAACAAGGCCAATTAAGCCACTTTTACAAAGCATCAACTAAGAAACCACTTCCTAGACACCTAAACATTTCACCAATGTCATAAAATAGTCAAATAGGGTCACAATCACAAGACCTTTACACCAAAACACTCATCCAAATTGTTGTCCCACTATTTCACTCTCCTACCTAGCCTAACACATGAGGATGTTAGATTAGGGCTTGACAAAATTTCCTCCAAGCTCCATTGCCTACCCCAAAAATAAGTAAAACACTAAGAACACACCTAAAACTACCATTCCATTGATTTTGGATAAACTACAACTGTGGAATGGTCCAAAACTTATATGTTTTCTCTCAAACCCTTGAAATGGAGGGTTTCTAAGTGGTTTATCAAGAAATGCTTCAAACAAGCTTTATTTCTAATGAAAATATACCACACTAAGCCCAAATGAAATATAAAATTCTATAGACACCTTTTCCACAAGTATCAACTTATGATAGTACAATAGGGGCCATATAAAGCTTGCAAACATTGAAAATTGAACAGAAATACATAAAAAAATAAAGCTTCTTCACTTCTTTTTGTCACAAAAGTTACAATCCTCATGCCTCAAAGTTTGTGAGGCGAAAAAAACTAACATGAAACTTTCAATCATTAGTTACAAAGAAAGAAAACTCAAGTGGCCATTCATATTCCCTTAACATGCAATGTTGCCAAGTTGCTAAGAAAATTTTATATTTTTGTAGTAACTTTTAACCAACGCCTAGAAATGACCCTACATGACACTAAACATGCAAAAATGGTCTCATATCGATCTTATTAAATACATTAAATGAAAAAACACTCAAAATGCATCACTGGAACTAACATGACCATGGTGCCCTTGCACCATTGGGTTATTCCTTCACTCAAATAGTCTAAGATATAAACATTTGCTTGAACCTCACAACTAGTTCAAGTGAATTTTCCACATATCCTCTAGAAATAGAAACAAGATATCAATCTAGGCTATCGATGTTGTTTACCCAAAAACAATTCATCCTTTGATTCAAATGGTCAAACTACATGGTCTATGCATGTACAACATAGGCAAGTATTTTTAGCCCCTAAGACCCTAAGTCAGTCCCATTAGGTTTCCAACATGCTTTATTTCTACTTACTCAAAAAATACAAAATCCCAAAAACATATACAATATACAAAATCCAAAAACATTCACAAAACAAAGAAGGTCAAAAAGGTCAAACCAAGTGAACTACAAGCCTCTACATGTACAATGTAGGAAATGCTTGTCTTTGACCTAAGGCCCTAGGGTAGTCTCCAAAAAACAATTAAAAAAGAATCATGTAAAAACTTATAAAATTAAAAAGACCCATCTCATCATCAAAATCCATGATAAAAAATTCATCCATAACAAAAAAATCTTCACAATCATCCTTTGAAAAAACAAAAAAATAAAGAAAACATCAAAAGATATAACGTTCAAGAAAAATAATCACATTAGAGCTGACTATAAACAGATGAAAATAATGCCAAAGTATCAAATACCTATCTTTTTAACAAGTCCCAATAACATCTTGAGATATGCCCTAATGGATCCATTCCTATGATAGACATGATCAACAATGGATAATATCCCCACCCTAAATGAATATGGCAAGTGATACTGGAACTTTGTTTTTATCTTTTTTTGGTCTTACTTTTTGTGATTTATTTTATTAACTCATTTTGAGGATCTCTCAAGGATGTCCATAAGGATTTAGAGAAGAAGGAATGTCGGCAATTGAGTACCATTTCAATTTTTTGTTTGTAAGATATTTTTGTAATATTACCATGACAAATACTTGCTTTATTGGGTATGGAAGTTGTATTAAAATAGTTCGTGAAGAATTTACATGTTAGGTGTTCTATAACTCTCTATGTGACTACTATGAAATTGTTTCACATAACCCCCTATACTTTAAACAAAGTTTCTATATGTCTAGTATGAACAAAGATACTCTTTGTTTGTAGAGTCAAATTCAACACAATGGATACAATGTCACCTTGGTGATTCGTACCCTGGTGCATCATATTTTTTTTCTACATCAAAAAGCTTTTTTCAAACCGTGAAGTCTCTGAAGCGAAGCAAAAGCAACTTATCAATAACTATCCATCATCAATAGTTCCTCTAATTAACATCAAATTTCTATCTATCATCATATTTCTTCTAACTAGAAAACATTATATTTCTTCTAATTAACATCATATCCTATCTATTATCAATATTTCTTTTGATTAACATTTATTTTGAATAAAAAATCATCAATACCATATCCATATTACATCCACAAATGTTATCAATACATATCATGATGATAATAAACCAATAAAAACACCATTTATCATAAAACAATGGGATTCACTTATCAACATAAATACATCATAAATGAGACAAATTATGATTAATTCGTTAGGACCAAATTCATACATCGGAAAAGAACAAAAAAACACACATAAACAAACATCATCATATATCGCCATCACATAAGCATAAAATGAGGCTAAATCAAAGAAGGTATATCTCATATATATCATCATCAAAAGGGAATATTTCATAAGTACATCATCCATAGTGACACAAGTGTGATAGGATAATACAAAATAATAACATATATATGAGGTCTCAACTAGACCAATACATGTCTATAAAATTCCTCAAAATAGCTTGAAGATCAAGTACCAAAATGGTAGACTTTGAAAGGAAGGATGAAACACTAATGACCACCAAAAAGATCTAGATGTCTCACAAACTAATCACTTTCACCTACACCTGCACCACCATTTCCATCGCTCGTAGCACTCGGCTCCCCAAACCGTGGAAATTGATTGGCCCTATGAATAGTAGCATCATATAAGGTCTAATAATAGGTGGATGTCTATAGATATCGATCTCGCTCAAGTCGCATATTATCACACTCTTCTCAAAGAGTATCTCTCTTTGCTTTTAGTAATAATACTTGAGCCTCTGCAACATGTCATCAACCAATCTCATTCTCTTACTCAACCCTCAAAGTGTCTACCAAAGCCTCCATAGCCTATCACCGTGTAATCTCTACATCTCTTTCCAAATTCATCTGACCTTGCATAGGAGGTACCCACTCATCCTAAATACCATATGCCTCATCATGTCGAGCTCTATCCAATTTCTCTATGACAAAATCAATGTGCTATCACTCCCGACAATGACTTGTAATACATGCTCTTCCCACAATGGGATCACCCCTAGGATCATTTTATCTCAAAGGAATACGTCATGCCCACGACTCATCATAATCGTGTGTAGTACCTAGATTTTCCACACCAACTGGCCAACCCCAACCAATTGGGGCAAGTGCTCTAAACTCGACAATGATAGTATCTATATCAACCTAGAGACCCCATACACAGAACTCCTGAGTAGTTCAACCAAACCAACCAATGGGTCTATCAAAAAAATAAAAATTGATCAACATCCTCTAGCCAAACCTCGCAACTCATATAAGGTCTCTACATGAAACTACGCATCTCATCAAACACATGACACCAATAATGCAAGTCCCTAGGCAAGTTGTAATGCAGAAAGTCCCCATAATGATAAGAGTAGGGATATTTCAAAGAATGATCTTGTATCTCATCTAGAAGAGTCACTGCAATATGCTCGCATGCCCAAACATGCAAAACTGAAACACCTATAGACATAGACTTTAGGCTCTGATACACCACCTCATGCATATCTCAATAAAGATGAGAGATAGAAAAACTAAACTAGGCATATCTCATCCCATGATCTAGGATAATCTTGATACATATACCCCAACCCATAGTAAACTATCGATCTCACCTAGTAGGAACAAATAATCCTAATACCAGACCACAAAGGATAAGTATAATAGGATCTATGCTATCAAAAAACCTAGATAAATCAACCTCAAAATCAAATACATCCAAGTGTACCACTCCTAAAAAACACTGCATAATGTGGGAACCTCATCAAACATGATACATAATGATCTGACTATGAATAGGAAGGCAAAGTATCCTCCAAACATCCTCTAGAGTAATAGTAGCCTCCCCTATAGGAAAATGAAAGGAGGATGTCTCAGAGTGCCACCTCTCCACAAGTGTAGTCATAATCACCATAAGAGTCCTAATCAGATTCATGTAACAAACATAATCTAATCCCATGACATGAAGAAAGTCTTGATCCAATGCATTGAAATGAGAAATTGGATTGAACAAGTGGTGAGGACGTCTCTATCTCATTAAAAGTGCTCGAAGACTCACCTATAATCGTTATAAACCAGGATGTTACGGCTTCACTCTAAAAATGTAAAGCAACACAAAAAAACATATGCATGATCAAAAATGATTTTTTGGATGAAAAACAGGCACATGCTATGGTTTAGAATAGATTCTAAAACCAAAATGTTAGGAGAAGTCAAAAGCTAGGTTCTTGAGAAAATGCTCAACAAATACCAAACAAGGGCTCTATTTTTAGGCAAAATGTGCATAGGTTCAGGTCAAATGCATAGGGTACTACTTTTAGGCAACTACATAGTTTCAGGTCAAGGGTGTAGAAAAAAAGTATAATTTTAGGTCAACTATTCAGTTCTAGGTCAACAACATAGTTTTCAGACAACTATGTAGCTTTTAGTCAAAAGCATAAAATAGAAGCACAATTTTCAAGCAACTATGCAATTTTTGGACAAGTGTAAAGAGTGATGAAGCTACACAAGAATCTAAAAAAAAGTGTAATTGACTATAAAAACTTTGTACATGCATAACAAACAAAACATGACAAAATTGGAAAGTGAGAAGGTACATACCGGGACACCGACACTTGAAGGCCATCCTAACTCTTGAAAAATCTCAAAACAATGTGGGGCAACCTCAAATATTGACATTTTTCCTCAACAACTGATAGAATGTGAAATCCAGAGACAAGAATTAGCAAGAGGATCAATGCACAAATGAGCCAATTTGAAGACAAATTACCTATATAAGACCTCAATAAAACTCTAATTTCACTTAGGGAACCTTCCTAATTTATAATTAGAAACTTTGGAAAGCATTAGAATGAGAAACAAAGCAACTATTGATATGATATTTCATTTAAAAATATTGAAACAACAATATAATAGTGTCAAGAGCTTGACCTCAAGGCTTGAAATTTTTGGTCAACCTCTTGAGGGGGTAGCATAAAGTCCTACCATCATTCCACTAAATTTTGGGGCATGATAGGGAATAATATTTTTTTGAAAACTTGATCTTAAACATTAAATCTTTGAAACAAATCAACCAATACATTGTATCAAAGAGGTGCAAAATGTAGACATGTAAAATTGACTTAACACTTATCACACACCCTGAACAACATCGAACAACATCAAACAACATCGAAAAACTTCAAAAAACATCAAACAACAATGAACAACATCGAACAACATCATTCAAAATCAAACAACCTTGAGCAACATCAAACAACATTAAACATCATCACAGAACATCCCATAACATCTCAAAATGACTCAAAATTGTCTCAAAACATCTTGTAACATCTTGGAACAAATCAAAATTGTCTTTTAACATCTCAGAATGACTCATAATCATCTTGGAACACCCTGTAACATCTTGAAACCATCCTGGAATATCTCAAAACATCTCAAAATCATCTTGTAACACCTTAAAATCATCCCAAAATATCTTGCAATCATCCCATAATATCTCAGAACATCTCAAAGCCATCTCGAAATAACTTAGAACCATCTTATTATGTCTCAAATCATCTCAGAATCATCCCATAATTCCCCACATCACACCACATCAAAATTACATCAAAAAACCTAATTCCTTTATTAATTTAATAATACAACATTATTTAATTAATTCACTTTTTCATCATTTAAAAAAATTAAATACATTTCATTTATTTAATAGTCCTAAAAACCCTAATTATGCTATTCATTAAATAAAACAACATTATTTGATTAATTCAAATTTAATCATTTCAACCAATTAAATAAAGCATATTTATTTAATTAAGTCCTAATATCACTTTATTCCATCTTGATTGATTAAATAGTGCTAACTATTTAATTATGTCACTAAATCACCTTATTCCCCTAAGTTTATTAAATTATTAAATCATAATCATTTAGTTATACAATTTTCCCTCCAAAATTTGAATAATTAATTCAAACTATTCAAATCAATTATCAAAAATTAAATCAAACTAATACAAATTTGTTTGCAAAAGTTAAACTTTATTTTGCACGTTCAACTCAAAAAAGGAATTAATTAATTATATCAATTAATTCATATTCCTCACCCACTTTTTGACTAAGCGAATTATGATTACTAATAGGGCAATCTAATTTGTTAACTGATCAATCTAAATTTCTAACTAAGAAATCTAAGTTGTTAACTAATCAATCAAATTCCTAAGTAAGCCACCAAATTCCTAACTAAGCCATCAAAATCCTGATTGATCAATTTAAATACTCATCAACAAAAAAAAATCAAATCAAAACCTTGTCATTGTATTTCTTACATGACTCTGATTAGGACTCATATGGTGATGATATCTTTCCATTGAACTCCAAACCCACTTTTTGAATGAGAAAATTATGATTACTAACTAGGCAATGTAATTTGTTAACTGATCAATCTAAATTTCTAACTAAGCAATCTAAGTTGTTAACTAATCAATAAAATTCCTAACTAAGCCACCAAATTCCTAACTAATCCATCAAAATCAGTCACTTGTCATTGTATTTGTTACATGACTCCGATTAGGACTCAATTTAAATACTGATCAACAAAAAAATAGCAAATCAAAACCTTTTCATTGTATTTGTTACATGACTTCGATTAGGAATCATATGGTGATGATGAATACACTTAAAGGTGATGATATCTTTTCATTGAACTCCAAACCCAGTTTTTGATTGAGCAAATTACGATTATTGACTGGGAAATCCAATTTGTTAATTGATTAATCTAAATTTCTAACTAAGAAAATCAAAATCATTTTGTGTGACTATATTTTTTTCTGCCCAGGCCAAAAACCCTGCATTTGCGAGCTCGCGTTCTAGGAGGACTTTTCTGATTACATAAAACTATTAGAAGTTCATAACCAGGATACTGCCATGTCGACAAGGGAGTTGAATAAGGATTTTTTATTTTATTTTTGTGAATTTTTTAGTTTTAGGTTGTTTTTTATATTTATTTTTTTAATTTGTAGAAAATGATAATTATTCTAAAAAACCTCTTCAAAACCCTATTGAAAACCTCAACAACCAAAGCAACAACAACATTAAAAAAATCCTCAACCACAACAAAAATCTCCTCCACCAATCCTTCAACATCCTCCTAACACTCAACAAAATTTAATGGGTGTAATTAAAAACAATAAAAATCAAATTGAGGAGTTAATCATGAGGTTGAATGATCTAGTAGGTTCAACCATGGAAAGAAATTCCTCAGCAATATAGTAACTAGATCGTTCAACCTCATGATTAGCCTACTAGACCATTCAACCTATTGAGGTGAATAATACTAAAGCCATCATAGATTACAATGATAACCTATTGGATGATCATATATTTTAGTATTAAAATACATTATGATGATAACCTATTGGATGATAACATATAATTATTTGTTATCATCCAATAGGTTATCATGGTCAATATATATTTCAGAGAGACCTCCTATACACAGACTTTTTGATTGAGAAAATTACGATTACTGACTGGACAATCTAATTTGTTAACTGATCAATCTAAATTTCTAACTAAGAAATCTAATTTTTTAACTAATAAATCAAATTCCGAACTAGGCCATCCAAATCCCAACTGATCAATTTAAATCCTCATCAACAACAAAAAAAACCAAATCAAAACCTTGTCATTGTATTTGTTACATGACTCGGATTAGGACTCATATGTTGATGATGACTACACTTAAAGGTGATGATATCTTTTCATTGAACTCCAAACCCACTTTTTGATTGAGAAAATTATGATTACTGACTGGGCAATCTAATTTGTTAACTGATCAATCTAAATTTCTAGGGAAGCAATCTAAGTTGTTAACTAATCAATCAAATTCCTAACTAAGCCACCAAATTCCTAAATAAGCCATCAAAATAAGTCATTTGTCATTGTATTTGTTACATGACTCTGATTAGGAATCAATTTAAATCCTGATCAACAAAAAAAAATCAAATCAAAACCTTAAAGGTGATCATATCCTTTGATTGAAATCCAAACCCACTTTTTGATTGAGTAAATTATGATTACTGTCTCGGAAATCTAATTTGGTAACTTATCAGTCTAAATTTCTAACTAAGCAAATCAAAATCATTTTGTGTGACTGTGTTTTTTTTTGCCCATGGCCAAAAACCCTGCATTTGCATGCTCGCATTCGAGGAGGTTTTTTTGCATTACATAAAACCGTTACAAGTTCATCACCAGGATACTGCCAAGTCTACAAGGGAGTTGAAAAAGTAAGGATTGATTACAATAGGATGATAACAAATACTGATATGTTCTCATTCAATAGGTTTTCATCGTAAGGGAGTCATGTAACAAATACAATGACAAGTGACTGATTTTGATGGCTTAGTTAGGAATTTGATTGATTATACAAAGAAAATAAATTATTAACCTAATAGGAATATTATCATCAAAATATATCAAAAATTTAATAAATAAATATTAATTAAAATCCAAACTATATAAAAAATTATTAACCTATTTATAAAAAATATTAACCTATTTATCAAAAAGTGGATTTGTAGTTCAATGTAAAGATATCATCACCTTTAAGTGTAGTCATCATCACCATATGAGTCCTAATCAGAGTCATGTAACAAATACAATGAAAAGGTTTTGATTTTCTTTTTTCTTGTTGCTCAAGATTTAAATTGACTCCTAATCGGAGTCATGTAACAAACACAATGACAAGTGACTGATTTTGATGGCTTAGTTAGGAATTTGGCTTCTTAGTCAGGAATTTGATTGATTATTTAACAACTTATATTGCTTAGTTAGAAATTTAGATTGGTCAGTTAACAAATTAGATTGCCCAGTCAGTAATCGTAATTTGCTCAATCAAAAAGTGTGTTTGGAGTTCAATGAAAATATATCATCACCTTTAAGTGTAGTCATCATCACCATATGAGTCCTAATCAGAGTCATGTAACAAATACAATGACAAGGTTTTGATTTTCTATTATTTTTTTGATCAGGATTTCAATTGGTCAATCAGGATTTTAATGGCTTAGTTAGGAATTTGGTGGCTTAGTTAGGAATTTGAATAATTGTTTAGCAGCTTAGATTGCTTAGTTAGAAATTTAGATTTCTCAGTTAACAAATTAGATTGCCCAGTTAGTAATCATAATTTTCTCAATCAAAAAGTATTTGTATAGGAGGTCTCTCTGAAATTTATATTGACCATGATAATGTATTGGATAATAAAAAATACTGATATGTTATCATCCAATAGGTTATCATCGTAATGTATGATGGCTTTAGTATTATTCACCTCAATAGGTTGAACAATCTAGTAGGTTAATCATGAGGTTGAACGATGTAGTTAATATAGTTTTTTAAGAATTTCTTTCCATGGTTGAACCTACTAGATCGTTCAACCTCATGATTAACTCCTAAATTTGTTTTTTATTCTTTTCAATTATAAAGATTAAATTTTGTTGAGTGTTAGCAAGATGTTGAGGGATTGGTGGAGGAGATTTTTACTGTGGTTGAGGATTTATTTCATGTTGTTGTTGCTTTGGTTGTTAAGGTTTTTTAGGATCATTATCATTTCCTACAAATTAAACAAATATATATATAAAAAAACCTAAAACTACAAAATTCACCAAAAAATAAAACAATCCTTAGTTATTCAACTCCCTTGTCAACGTGGCAGTATCCTGGTGATGAAACTGTAACGGTTTTATGTAATGCAAAAAATCCTCCTAGAACACAAGCGTGCAAATGTAGGGTTTATGGCCATGGGCAGAAAAAAACACAGTCACACAAAATGATTTTGATTTTCTTAGTTACAAATTTAGATTCATCACTTAACAAATTAGATTGCCCAATTAGTAATCATAGTTTTCTCAATCAAAAAGTGGGTTTGGATTTCAATGAAAAGATATCGTCACCTTTAAGTGTAGTCATCATCACCATATGAGTCCTATTCAGAGTCATGTAACAAATATAATGACAACGTTTTTATTTGCTTTTTTTGTTCATCAGGATTTAAATTGATTCCTAATCGGAGTCATGTAACAAATACAATGAAAAGTGACTAATTTTAATGGCTTATTTAGGAATTTGGTGGCTTAGTTAGGAATTTGATTGATTAGTTAACAACTTACATTGCCTAGTTAGAAATTTAGATTGATCAATTAACAAATTAGATTGCCCAATCAGTAATCATAATTTTCTCAATCAAAAAGTGGGTTTGGAGTTCAATGAAAATATATCATCACCTTTAAGTATAGTCATCATCACCATATAAGTCCTAATCAGAGTCATGTAACAAATACAATGACAAGATTTTGATTTGCTTTTTTTTTGTTGATCAGGATTTAAATTGATCAATTGGGATTTTGATGGCTTAGTTGAGAATTTTGTGGCTTAGTTAGGAATTTGATTGATTAGTTAACAACTTAGATTTCTTACTTAGAAATTTAGATTGATCAATTAACAAATTAGATTGCCCAGTTAGTAATCATATTTTTCTCAATCAAAAAGTCTTTGTATAGGAGGTCTCTCTGAAATATATATTGGCCAAGATAACCTATTGGATGATAACAAATATTGACCATGATAACCTACTAGATGATAATTTGGGCATAATATTGTATGAAAATTAGGAAATTCTTTGTAGAGGAGGTCTATTTGAATGAACTCTACTTCTCATAATGAAGGATCCAAGCTTTTGAGGATTATGCCAACAAATCCAAGGATGTGGAATATGGCACAACATAGGAGCTTCTTGGTAGAGCCAAAAAATTGTAGGGTTTAGGTTGGCCCACAAGTATATATTAATATATATATTAAGTTAAAATATCAATCAATAGTTTGATATATATATTAATATATAGTTAAAATATCAAACTATGATATATTAATATATCAAAATATTTTCATTATAGTTTACGTTTATTGTCATAATATTGATATATCATACTATATTTTTTGTTTTTGATATATCCTTAGTTTCTTTATTCCTCTCCCACAAATAAGCACAAAATCCATCATAGGAAAACTAACAACCTCATGATTAAATCCTTAATTTTTTTATTTATTCATTAACCACACAAGCCATCATAGGTAAATTAGCCTACTAGATTGTTCAACCTCATGAAATCATTCAAAATTTAATGGGAACAATATATCAAATATATCTTAGTTAAGAATTTGGTGGCTTAGTTAGGAATTTGATTGATTAGTTAACAACTTAGATTGCTTAGTTAGAAATTTAGATTGATCAGTTAACAAATTATATTGCCCAGTCAGTAATCATAATTTTCTCAATCAATTAATATAGCTTAGTTTGATATATCATTATCATAGGCAGATTCACCTCATGAGGTTGAATGATCTAGTAGGCTAATCATGAGGTTGAACGATATAGTTAATATAGTGTTTAGGAGGTTTTTCCATGGTTGAACCTACTAGATTGTTCAACCTCATGATTAACTCCTCAATTGGTTTTTTATTGTTTTCAATTATGCCCATTAAATTTTGTTGAGTGTTAGGAGGATGTTGAGGGATTGGTGGAGGAGATTTTGTTGTGGTTGATGATTTTTTCCATGTTGTTGTTGCTTTGTTTTTTGAGGTTTTCAATAGGGTTTTGAAGAGGTTTTTTAGGATCATTATCATTTCCTACAAATTAAACAAATACATATAAAAAACAACCTAAAACTAAAAAATTCACAACAAATTCACAACAAAAAAAAAACAATCCTTACTAATTCAACTCCCTTGTCGATGTGGAAGTATCTTGGTGATGAACTTGTAACAATTTTATGTAATGAAAAAAATCCTCCTAGAACATGAGCGTGCAAATGCAAGGTTTTTTACGATGGGAAGGAAAAAACATAGTCACATAAAATGATTTGATTTTCTTTTCTTTTTTTAAATTTGGCCATCAAATTCCAAAATAAGCCACCAAATTCCTAACTAAGTCATCAAAATCAGTCACTTGTCATTGTATTTTTTACATGACTCCGATTAGGAATAGATTTTAAATCTTTATGGAAAGGTTTTAAAATTTTAAAATTTAAAATTTAACAAAATCTTAATTAAAGGTTTTGAAAATTTTAAAATTGAAAAAATTAAAAATGAAGAAAAATGAAGAAAATTATGAAAGTCTTTGTATAGGAGGTCTCACTAAATAAAATCTACTTCTCATAATGAAGGATCCAAGCTTTTGAGGATTATGAAAACAAATTCAAGGATGTGGATTATGGCACAGCATAGGAACTTCTTTGTAGAGCCAAAAAATTGTAGGTTTTAGGGTGGCCCCAAAGTATATATCAATATACATATTAAGTTAAAATATCAATTAATAGTTTGATATATATTAATATATAGTTAAAATATCAAACTATGATATATTAATATATCAAATTATTTTAATTATAGTTTAGGTTTATTGTCATAATATTGATATATCATACTATATTTTTTAGTTTTTGATATATCCTTAGTTTCTTTATTCCTCTCTCACAAATAAGCACAAAAATCATCATATGAAAATTGACAACCTCATGAGATCGTTCAACCTCATGATTAACTCCTCAATTTGTTTATTTATTCATAGGCAAAAAATCCATCATAGGAAAATTAGCCTACTAGATCGTTCAACCTCATGAGATTGTTCAAAATTTAATGGGCGTAATATATCAAATATATCTTAGTTATGAATTTGGTGGGTTAGTTAGGAATTTTATTGATTAGTTAACAACTTAGATTTCTTAGTTAGAAATTTGTATTGATTAGTTAACAAATTAGATTGCCCAGTCAGTAATCGTAATTTTCTCAATCAATTAAAATATCTTAGTTTGATATATCATTATCATAGGAAAATTCACCTCATGAGGTTGAATGGTCTAGTTAATATAGTTTTTAGGAATTTCTTTCCATGGTTGAACCTACTAGATCATTCAACCTCATGATTAACTCCTCAATTTTTTGTTAATTGTTTTCAATTACGCCCATTAAATTTTGTTGAGTGTTAGGAGTATGTTGAGGGATTGGTAGAGGATATTTTCATTGTGGTTGAGGATATTTTTCATGTTGTTGTTGATTTGGTTGTTGAGGTTTTCAAAAGGGTTTTGAAGAGGTTTCTTAGTATCATTATTATTTCCTACAAATTAAACAAATAAATATTAAAAAAAACCTAAAACAAAAAAATTCACAACAAATTCACAATAAAAAAAACAATCCTTACTTATTCAATTCCCTTGTCGATGTGGCACTATATTGGTGATGAACTTGTAAAAATTTTATGTAATGCAAAAAATCCTCCTAGAACGCGAGTGTGCAAATGCAGGGTTTTTAGCCATGGGAAAAAAAAATAGTCACACAAAATGATTTTGATTTGCTTGTTTTTTTGTTTTTGGACACCAAATTCCTAACTAAGCCATCAAAATCAGTCACTTTTCAATGTATTTGTTACATGACTATGATTAGGAATGAGTTTAAATCCTGATCAACAAAAAAAAAAAGAAAATCAAAACCTTGTCATTCTACTTGTTACATGACTTCGATTAGGATTCATATGGTGATGATGACTACACTTAAAGGTGATGATATATTATCATTGAAATCCAAACCCACTTTTTGATTGAACAAATTATGATTAGTAACTAGGCAATCTAATTTGTTAACTAATCAATCTAAATTTCTCACTAAGCAATCTAAGTTGTTAACTAATCAATCAAATTCCTAACTAAGCCACCAAATTCCTAACTAAGCCATCAAAATCAGTCACTTGTCATTGTATTTGTTACATGACTTCGATTAGGACTCATATGGTGATGATGACTACACTTAAAGGTGATGATATCTTTTTATTGAACTCCAAACCCACTTTTTGATTGAGAAAATTATGCTTACTGACTGGGCAATCTAATTTTTTAACTAATTAGTATAAATTTATAACTAAGAAATCTACTTTTTTAACTAATCAATCAAATTACTAACTAAGCCATCAAAATCCTGACTAGTCAATTTAAATCCTAATCAGTCACTTGCCATTGTATTTGTTACATGACTCTGATTAGGACTCATATGGTGATGATGACTACACTTAAAGGTGATGATATCATTTTTTATCATGCATATGTTTTTTTGTGTTGCTTTACATGTTACAGTGAAGCCATAACATCCTAGTTTATAACGATTATAGGTGAGTCTTTGAGCACTTATAACAAGAGAGAGACATCCTCACCACTTGTTCAATTTGATTGCCTATTTCAATGCGTTGGATTAGGACTTCCTTCATGTCATGGGATTAGATTATATTTGTTACATGACTCCGATTAGGAATCACATTTCTATGATGACTACACTTGTGGAGAGGTGGCACTCTGATACATCCTCCTTTCATTTTCCTACAAGGGATGCTACTATTACTCTTGACTCAAAAAAGGAATTAATTAATTAAATCAATTTGTTCATATTCCTCACCAACTTTTTGATTGAGAAAATTACGATTACTAAATGGTAAATCTAATTTATTAATTGATCAATCTAAATTTCTAACTAAGCAATCTAAGTTGTTAACTAATCAATAAAATTCCTAACTAATCCACCAAATTACTAACTAAGCCATCAAAATCTTGATTGATCAATTTTAATCTTGATCAGTCACTTGTCATTGTATTTTTTACATGACTCTAATTAGGAGTCACATGGTGATGATGAGTACACTTAAAGGTGATGGGGTTTCCACACCTTTAATCTTGATCAGTCACAAGTCATTGTATTTGTTACATGACTCAGATTAGGACTCATATGGTCATGATGATTACACTTGTGGAGAGGTGGCAATCTGAGACATCCTCCTTTCATTTTCTTGTAGGGGAAGCTACTATTAATCTTGACTCAAAAAAGGAATTAATTAATTAAATCAATTTTTTCATATTCCTCACCCACTTTTTGATTGAGAAAATTACAATTACTAACTAGGCAATCTAATTTGTTAACTGATCAATCTAAATTTCTAACTAAGCAATCTAAGTTGTTAACTAATCAATCAAATTCCTAACTAAGCCACCAAATTCCTAACTAAGCCATCAAAATCCTGACTGATCAATTCAAATCCTGATCAACCTTTAATTTATAGTTTTTATTTACTTTTTTTTAATGTAATTTTGATGTGGTGTGATGTGGGGCATTATGGGATGATTCTAAGTTGTTTCAGGATGGTTTTGAGATGTTCTGAGATATTATGGGATGATTGCAAGATATTTCAGGATGATTTTAAGGTGTTACAAGATGATTTTGAGATGTTCTTAGATATTCCATGATGGTTTCAAGATGTTATAGGGTGTTCCAAGATGATTATGAGTCATTCTGAGATGTTAAAAGAAAATTTTGAGTTGTTCCAAGATGTTACAAGATGTTCTAAGACAGTTTTGAGTCATTTCGAGATGTTATGGGATGTTTTGTGATGATGTTTAATGTTGTTTGATGTTGCTCGACGTTGTTTGATGTTGAACAATGTTGTTGGATGTTGTTGGATGTTGTTCAATGTTGTTTTATGTTTTTCGAAGTTGTTCGATGCTGTTCAGGGTGTGTGATAAGTGTTAAGTCAATTTTACATGTCTATGTTTTTCACCTCTTTGATACAAAGTATTGGTTGATTTATTTCAAAGATTTTTTGTTTAAGATCAAGTTTTTGAAAAAATATTATTCCCTATTGTGCCCCAATGTTCAGTGGAATGATGGTAGGACTCTATGCTACCCCCTTGAGAGGTTGACCAAAAATTTCAAGCCTTGAGGTCAAGCTCTTGACACTATTGTATTGTTGTTTCAATGTTTTTAAATGAAATATCATATCAATAGGTGCTTTGCTTCTCATTCTGATGCTTTCCAAAGTTTCTAATTTTAAATTATGAAGGTTCCCTAAGTGAAATTAGTGTTTTATTAAGGTCTTATATAGGTAATTTGTCTTCAAATTGGCTCATTTGTGCATTGATCCTCTTGCTAATTATTGTCTTTGGATTTCACATTCTATCAGTTGTTGAGGAACAATGTCAAGATTCGAGGTTGCCCCATATGGTTTTGAGATTGTTCAAGAGTTAAGATGGCCTTCAAGTGTCGGTGGCCTGGTATGTACCTCCTCACTTTTCACTTTTTTCATGTTTTGTCTGTTATGCGTGTATAAAGTTTTTATAGTCAATAGCACTTTTTTTGAGATTTTTGTGTAGTTGCATTAGTTTTTATACTTTTTCTATATCAAAACTATGCACTTGACTCAAAAATGTGTAGTTGCTTGAAAATTGTGCTTCTATTTTATGCTTTTGACTAAAAACTACGTAGTTGTCTAATAACTATGTTGTTGACCTAAAATTGCACCTTGGTTTCTACACCCTTGACTTGAAACTACATAGTTTCCTAAAAGTAGTACCCTATGCATTTGACCTAAACCTATGTACTTGCTTGAAAATAGTGCCCTTGTCTGGTATTTGTTGAGCATTTTCTCAAGAACCTAACTTTTGACGTCTCTTGATGTTTTGGTTTTAGCATTTGTTCTAAACCATAACATGTGCCTGTTTTTCATCCAAAATATCATTTTTTATCATGCATATGTTTTTTTGCGTTGCTTTACATTTTTAGAGTGAAGCCATAACATGCTAGTTTATAACGATTATAGGTGATTCTTCGAGCACTTATAACGAGAGAGAGACGTCCTCACCACTTGTTCAATCCGATTTCCCATTTTAATGTGTTGGATCAAGATTTCCTTCATGTCATGGGATTAGATTATATTTTTTACATGACTCCGATTAGGACTCATATGGTGATGATGACTACACTTGTGGAGAGGTGGCACTCTGAGACATCCTCCTTTCATTTTCCTGCAAGGGAGGCTACTATTATTCTTGACTTTACAAATTTTTTATAGTCAATAGAACTTTTCTTAAGATTATTGTGTAGTTGCGTCACTTTTTAAACTTTTTTCATATCAAAACTGTGCACTTGTCTCAAAACTGCATAGTTGTTTTAAAATCATGCTTCTATTTTAAGCTTTTGACTAAAAACTACGTAGTTGCCTAGAAATAGTACCCTATGAATTTGACCTAAACCTATGCACTTGCCTGAAAATAGTGCCCTTGTATGGTATTTTTTGAGCATTTTCTCAAGAACCTAGCTTTTGACTTCTCCTGATGTTTTTGTTTTAGCATTTGTTCTAAACCATAGCATGTGCATTTTTTTCATCCAAAATATCATTTTTGATCATGCATATTATTTTTTGTGTTGCTTTACATTTTTAGAGTGAATCCATAACATCCTAGTTTATAACGATTATAGGTGAGTCTTCGAGCACTTATAATGAGAGAGAGATTTCCTCACCACTTGTTCAATCCGATTGCCCATTTCAATGCAGTGGATCAAGACTTCCTTCATGCCATGGGATTAGATTATATTTGCTACATGACTCTGATTAGGACTCATATGGTGATGATGACTACACTTGTGGAGAGGTGGCATTTTGAGACATCCTGCTTTAATTTTCCTACAGGGGAGGCTACTATTAATCTTGACTAAAAAAAGGAATTAATTAATTAAATCAATTTGTTCATATTCCTCACCCACTTTTTGATTGAGAAAATTATGATTACTGACTGGGAAATCTAATTTGTTATCTGATCAGTCTAAATTTCTAACTAAGTAGTCTAAGTTGTTAACTAATCAATCAAATTCCTAACTAAGCCACAAAATTCCTAACTAAGCCATCAAAATCCTGACAGATCAATTTAAATCCTGATTGATCAATCTAAATTCATGACTAGTCAATCTATTTCTCAATCACACAAATTATGCAATAAACTTTGCACAATCTTCTTATGTATAAATCCTCTCAACACACTTTGACCCTTGATCTAGATAATCTTCAACATGATCTTGATCTTCCATTCCAAACCTTATTTTCTATATAACAAAGCCCTTTCCTCTCAAATAAGGATTGGATAATCAACATACATTCAACAACAAAGTGGTGTCAAGAACACCATTGATAGAGATTCACCATTTCTTTGATCAACCAACCAAAATAGTCACTCATCAATCTTTTGCACACAAACTTTGAAGGCTTCACAGTGATAAGAAAAACCCAACATCATGAAAATACACTGCACTATGGGATGATAAGACTGTGTAATTATTGTACATTCAATTATGTATTTATAGGTTCATTCATGCATGTTAAAATAACTTAGTTTCATTTTGTATGTGTAGTCTTAGATCTTAGATTAATATGTTTAATCTTAGTTTAGATTCTTAGATTAGCATGTTTTCATCCCCCTTCTAGTCTAACATTCTCCCCCTCACACATTTCCATTATCCCCTATTGGTCTTGTCTCTTTATCCCTTCTATGCTATAGCACCTCCATCCATATTTTATCCTATAGATTGTTAAAAGAAATCTTTCCTTCTACTTATTATTGACCAAATTTGTCTTGTCCATTACTATTGCACACCTGAATAACCAACTTCATGTGCTATAGTAAAACCCTAGACACTTCCTAATTCATTGCGTATTTCATTATCCCTTTGAAATATTCTAGTAGCATAGTAATCCTCACTTCATTATGGAATTATCACTATGTTTACAACATTCCCTCATTAACATTAGTTCATCAACATATGCAGTACAAATCTCAATGAGCACTAAAATTTGGCATTTGCAAGATTTTGGACTATTCTAGTGGACTTAGTCTTTCACCATTCTATGATCTATAAGCATTATATTGTAGTCTCAACTGAGGCCAACCATTTATGATTTTATTTATGAAATTTATAAAGGGACTACATGAACTTATTTATATTATTGTTAGATATGTTGTTTCATTTTTAGTTGTTGACATCAAATAGCCTTGGTGATGTCGGTGGCATGATATACCATGGATTTATAGCTAGTTATGATCTATTGAGAGAGGTATGGAGTAGATTAGTCGATTTGACATTATATTTTCTCTTTTATGATCTATTATAAAAAAAAATATGATAATTCTATGTAGTTTAATTTCTATCTTGATGATTTTTCTAGGTGGTTGTCACTCTAGATCGCAGACGTGGTAATGTTGTAAATGTGCACAATGACTATATGTGTGTGGTAAGTGATTATATTTTTTATGTCATTTCATAATTCAATTTCTATGTATTAACATCTTTAATTTTTAATGTATTAGTTGAAGGTCCAAAGTGAAGAGAGGAGGACTAGTGAGCATGTTCAAAAGACAAGAGAACTAATAGGAACTCCATCTAGTTGAATTTCAAAGATAACGTGAGATATTTTACCTTCCCCTAAAGGGAAATGACTATGTATTAGGGTCATTTGTTGTATGCCTATGTGGCATTTTGGAAAATATTTTTTGTACTATTGATATATATATGTGACATTTTATCTCCATATGGCTCTTTTGTACTAAGCTTGTATGGATTTTTTTAATATATTGTATATAATTTTATCAATATATATCATTGTATAGCCTTAAAAAAAATTGATTAAAGAAAATTATCTTATTTTTCTACTACCATTCTTGAATTATTTTATCATGTTTATTGTGTAAATAAGCTCCATTCTTGGTGATTTGTATCATTTTCAATGCTTCGATTACTTGTGCTTCACTTATTCACATGTATGATTTACTTATTCATGTGTATAATTCATATATATTGCACATGCATGCCTTACTTTAGTGTGTTTTGTGAGACAATCCTGAAAAAAAATAAAAAATCATACTTTAATCCCCGAAAACCAATGAAAAATGCCTAGGTGGACTAGGTCACCACCTTGGGAAACCTAGTCCCATGTGGCTTAAAAATTAAAATAAAATCAAATTTATTTTGGGATTTTGTCCCCTAAACCCTAAGGTCGGCTTGTGTGGTGTTAGTTTCCAGAAAAATAGGGTACAACTTGTATAAATAAGGGTTTTCCCCCTCATTTTTCACTTCTTCCATCTCATTTTTTTACTCCTCACTCAATATTCTCAAGCACTCATCCACTATTAGTCTCAAGCAAGCTAGGGTTTCTGAATACTAAGACATCAAGACATCTCTCCAAGGAATTCAAGGGATGATTGTTGCAACAACACAAGATCATTCATCATGGGAAGGTATTGAATCCATCATTCTATGTTTCATGCTCTATTATCATGTCTCTTCATTTGATTTAATTATCTACAAAGGGGTTTGACCAAGGAAAACCCCTATACTCTAACAACCAACATTTCCTTCTCTCTCTTTGGGTGTTTTTAAATTTAGGTATCTTGGAAGCTTGGATACGATTGAAGATTGGATTGAAATCTTGCTGAAGACACCTCCTTGTTGGCTAGGGAAAAAAATCCAATAAAAGACACCTAAAAATCAAGAATCAAAGTATCAGATCTGGGTACCTCACGAAGCAGAAAGTGTAGACTAAGACCTCTAGATCCCACTTTCAAACTTCACAAAAGGCTGAAAGGGACTAGGTCACTATTAGTGGTGACCTAGTCCCACCATACATGCATTTTAGGGTTTTATATAGATTTGAGTACCCTTTTGGCAGAAACGGGTTTTGGAAGATTTTCACAGAAAAAGGACTAGGTCACCTAGAATGGTGTAAGTGTCCTTCTTGTATTCTACAGCAATTTTCAAGGTTTCTAGACATTTGTTCCATTCCTCTTCAGCCTCATGGTGCACATCTTCCTTTCCCTTCATTTATGTTACAGTTTGTTTACATTTCTTAGGTCATTTTCATATCATAGTGTGTTTTCCATCATCTTTTACATTCCAATAGTTTGCATTCAATAGTTAGTTTATTTCATTAGTTTACAACATTTAGGGCATCCCACACACATCATTTAAGCCCCTAACCTAACTCTAAGCCTCCTTGAATGAACCATAAAGTGAAAAGGTGTGAAAGAGAGTTCATTTTTTACTAGCTTCTAGGTGAAAAACCTTATTGGCTCATTGGGAATCCTCTTTCCCTAATTTCATTTTTGGTGTTTCATTTTGGTGAACCTAATTTCTTCACCCTCTTTTCTGATTTGGAGCTTTTTCTTGATCCTAGGTTTGCACTGTGAATTGTTTCATTTGCACTCTAGGGTTTTAAAATTTTGCATTAGTGAAAGTGCATATAGTTGCATTTTTCCATTTTAAAACATTCAGCATCTATGAAACTTTGCATTTTCATGTTAGGTCTCCATCACCCCATATAGAAACCACCTAAATCCATCAAAATATTCTACAAAATCTCTAAAAAATGACTAGGAGGACTAGGTCGCCACCTTGGGTGACCTAGTCCCTTCAAGCTTTTGAAACTACCCTTTATAGAGTTTAAAACCCTATTTTTAAGCTTATGTTTTGTGCCATTACTTACCTATATCAATTGGTTGTTTTTATAAAACATGCATTTCATTAGAGCTATCTTAAATTATCTCATTTCATGTATTGTATATTTTCAATTTTTCATTTACAACATTTCATTTTCAGATCATTGCATAGTGTAATCAGCAAATTACCTTCTTTGAAATTTGAAACTTGCATTAAATTTTATACCTTTATATTGCATCTTAATATTAAATATAACTCTATTTGAATTTTAAATAGCATTCATGGTACATGTGGATAGCATTAGAATTTTGCAATCTTCATTTTCTGCATTAGTTCCTAGATGATTTAAATCAGACTCTTTAGAACACAAAATCAACACTTTAACAACATCATATGCACGTAATCACAAACTTAGTGATAGTGAGCCCTTTAGTAGTGATGATATAGATATGTTAGATGAATCTGTTGATGGCTTCATCTCTTGTATCTCATCCACTAAAGCTTTGACTGATGAGGATAAAAATACTAATAATCATGATAATCATAATTGTTCTTCTCCTAATATCTCCCTCGTTGTGACAAAGGTATCTTAGTGAAAGAAGAAAACCATTGAAGATCATGATGCTCTTTTTTGTCTTCCTCCTCCTCCTCCCCCTCTGAAAAAAAATAAACAACACAATGACAACATCCCCTTTCCTAATCTCTATATGCATGACCCTCAACCTTATTCTTTCCATATCCCTCCTCAATGCAATGAGGATAGGTCGGTGTTAGAAGATATACCTCTTACAAGTCATGAGATTCTTGAGCCTCCCTTCCCTAATGCTCCCACCATTTGGGATAATCTATTTGACAATCATAGTGGATCTTCTCTTGATACATCCCATCCTTGTGGTGAAGCTAGTGATGAACCTCCTCTAAGCTCTCCTAGTAGGGTAGGTTCTATGGAACAAGAGAATGAAACCTTTGACAATCAAATAGAACCCTCACCTCCTCCTCCCACCATTTATAATCCCATCATTGATCATTCCCCTACTCATGATGAAGTCATTTCAGAAGAACCAATCCTTGCATGTCCAGAACATGAGGCTTGTGGTTCTCCCAATCACTCTCCTCCTAGGGATAATATCATGATGCAAGATATGGATAACATTGACTCTCCTTCCCAAGGGGATGTTAAATTATTCAACCTCAAATCACCCTTTACCCACCTTCACCTTCACCCAAATCCGAATTAATTCTATACCCACCTAAGCATAATATGTCGCAAAAACTGAGTCATCCTACCATTTCTCATACACATCATACTTGAAACAACCCACGCTCACAACAACCAACCTCAACATCCTTACCTTCATCCCCTCCCATTTTACCTACTTCCCCTCATTTAAATTTAATCCTTCGGGAGTATGAGCTTTTTTACCAACTAAGAAATACTCCTGCTAAAATATCCTTATGGGACCTTATTCAAGTCTCCCCTCACTATCACAACATGATGCATATTCCTTAAAAAAAATTCCTATCCCTTCGCATGCACAAAAAAATGACATAGTAACTATGATTCAAGGCTTGAATTCTAACATTTTTTTCCACCAAAGTTAAATCTCTCCTTTGGATGTGTAAAAACAAGTTGAAGCCTGCATGATCATATCTCAATAAAAACACATATGGATAAAGTAAACCCTTATTGATAATGGCTCTAGAATTAATGTGTGTAGTGACAATCTCTTGGATTGGCTACATATTGATGGATCAACTATTCAACCTACTTCCTTATCTCTCAGTGGATTTGATAGTAAAGGAAAAAAGCCACTTGGTGTGATCACTTTGCCTCTTATCATTGGAATGGCCACATTAGACACACTAATCCATGTTATGCCAAATGATGTTTCATATAATCTCATTTTGGGTAGGCCATGGATTCATGAAATGAATGGAATGCCTTCCACTCTTTATCGTAAGATGAAGTACATCTACAACAATAAAGTGTACACATTTGACGTTGATCTTGAGCCTTACAATTCCTTACACCTGGATCAAAACAAGTCCAAACCCTTCACCACTACACTAACCCAATAAGTGGAACCCGTACAACCAACACCCTTAGCCAATGATTGGGATTCGTTAAAATTCACACCTCCTTTACTAAAAAAAAATCTACAAAGGGACACGTAGTCTTGTCAACACAAGACTTAATAGATCCTTTGAAAGCATCCACCTCGACTACTTTAGACAAAGAATCCAAGAACAAACCCTCACCTGATCCAAAAGTACTAAAAAAGATCTATGGAAAAGGTTATGAGCTCATGAAACAACTTGGCTTTAGTGGAAAAGGATGTGGTACTAATGAGAAAAGTATCCACAACCCTATCAAGCCTAACACACAAACATCTCATCATGCTCTTAGATTTTGTCCTTTCATTGAAATCATCAAACCTTCCTCCAACATCAAAACCATCCCAAATCAACCTTAGAAAGTGATCCTTTGAAACTAAAAATGATTTTTCTCTTAAAGCCAATGTTATCTCGCAACCTACTACTGATTTTACACACTCCTCCAAGGGAGTATACAAAATATCACAATCTATAGTGCCTTGCATAAGTATGACATCCTATACTAAGAAAGCCAATTCTTTGTCACCACCTAAAGGATCACCTTCTCCCTTCAATCAAGAGGGTATATTGTTGAGACTCCTCCAAGATCACTTTATCTCTCTTCCTCCGTGAACTCAAAATAAATGTTCCAACAAACATTCCTTTTGTGCCTAGCATATAGTTCATGGTCATCACACTAATGAGTTAAGTCCTTGAGTTTTAAAATCCAACATCTTAAGGATTTTGGTGTTCTTCCTTAGCTGGGGGCACCTCATTCCTCTAATTGATATTGATTTTCACTCTACCTCACATCTCATCACTCCTTTCGGCTCACTCTTGTCCTACACTAAGTGGGGGCAAGGGGTTAGGTAGCCTTTTTCCCTCATATGTCACTTGTTGTTGTCTCTTTTGACTTATCGTTAACCTTTCGTGAACATATAAAGAGAAAGCTTGGGATGTGGACAAAATTTCTTAAGTTGAATCGCACGTGACATACTCCCCTCTTTCATGATGAAGCTTATCAAAACAATATGAATTGGCATAGGGCTTTTCGAATAAGCTCTCATTTCTTCTCCTTCCTCTTCTTCTTCTACTTTAAATAAATTTCTCATAGAATGGTGTGTAGCGATTCCTTTAAATTGGGGGCATACATCACCACTCACATTTCATTGTGTTATTTTATTTTTCTTGCGATCCTCTCTTGAAAAAATTAGGTACAATGTTGCTCGAGATGAGACTCTACATTTTTCCTCTTTTGCATACAAGATGATTATTTCATCTCTTGGATACAAGATGAGCCCATTTGCACTTTTCCTCTCTTGGCGACATTACACATAATTTTCCCTACAATGAGACATTTTATAAACAAAAGAAAAATCCCTTTGAACATTCCTTACACCATTCATTCAAAATCATCTTGTCTCTTGTGGTGCTTTATCAAAGTTATCACGGGGTATAACTTTGGTATGGTTTGAGAGGGAAGCCCAACTAGCGGCACAAATTTCCCCATATCCACCTTTGTGTGTGTGAGTACATACCAACTGTGTGTATTTTTCTCACCTTCTTGGGACAACTCACCCTATAGACAACCTAATGTTTTGTGGCCCTAGAGTGAGCACATATTTTAATTTCTCCTTATTCTCTTCATACTAATCCTTGTAGTTGCATGATCATGTATCTATTTTTGTTGCAATTCATTCACCCTTGAATGTGTCTTATTTCATTGATGTCTCTTTGACTTAGAATCTTTAATCCTGGGGGCTTCACTGCCTTCTTCACCATTTCCATTGGGCTACTTTAGTGTGAGTTTGAAGCAAGTTCATCCTCTCACTAAAGTGAGGGCTAAATGTGTCACCAAAAAGTGTAGCCTTTGACTCTTTTCACTCGTTTGGACCTTTGCCTATGGATTTTGGAGCTCTTTCTACCCATTTTTCAAGCCTTGTATCAAAGTGTTGTAAGGTGTTGTATGACATTTTCACACTTTTCTAGGATTTTCATCACTAAATTAACACTTTCTTATGCTATAATGACCCTTTAATGTACATGCATGCCTTATTTTAGTGCGCTTTGTGGAGGTAATTGCAACAAAAAACAATAATCAAACTTTAATCCCTGACAACTAGTGAAAAATGCCCAAGTGGACTAGGTCACTGCCTTGGGTGACCTAGTCCCATGTGGCTTAAAAATTAAAATAAACTCAAATTTATTTTGGGATTTTGTCTCCTAAACTCTAAGTTCGGCTTGTCGGGTGTTATTTTTGAGAGAATTAGGGTACAACATTAATAAATAAGATCTTTTCCCCTCATTTTTCACTTCTTCCATCTCATTTTTTTAACTCCTCACTCAATCTTCTCAAGCAATCATCCACTATTATTCTCAAGAAAGCTAGGGTTTTTACATACTAAGACATCAAGATATTTCTCTAAGGCATTCAAGTGCTGATTCTTGTAACAAGAAAAGATGATTCATCATGGAAAGGTATTGTCCATGTTTCATGCTCTATTATATTGTCTCTTCATTGGATTTAATAATCTACAAAGGGGTTTGACCAAGGCAAACCGCTATACTCTAAAAATCAAAATTTTCTTCTCTCTTTGTGTGTTTGTAGATTGAGGTATCTTGGAAACTCGAATGTCATTGAAGAGTGGACTGAAAGCTTGTTGAATACACCTACTTGTTGGCTAGGGAAAAAAATCCAATAAAACGCACCTACAGGCGAATAATCAAAGTTTCAGATCCGAGTACCTCAAGAAATAGAAAGTGTAGACCGAGAACTCTAGATCCCACTTTCAGACTTCTCAAAAGGTTGAAAGGGACTAGGTTTCCATTAGTGGTGACCTAGTCCCACCATACATGCATTTTAGGGTTTTCTATAGATTTGAGTATCCTTTTGGCAGAAACGGGTTCTGGTAGATTTTCACAGAAAAATGATTAGGTCACCCAAAATGGTGTAAGTGTCCTTTTTAGCTTCTACATCAATTTTTCTAGGTTTCTAGACCTTCATGCCATCCCTCTTCAGTATCCAGGAGCACATCTTCCTTGAACCCTTTTTTTCTATAGTTTGTTTACATTTCTTAGGTCATTTGAATATATCTGAGTGTATTTTCCAGCATCTTTCACATTCTAATAGTTTTCATTCAATAGATATTTTATTTCATTAGTTTCCAGCATTTAGGGGATCCCACACACATCATTTTAAGCCCCTATCCTAACCCTAACCATCTTTGAATGAACCCTAAAGTGAAAAGGTGCGAAAAAGAGTTCATTTCTCAATAGCTTCTAGGTGGAAAACCTAGAGGCTCATTGGGTAATACTCTTTCCCTAATTTCATTTTTGGTGGTTCACCCATAAAATAATATCATAGAATTTTTTATTTATTTTTAATCATGGTTGAGGCTGACATCCAAGAACTAATGGTTCTAATTCTAAAGCTTAGCAGTCATTGCATTTGCATCTATAAAACAAGTGGATGTTTCAAACCTCATGGGTATATATATATATATATATATACCTCTATGAACTTATATGAACGTGCATCAAAATAGATGATAGTTTTTGATCCCACCAAAAAAAATTATTTTCATCTTCTAATATCACAATACTTGACATCTCATTAAATGAGATCCATTCAGAAGTCAATTTTAATGATATTCAAAATTTATTAGATGTGTATGAACAAAAATATAACCTTGATTTTTGGATGCATCACCCATATGTAGTTATCACATTTCTCCCATATTCATAAGCAAAAAATACCATACATCATGGATATTGAATATCCAGATTCAATGTTTCACTAGTAGGCCCAGTTTTACATCCCAACAAGGGCGCACTCTTTGGTGATAACAACTGCAATTCAGATTCTTAAGGGATTCAACTGGTTGAACGTAGATCATAGTGATTCAGTGTGTTTGTGTGCAAAAGAGGATCATGTATAGTGTAAACATACCCACTCAAATGCATTGAAATAGTTTGTTTGGTCACACAAGTTGAAGAATGAAAGTTGTACCACTTTGCACTATTTGCATTTGATAAAAAAAATTCCAAGAGAAAAGTTACCACCACGTGAAAATGTCTCTAAGATACGGAAAACTGAGAGAGGTTATTTTATAGGGACACAATACAATCCCATAGGCTTAGATGAGAAATTTTTAAGCATCACAGTATCCAATTAACAACATGGTAAAGAATGCAATCATTTTGCACTTTAAACTCTAAAGGGATTATGTCGGTTGAATGTAACTCAAAGTGATTCAATATGTTTGGGTGTGAAAGAGGACCATGCCTAGTGTAAATTTACCCACCTCAACATTTTGGAACAATTATTTGGTCACATGATTTGAACAAAAAAGTTTTCACCACTTTATAACTTTTCACTACTTGCATTTGACAACTCTTTTGTTAAGTGAAAATTTGTCACCACAAGAAAATGCCTTCAAGATAGAAAAAAATGGGTGAGGTTATTGCAGAGGGGCCAAACACAATCATATATTCTCAAATGAAAATTTTCTAATCATCATGATATTTGATTAATAACATCATGAATATTGCAACCATTTTGTACTTTGGACTCTTAAGGGATTTTGTAGGTTAAATGTAGCTTAAAGAGACTCAACATGTTTGGATGTGAAATATGAACATGCATAGCATAAATATGCCCACCCAAATGCATTGGAATAGTTCATTTGGTCACACGAGTTGCAGAACAAAAGTTGCACTAGTCACTTTGCAACTTTCAACTACTTGCATTTGACAACTTTTTCCCTAAGCCAAAATTTAACACCACAAAAAAATGCCTCTAAGATAGTGAAAAAAAAGAGAGGTTATTGTAGAGGGGACTAGTGCAATCCCATAGGCTCACAAGATATGTTTCTAATTATCACAGTGTCTAAGTAACAATATGTTGGAGTTTGCAGCCATTTTGAACTTTGGACTCTTAAAAGATTCTACCAATTGAATGTAGCTAAGAGAGATTCAACATGTTTAGGTGCAAAAGAGGACCATTCATAGCATAAAAATACCCATCCAAATGTGTTGAAATAGTTCATTTGGTCACATGAGTTGCAGAATGAAAGTTGCAACACTTTGCAATTTTCAACTATTTGTATTTGACAACTTTTTCTCTAAGAAAAAATTCGCGACCATGGAAAAATGCCTCCAAGATAGAAAAAATTGAGAGAATTTACTGTAGAGGGTCCCAATTGTATCCCATAGACTAAGATGAGAAATTTCTAAGCATCATAATATCCGAGTAACAACATGCTAAAATCTGTAGTCATTTTTCAATTTGGACTCTTAAGGGATTTTGTTGGTTGAATGTATTTGGAAGCAATTCAACATGTTTGGGTGTGAAATAGGACTGTTTATAAAATAAAAATACCCAATAAAACATTTGGAAATAAATCATTTGGTCACATGAGTTGTAGAATGAAAGTTGCACCACTTTGCAACTTTGCATTACTTACATTTGACAACTTTTTACCCAACTGTAAATTCACCACCATGAGAAAAATGTCGTCAAAATAAAAAAAAGTGAAAGAATTTATTGTAGAAGGCCCCAACATGATCTTATAGGCTTAGATAAAAAATTTCTAAGAATCATGGTATCTAAGTAACATCATCCTAAAGATTGCAGCCATTTTGCACTTTAGACTCTTAAGGAATCCTATCGGTTGAATATAGTTTGGAGTGATTCAATGTCTTTGGGTGTGAAAGAGAAAAATTATTAGTGTAAAATTACCCAATTAGATGAATTGTAATAGTTAATTTGGTTACATGAATTACAAAACTATAGTTGCACCACTTTGGAACTTTCAACTACTTGTATTTGACAATTTTTTCCCTAAGTAAAAATTCACCACCACGAGAAAATATCTCTGAGATAGTGAAAATTAAGAGATGTTATTGTAGAGGGGCCCAAAATAATCCAAAAATATTAGATGAGAATTTTCTAAACATCATGGTGTATGAGTAACATGTTGAAGATTACAACAATTTTACACTTTAGACTGTTAAGAGATTTTTTTGATTGAATGTAGCTCATAATGATTTGACATGTTTGGGTGGAAAAGAGGACCATGTATAGAATAAAAATACCCATGCAAAAACATTTGAATCGTTTATTTGGTCACATGAGTTGCAGAACAAAAATTACACCACTTTGCAACTTTTAACTCCTTACAATTAACAATTTTTTCTCTAAGTGAAAATTTGCCACCATGGGAGAACACCTCTAAAATAGAAAAAGCAGAGAGAGTTATTGTAGAGTCCCAAAATGATTCCATAGGCTCAAATGATAAATTTCTAAAAATCATGGTGTCTGAGTAGCAACATACTGAAGTTTACATCTATTTTGCACTTTAGACTCTTAATAGATTTTGCTAGTTAAATGTAGCTTGGAGAAACTCAACATGTTTGGGTGTGAAAGAGGACTATGAATAGTGTAAAAGTACACAACTAAATGTGTTGGAATAGTTCATTTGGTCACATGAGTTGTAGAATGAAAATTGCATGATTTTGCAACTTTTAACTACTTGCATTTGACAAATTTTTCCCCAAGGGAAAATTTATCACCACAGAAAAATGCCTTTGAGATAGTAAAAATAAGAGAATTTATTTTATAGGGGCCCAACATAATCTCATAGGCTCAAATGAAAAATTTCTAAGCATCATGATATCTGAGTAACAACATATTTAGGTGTGAAAGAGAACTATGTCTAGCGTGAAAATATCCACCCAGATGCATTGGAACATTTTTTTTGGTAACATGAGTTGTACAATGAAATTTGCACCACTTTGCAACTTTACACTACTTGCATTTGACAACTTTTTCCCAAAGTGAAAATTTGTCACCATGAAAAAACACCTTTGAGATAGAAAAAACTAATAAAGGTTATTGTAGTGGGGTCCAACACAATTCTGTAGGATCAGATGAGAATTTTCTAAGAATCATAGTATTTGAGTAAAATTATGTTGAAGATTTTAGCCACTTTGTACTTTCAACTCATATGGGATTATACGATTGAATGTAGGTTGGAGTGATTCAGCGTGTTTGGTTAAAAAAGAGGAGCACTCCTAGCATAAAAATACCCACCCATACATGTTGGAATAGTTTGTTTGGTCACACGATTTGTAGAATGAAAGTATCACCACTTTGCAACTTTCAACTACTTATGTTTGACAACTTTTTCTCCAAGTAAAAATTCACCACCACAGGAAAACACCTCTGAGGTAGTGAAAATGGAGAGAGGTTATTATAAAGAAGCCTAATTCAATCTCATAGTCTCATAAAATAAGTTACTAAGTGTCACGATATCTGAGTAACAACATGTTGACATTTACAACCATTTTGCACTTTGGACTCTTTAGGGATTCTTCTAGTTGAAGGTAGCTCAGAGTGATTCAATATGTTTGGGTGTGAAAGAGGACCATTCCTAAAATAAAAATTGTTAGAGTAATTGGACATTTACTTTATTAATTAAACAATATTTGTTTAATTATGTAAAGTTCTTTTTTACCTCTTTTTCACTTAAGCTAACATTAGGTGCATAATAATTAATTACTTTATTAATTATTATTGTGCAAGCTTAGGGTTTTCCTTTTTAGGGTTTTCATCTATATATGGTTGAAAAATATCTTTTGTATCATTAATTCATTTTACATTTTGAGTGAATACATTGCTCCACATTCTTGAGCATTTCCTTTGTTGCTTCTCTTTGCTTCTCTTTGTAACAGGTTATTTTCTTGCAAAGATCTTTGGGCTCCTATGAAGTTGTATCTTGTCAACTCCAACATGGTATCAGAGCTTCAGATTTGTAGCTGTTTGTTCTTGTTTTGAGATTTTTGCATTGGAAGCAAATCTAAAGTTTTAAGGTTTTATCTTGTGGATTCTACATACTCCGAATTGTAGGTTCACTTTGGGCCCAAATGGACAGTGTCATTGGATTCATAACACCCAAAAACCCCTAGATCGACTTTCAAATCATCGATTTTGGTTACAATCAACCAGGGATGCAAAAAAAAATTTAGGGTTTGACCGTACGGCACCCTCAGCAAAAAAATCGCAAAAAAACCTAAGGTTTTTATTTATTTTTTCTGTGGCCCATTAAATTTTTCGTCAGCCACCCATCTACTGCCAAGTGGTCACCTACGCTCTGCTCGGCCGTCGAGCTCCTGCTGACCCACCGGGCTCCACCACTACCATTGCCGAGCTCATTGTCGGGCTCCACCGCTGCCGCTCCCGCCGAGCTCACTACCGCCAAGCTCGCCGACTCGTGTCGGCCCCTCCAGCCCTTGTGGGCTTAACACCCCCACTGCCAGGTCACATGGGTGACCGCGGGTCTACCAACCCAGCCCCCTAGTCCACCCAGGTGACTAGGGGCTATTTTTTTTAGCTCCCAGGTGCTAAAGGGGGACTAATCGGACATTTTATGCTCTCTCACAAAATCGGGTGTAAAATGGGCATTTTTTCTTAGATTTTCGAAAACGAGATATTGTCGGAAAGCTGTTTTCAGTTCCGTTCAAGTGGTACTAGTATTTTTTCTTGATTTTGTAGTTTTGCAATTTTTTTTGCCAGTCAAAGTCATAACTTGGGTTTTTCACTCCAAGGGGTGTATCTTTTGCTTCTGAACTCCGTTTTGCGTAAACGAATAGGCATTGGAAAGGTATTATAGTGATCTTTCCATATATATAGTATATTTTGCCAAAATAATGCTAGGTATTTTTTATTCAGATTTCTGTGTTTTTACACTTTGCTCAATTACTTAGTTATTCTGGCTCCTACATGAGTTTTGTTTGTGTTGAATGGGTTATGTTGATATGCTTTATCATTGCTGAGATTCTCTGAAATTTTCATTTGAAGAGTTATCATGGGTTTTTCTACTCACCCTTCTGTTGTTCTTCTGGAACGGGGTAATTATGAGTCATGGGAAAAAGGTATACTTACATATTGTAGGTGGCTTAATATTTTTCCTTATTTGTATGATCTCATACCTAAACTAGCAACTTTAGAGGGAAAATTAGCATGGGATATCATTAGAAATCACATAGTAGGACTTATATTGTCTAGTGTTGATCATGACACTGTGTTGGTTATATCAGACATTGATTGTCCTCACCCACTTTGGGCACATCTTTGGGAGATCTATGGAGACCCTATTCTATCTCCATTCCCAGAGGATCCTGTTTCAGATTGTCTCTTACCCATTGCTTTGAGAGAAAATGCACCATTTGATCATAATACTTTTGACGAGTTTGAGTATTTAGACACCCTTACTTGTTCCGATGGATCAGAGGTTTGTCTCACAATTCCTACTCTTCAGAATGAGACTTCATCAACATCTCTTGTTGTTCTTGATTTAGTGTAGCAAGGAATCATACATCTTCCAAACATAGCTACTTTGGACTCTTATATTGCAGACATATCTTTCTTGTTTGTTGAGTCTTATATTGCAGATTTGGAGGAATATTTTGAGGACATTCATCTCCTCTACCTTGACAGTCAAGTTATCACTATTCACCCATCATTATCCATGCATTCAGAGGTTGCATTTTAGTATTCTCCACATCAGTTTGGATATGGCATTCTTTTTTTCAGTTCAGACAGTGAGACTCTTGAGCATCCTATCATGGCACACATCTTGAGAGAGATTGGTTCCTCATTCTTCACAGAGTTTCTTCGACATCGTCCTTTGGATCCGTTTCTTCCCAAGGGGAGGAATATCATTTGCCGCTTCAAGATCTCCTTTTGGATTCTACATCAGACATCTACCATTGTGACAGGAGTTTCTTCATTGTGGGGTGCATTCTTCTCTCTTTCTATCTCTCCTATGGAGACTATTGTACATGTACTTATATGACAGAAGTTGTCTATGGGGGGTATCATGTTATCCACCTCCTATCCTTCTTTCATTAGTGCATTGCATTCCTTCCTTGCATTCTATTTTGGGGAGGAGTTTTGTTCCCATTGGGTTTTCTCCTTTACCCCATTTCATTTAGTTTGCATTGATTTTGTACATGGGTACCTAATCTAGCCTTGTTGTTGGGACCCATTGCTTTTGCTTTTAGTAGCTTCTTCTAGGTTTCAACTTCTTCCTATGTCTATCTTAAGGGGGGGTGTTAGATTAATTGGACATTTACTTTATTAATTAAATAATATTTGTTTAATTATGTAAAGTTTCCTTTTACCTCTTTTTCACTTAATCTAATATTAGGTGCATAATAATTAATTACTTTATTAATTATTATTGTGCAAGCTTAGGGTTTTTCCTTTTTAGGGTTTTATCTATATATGGTTGAAAACTATCTTTTGTATCATTAATTCATTTTACATTTTGAGTGAATATATTGCTCCACATTCTTGAGCATTTCCTTTGTTGCTTCTTTTTGCTTCTCCTTGTAACAAGTTATTTGCTTGCAAAGATCTTTGGGCTCCTATGAAATTGTATCTTCTCAACTCCAACAAGGGGCCCAACGTAATCTCATAGGCTCAAATGAAAAATTTCTAAGCATCATGATATCTGAGTAAAAACATGTTTAGGTGTGAAAGAGGACCATGCCTAGCATGAAAATATTCACCCAAATGCATTGGAACAATTTTTTTGGTAACATGAGTTGTACAATGAAATTTGCACCACTTTGCAACTTTACACTACTTGCATTTGACAACTTTTTTCCAAAGTGAAAATTTGTCACCACAAAAAAACACCTTCGAGATAGAAAAAACTAATAGAGGTTATTATAGTGGGGTCCAACACAATCCCGTAGGATCAGATGAGAATTTTCTAAGAATCATAGTATTTGAGTAAAATTATGCTAAAGATTTTAGCCATTTTGTACTTTCGACTCATATGGGATTATACTGATTCAATGTAGGTTGGAGTGATTCAGTGTATTTGGTTAAAAAAGAGGAGCATGCCTGGCATAAAAATACCCACCCGTACATGTTGGAATAGTTTGTTTGGTCACACGATTTGTAGAATGAAAGTATCACCACTTTGCAACTTTCAACTACTTATGTTTGACAACTTTTTCCCCAAGTAAAAATTCACCACCACAGGAAAACACCTCTGAGGTAGTGAAAATGGAGAGAGGTTACTATAGAGAAGCCTAATTCAATCTCATAGTCTCATAAAATAAGTTTCTAAGTGTCACGATATCTGAGTAACAACATGTTGATATTTACAACCATTTTGCACTTTGGACTCTTTAGGGATTCTTCTAGTTGAAGGTAGCTCAGAGTGATTCGACATGTTTGGGTGCGAAAGAGGACCATTCCTAAAATAAAAATGCCCACCCATATGTGCCAAAACATTTTTTTTGGTCACATGAGTTGTAGAAAAAAAGTTGCACTACTTTACAAGTTTGCACTACTTGCATTTAACAACTTTTTTCCAATAAAAAATTCACCACCACAGGAAAATACCTCTGAAATAGAAAAAATCAAGAGATTTTACTATAGAGGGGCCAAACACAATCCCATAAGCTTAGAAGTGAGGTTTCTAGGCATCACAATATCCAAGTGATATCATGCTGAAATTTGCAGCCATTTTGAACATTAGACTCTTAAGTGATTTTGTCGATTGAATGTAGCTTAGAGCGATTTGGTGTGTTTGGGTGTGAAAGAGAACCACACCTAGTATAAACCAACCCACCTAGATACATTGGAATAGTTTTTTTGGTCACACGAGTTGTAGAATGAAATTTTCAGCACTTTGCAACTTTCAACTTGTATTTGACAAGTTTTTTCTCTAAGTGAAAAAATTTTCACCATGAGAAAACACCTCTAAGATAGAAAAAACTGGGAGAGGTTATTATAGAGGAGCCTACCTCAATCCCATAGGCTTAGAAATGATTTTTATAAGTATCATGGTATCTAAGTAATAAAATGATAAAGTTTGCTATCATTTTGCACTTTAAACTCTTAAGAGATTATACCAATTGAATGTATCTCAGAGAGATTTGGCATGTTTGGGTGAAAAAGAGGATCATGCCTAACATAAAAATATCTATCCAAATATTTTAGAACAATTCATTTGGTCACATGAGTTGTAGAATGAAAGTTGTACCACTTTGCAACTTTGCACTACTTGTATTAAACAACTTTTTCTCCAAGTGAAAATTCACCACCATGGGAAAAGACCTTTAAAATAGAAACAATCAAGAGATTTTATTGTAGATGGGTGCAACACCATCCCATAGTCTTAGAAGAGAAGTTTGTAAGCATAATTATATCCAAGTAAAAGAATGATGAGGTTTATAGCCATTTTGAACGTTGGGCTCTTAAGGGATTCTACTGGTTGGATGTAGCTCAAAACGATTCAATATTTTTGGGTACAAAAAAGAACCATGACTAGTGTAAATTTATCCAATCGGATGTGTCAGAAAAATCCATTCAGTCACAAGAGTTGCAAAAAGAAAGTTGCACCACTTTTCAACTTTGCACTACTTGCATTTAAAAAATTTTCCCTAGTGAAAAATTCACCACCACAAGAAAACACTTCCGAGATAGCAAAAAATGAGAGATATTATTTTAGAGGGGCCCAACACAATCTCATAGGCTTGAAAGAGAAGTTTCTAAGCATCGCGATATTTGAGTAATGACATGTTAAAGTTTGCATCCATTTTGAACTTTAGACTCTTAAGGGATTCTACAGGTCGGATGTAGGTTTGAGTGATTCGATGTACTTGGGTGTGAAAGAGGACCATAGATAGAATAAATATACCAAATTGGATGTGTTGAAACAATTTGATTGGTCACATGAGTTGTATAACGAAAGTTGCACCACTTTGCAACTTTGTACTACTTGCATTTAATAATATTTTTCCTAAGGGAAAAATTTTCACCTTGGAAAAATGCCATCGAGATAGTGAAAACTGAGAAATTTTATTGTAGAAGGGTCCAACACAGTATCATAAGCTTAGATGAGAAGTTCATGCATGTCATGGTATCTGAGTAACAACATGCTAAAGATTGCAGTCATTTTTCACTTTGGAATCTTAAAAGATTTTTTCAGTTGAATATAGCTCAGAGCGATTTGACATCTTTGGGTGCACAAGAGGACCATTCCTAGTGTAAATGTACCCACCTAGACATGTTGAAATAGTTTTTTTGCTCACACAAGTTGCAAAACGAAAATTTCACCACTTTGCAACTTTCAACTACTTGGATTTAACAAGTTTTTCTCAAAGTGAAAATTTTCCACCACAAGAAAATTTCTTTAAGATAGAAAAAACCAAAAGATTTTATTGTAGAGAGTCCCAATATGATCCCTAGGATTAAATGAGAAGTCTCTAAATGTCATGGTGTCAGAGTAACAACATGCCAAAGTTTGCAACCATTTTGCACTTTGGCCTCTTAAGGGATTCTACTAGCTGAATGTAGCTCGGAGTGATTCAACATGTTTGGGTCTAAGAAAGGACTATGTCTAATGTAATCGTATCCAACCAAATGCATTAGAATAGTTTTTTTGGTTACAGTAGTTGTTGAATGAATGTTGCACCACTTGACAACTCTCAACTAATTGCACTTAAAAACTTTTTCTCCCAGAGTAAATACACCACCATAGGAAAATGCCTCTGAGATAACAAAAAATGAGAGAGGTTATTGTAGATGGGCCCAATTTTATCCCATAAGGTCAAATTAGAATTTTCTAAGCATCACGTTGTCTAAATAACATGTTGAAATTTGTAGTTATTTTGCACTTTGGACTCTTAAGGGATTTTATAGATTGAATGTAGCTCGAAGATTCAGTGTGTTTGGGTGCAAAAGAGGATGATGCCTAGTATAAACATACTTATCTAGATGCATTAGAATTTTCTTTTTGTCACACAAGTTGTAGAATGAATGTTTCACCAGTTTGCAACTTTCAATTACTTGGATTTGACAATTTTTTCTCCAAGTGAAAATTTTCCACCATGAGAAAACAACTCTGAGATAGTGAAAACTGAGAGAATTTATTGTAAAGGAACCTAAAATGATCTCATATACTTAGATGAGAAGTTTCTAAGCATCAGAGTATTCGAGTAATAAAATGTTGAAGTTTGTAGCCATTTTTTAGTTTAGACTCTTAGGAGATTCTGCCATTTGAATGTAGCTCAGAGAAATTCAACATGTTTAGGAACAAAAGAGAACCATTCTTAGCATAAAAATACCTACTTTGATACATCAAAACAATTAATTTTGTCACATGAGTTGCAGAACAAAAGTTGTACCACTTTGAAACTTTACACTACTTGCATTTGATAACTTTTTCCTTAAGAGAAAAATCGTTAGCTCGGGAAAACTCCTTCAAGATAGAAAAAATAAAAAGAGGTTATTGTAGATGGGACCAACATGATCCCATAGACTTAGAAGAAATTTTTTTAAGCATCATGATATCCGAGTAACAAAATGCTGAAATTTGCAGCAATTTTCAACTTTGGACTCTTAAAGGATTATATTGGTTGAATGTAACTCGAAGTGATTCAACATGTTTGGATACAAAAGGAGACTATGGCTAGCATAAATTTACCCACTCTGATGTGTTAGAATAATTTTTTGGTCACATGAGTTGTAAAATAAAATTTGCACCAACTTACAACTTTGCACTACTTGCATTTGACAACTTTCTCCCCAAGTAAAAAATCTACGACAAGAGGAAAATGCCTCCGATATTGTAGTTATTTTGCACTTTGGACTCTTAAAGGATTGTGGTGGTTGAAAATAGCTTGAAGTGATTTGATGTGTTTGGGTGAGAAAGATGACCATGCCTAGTATAAATTTACCCACATGGAGTGTTGTAATAGTTTATTTGGTTACATGAGTTGCATAATGAAAGTTTCAACACTTTACAATACTCAACTACTTGCATTTGACAATTGTTTTTCAAAGTAAAAATTTTCCACCATAAGAAAAAACCTCTAAGGTAGTAAAAAATGAGAGATTTTATTGTAGAGGGTCCCAACATGATCCCATAGGCTCAGTTGAGAAGTTTCCAAGCATCGTGATATTTGAGTAACAACATGCTGAAGTTTACAACCATTTTGCACTTTGGACTCTTAAGGGATATTATCGGTTGAATGTAGCTTGGATTGATTTGACATGTTTAGGTTTGAAAGAGGACCATTCCTAGCATAAACGTACCTACCCAAATGCATTAGAATAGATTTTTTGGTCATACGAGTTACAGAATGAAAGTTGCACCACTTTGAAACTTTCAACTACTTGCATTAAAAAACTTTTTTCCCAAGTGCAAATTCACCACCATAGGAAAATGTCTCTAAGATAAAAAAACTAAGAGAGGTTACTATAGAGGGGCCTAACATGATCCCATAGGATTAGATGAAAATTTTCTAAGTGTCATGGTGTCTGAGTAACAAAATTCTAAAGTTTACAGTCATTTTGCACTTTGGACTATTTAGGGATTTTATAGGTTGAATGTGTTTCAAAATGATTCAGTGTGTTTGGGTGTGAAAGAAGACAATGCTTAGCATAAATTTACCCATCTAGACATGCTGAAATAGTATTTTTGGTCACACGAGCTGTAGAATGAATGTTTCACCAGTTTACAACTTTCAACTACTTCCATTTGACAAGTTTTTCTCCAAGTGAAAATTTGTCACCATGGGAAAATTCCTCTAAAATAGTGAAAACTGAGAGAGGTTATTGGAGAGAAGCCTAACATGATGTCATAGGATCAGATGCAAAGTTTCTAAGTCTCATGGAATTTGAGTAACAACATACTAAAGTTTGCAACCATTTAGCACTTTAGACTCTTAGGGGATTTTGTTAGTTAAATATAGCTCAGAGTGATTCATCATGTTTGAGTGCAAAAGAGAACCATGCCTAGTGTAAAAATACCCACCCGAGTACATAGAAATAATTCATTTGGTCACATAAGTTGTAGAATGAAAGATAGACCACTTTGTAACTTTGTATTATTTGCATTTGACAACTTTTTCCTAGAGTTTAAATTTGCCACCACGAGAAAATTCCTCCAAGATAGAAAAAATCGAAAGAGGTTATTGTATATCAGCCCAATGGGATACCATAGGCTCAAAAGATAAGTTTCTAAGAATCATGATATTATATTCAAATCATGCTAAATTTTGTGACTATTTTTGAACTTTGGACTCTTAAGGGATTTTGTCCGTTGAATGTAGCTCAGAATGAATAGATTTGTTAGAATAATTTTATTTGTTACATGAATTTCTAAACAAAATTTGCACCACTTTACAACTTTGCACTACATGCATTTGACAATTTTTTTTCCAAGTAAAAATTCTCTACCATTGGAAAACACCTCCGAAATAGTGAAAATTGAGAGAGGTTATTGTAGAGGGGCCCAACACAATCCCATAGGATTATATGAGAAGTTTCCAAGTGTCACGATATATGAGTAACAACATATTGAAAATTGCAACCATTTTGCACTTTGGACTCTTAAGGGATTATGTTGGTTGAATGTAGCTCAGAGTGATTCAATATTTTTGGGTACAAAAAAGAACTATGGCTAGTGTAAGTCTACCCATCTGGACATGTTGGAATAATTTTTTTGGTCACACAAGTTGCAAAATGAAAGTTGCACCACTTTCCAACTTTCAACTACTTGCATTTGAAAACTTTTTCTTCAAGTGAGAATTCGCCACCATGAGAAAACATCTTCAATATAGAAAAAACTAAAAGAGTTTATTGTAGAGGGTTTCAATTTGATCCCATAGGATCAAAAACCAAGTTTCCAAACATCAGTATGTTTGAGTAATAACATGCTAAATTTTGCAAACATTTTGTACTTTGGACTCTTAAGGGATTATGTCAGTTGAATATAGCTCGAAGTAATTCATCATGTTTGGGTCTAAAAGAGGACCATGCCTAGCATAAATGTACCCACCTAGATGCATTGAAGTAGTTTGTTTTGTCACACGAGTTGTAGAACAAAAGTTTCAGAACTTTGCAACTTTCAACTACTTGTATCTAAAAATATTTTCCCCAAGTGAAAATTCACCACCATAGGAAAATGCTTTCGAAGTAGCAAAAAATAAGAGAGGTTACTATAGAGGAGGCCAAATTGATTCCATAGGCTCAAAAAATAATTTTTTAAGAATCGTGATGTTTGAGTAACAACATGATAAAGTTTGGAGTCATTTTGCACTTTGTACTCTAAAGGGATTTTGTCAATTGAATGTAGCTTGGAGCAATTCAACATGTTTGCATGCAAAAGAGGACCATGTATAGAATAAAAATACTCACATTGAGACATTGGAATATTTCATTTGGTCATATGAGATACATAACTAAGGTTGCACCACTTTGAAACTTTCAACTACTTGCATTTGAAAAAAAAATCCCTTAACAAAAATTTGCCACCACAGGAAAATGCCTTTGAGATAGCAAAAATTAAGAAATTTTATTGTATAAAGGACCAACATGATCCCATAGGCTCAAACAATATTTTTCTAAGTGTCATTGTGTTTGAGTAACATTATGCTAAAGTTTGCAACCATTTTGCACTTTGGACTCTTAAGGGATTTTGTTGATTGAAAGTAGCTTAGAGTGATTCAACGTGCTTGGGTGTGAAAGAGGACCATTCCTAGCCTAAAAATACTCACCTAAATAGGTTAGAATTTTTTTTTTGGTCACACAAGTTGCAGAATGAAATTTTCCCCACTTTGTAACTTTCTATAACGTATATTTTCTTGGAATTAATGGTATAGCTACACAGATTAAAACGATCAAGTCTAATCTAATAAATAATCTAAATCAAAAAAATAAAGAATGAGTAAATGGACATGAATAAATCAAAACAAATAATTGAAAAGATCTCACCGAATGTGCATTCATTCCTTCGAATTATCTCAATTGCCCTTCTCCATTTTATTGTTTTAGTATTCTTGCCCTCAGATTTTCAATATTGATGTAAGAATAACCTTGTCGAATGTCTAAGAAAAATATCAAAGATAAGTTTCTTCTCAAAAGTGTATTGATTTTGGGAGGAGGAATAATGATAACGACAAGCCATTTTATAGATTTTGGGTTTTTGAATGATTGGCTCAGATTCAAAGAGAGATCGACATATGAGATTGATGAATTTCATGCTAAGTGAGTTCTGTGTCAGATAGACTGTGAGTTAGAAAATACTGCAAGATAAAGATTAAATTAGAATGATAACTTAATCTTATGTCAAGACTATTTGAAAATAGAAAGAACACAAGTTCTAGATTAAATAAACAATTTAATCTTGAGTTAAGAGTCTTCAAAAATAGAATAAATAGAATTTGAATGTCAAAGACAAAGTTAGAACTTGAAGAAGAAGAATTTGAATGCACACATGAATTAATTAATTAAATAAATATATTTAATTAAAAAAAAATTTCATGCATATGAGTCAGAACTAGTTAACTAACTAATTTTGATAGAGAGTCCTCTCGTAGAGACGATCAAATACCAAAACCAGAGATAACTGGCCAGTTAAAAATAGATCTTGAGTCAGAAGACGAGTGAATGATTTACATAATTGAATGATAGAAGAATGTGACATAAAAAATGAATAAATGAATTAAATGTTAATTTAATTCAACATTAAAAATTGATATGAATTTAATTAAATAAATAAAGATAATTTATTTAATTAGACTGCTGAAAAGTTGGAATTGAATAATTAAATAATAAATTGACTGCTAAAAAGGTGGAATTGAATAATTAAATAATAAATATTTAACTATAGTTGAAATATGACAAAAGGGTAATTAAATAATAAATTATTTAATTAAGAAGGAAGAATTAATTAGTTAGCGACATAATTAAATAAATATGATTTACATATTTATTTAATTAATCAAGTTGAATAAAGGTTATTATGAATTAATGAATTGATTAAAAAG
Organism: Sequoiadendron giganteum; assembly: GCA_007115665.2. NCBI lineage: Eukaryota > Viridiplantae > Streptophyta > Pinopsida > Cupressales > Cupressaceae > Sequoiadendron > Sequoiadendron giganteum. The sequence goes on from CM021101.1 coordinate 571,074,289, forward strand.
GGGTATTTAATTAATAGAGGAAAAATGTGTTAGAAAGGGTAATTAAAGAATTAACATTATTTAATCATGAACATGGATAATAGAGAATTATGTCAAAAGTGATGCTCATAGGCTTAGACCAATTTTCGGTGTCTACAATTTTCCCCTCTTTGATACAATGTTGTTTCAGCGTTGTGTCAAAGAAAATATGAAGAAATATGCCCCAATGACAGGAAAATTGATGAGGAGGTAGTGGTATGCCCCCTCAAGAGAACGGGTGGGTTAAAAGAACATGAGTGTGCTCTCAAAATGGTTAGATAATGTTGGTGAGGATGCAGAAAAGAAAAAATTTAGTAAGAAACAAGAATGGTTGTTTGAAAAACCTATGATCTTTGATATTTTGCTATATATGCTAAGCTTGCTTTTGTTATTAGCATTGGGTTAGACATGACATAAATTGATAGTGCACACCATGATATGAGATAGACCATAGTGTACAAATTCATCCATCTACACAAAAAAAAAATCATAGACAAGGAGTGTCTTAACTCATACTAAGGACAAGATTGCCCCATACGTTTTGTTGAGACAAACCACAGACAACAAACAAATAAAAGACGGGTCATAAAACATCATTCCTCCACTAAATCCTTGATAGGACATCCTTGAGGAAACTAGTAACATGACTCAAAAACCAAAGTTAAAACGAAAGTTGATAGACAACAACCAAAGAAAAAGAGTCCTGAGACATCCTTGCTTCCCTAAATCCTTCAAGGGAAATCCTTGAGAAAGCTAGTAACCAGACTTATTCACAAATTGATAAAAATATAAGACAAAATAAGATATAAATTCATAAAGCCAAATAAAAGTATTCACCAAAACTTGATCTTGTGGGATTGTTTTATTATTTGATATTTGGCATAGCATAATGTGAGGGATGACACATATGGCATAAGACGTTGAGTCTGGTTTCGACTTGGTGACTATCTATATAAGGCATGCCAAAGCCTGGTTTTAGAAAGACATGTGTCGTATAAGACATTGGAGGCTGATGACATTGATGTGACAAGCTACATGAGGCTATGTCAATTTCACGATGTCTGTTGACAAAAAAGAAATATCTTGCTAAAACATAAGTTGATTGCTTCGACAATATGTTTGATATTGACTTGATGACTGTTTTGAGATGTTTCGTTGTTTGATGCATGATTTGTTTTGATTCCTTGACCGATTAAAGGTGTTTGTGTGTGTTGACAGTGTATGACTTGAGATGATACCCTGAAGGACTGAACTAATGCGGCCTCGAGGGCTCATCGATTGATTAGGCTTGCATATGTTGTACATGCACAGACCTCGTAGTTTGACAAAAATTTAACTGACATGACTGACTAAAGATATGTACTTAAGCTAATCATATGAAATGTGTGTGATAGTGAATGTGAATGTGATAAACCCTATTAAACTGACCTAGTGTAGTCTCAAGAGCTCATCAATTGATTAGCCTTTCCTACACTGTACATGCAGAGACCTCGTAGTTTGACACAACTAATGACTTTGAATGTACAAAGAGTCATGATTTTAATGTGTGTGATACATGACAAACCTAAACAAAAAGACCTAATGCCTCAGGGGCACAACAATTGATTGCCTTGCCCACATCTAGTCGCAGAGGCAACGTAGTTCAACTATGTCTATGTTTGACTTAACATGACTGACTTGACTTTGTTTTTGGGATTTTCTGACATGTTTTGATTTTTGATTTTATTTTTTTGTCTTTTTGAAGTTTTCTACTATTTTTGGATTTTTTTTCTTAGGACATTTTTCGATGGTGTTAGTTATGTACAAGGTCCTCATGGCACAAAATAAGGATTTTCCCCTAGTTGAGAATAAGACATGTGAGATGGAGTGGGGAATGTGATAGAATGGACTTGATGTCAATCGTTCCAAGCAATGGATAGGACAACCATTTATTATGAGGGATGGTGAAAAAGTATGATTGGAATGATGGTAGATGAAAGAGTAAGTTTGACTACACATGGCACCTGTTTGCCAGGTTTTCACCATGGTACTTATCCATAGCACTACCAAAGTGGTTTTCACTATTGGACGAATTATTTATCTTTACAATTTTGTTGATTTTTCAATTTTTTTGGTGCTACAAAGATGCTTGTTTCCCAGGTTTTCATCAAGGTAACCATTTTTTTGCTTTTTCCAATTTTTTGTATTTTTTCGATTAAGACACAGATTCTCAGAAGCTATGCATAGAACCTCTTCAGATGAAGGCTGTTGATTAGTGAAAAAAGTGGCTCTCCTTCAGGGGTAGAGAGTTGTTATGCTCTAGATCCAAAAGCTTATGTGAAAATATATGACCCTAACCAGTTAGGTTCAAACTTACCTAGATTTTCTCATTCAGCTTCATTCTTGGTATTCTCCATTAAAACCAGGTCACCAATGTCAAAGTGTCTATTAATAACTTTCCTATTATACCTTCGACGAAGATGATTATGATATGCTTGTAAATGGTCTAGTAATTTCTATCTTAGTTCATCCAGTGATTATAGCTCTTGTAATATGGATGCACGGTATTCTTTATCGTCAATGTGACCCTTCAAGGATACCCTCAGGGAAGGAATTTCAACCTCAATAGGTAAGATAGCTTTGGATCCGAATACTAGGGAGTATGGAGTGGTGTCAGTGGGAGTACGGATGCTTGTGCGGTAAGCCCATAAGGCCAGATTTAGTTGTAGGTGCTAGTCACGACCAGTGTCATTAACAATTTTCTTTAGGATTCTAACAATGGTTTTATAAGATGCCTCAGCTTGGCCATTACCTTGTGAGTAATATGGGGTAGAAAACTAATGTTTGATATGGAACTCTTCACATAAATGGCGTACTTCTTAGTTTTTGAATGGGCAGCCATTGTCTATGATTATGGATTGGGGTACACCATACCGACAAATAATATAGTTTAAGATAAACTTGGATATTTGTGTGTCGGTGATGTAGGTCATGGGAATAGCTTTGATCCATTTGGTTCAGTATTTGGTGACGGTTATGATGAATTTATGGTCGTTGGATGATGGAGGGTGTATCTTACCTATGAGGTCAAGTCCCCATTGGGCAAAGGGCCATGGTGATGTAATTAGACAAAGCTCCTGTGCTGGTTCTCTGATAAAATCTTTGTGTATCTGACACTATCTAAATTTATTTACAAAGATATATGAGTCTTTCTCCATTGTAGGCCAATAATAACCTAATCTCTTAATATTATGGGCTAAATTAGGACCACTCGAATGGGATCCGTATATACCCTCATACACCTCTCGCTAGGTTGTTTGTGCTTCTTCGACATCAATACATCTCATTAGGGCATTATCTAGGGTACGTCTATACAGGGTATCTCTGATGATGGTGTACTTAGCTAACTTATGGATAAAGGTTTTGCGTTCGTTATTTGACAGGTTTAGTGGTAAGGTTTGGTCAGTTAGATGGTTGAATATGTAGTTATACCAAGGGGAAGTAGGACCAACGATCATACACACCATTCAAGAATTGGGGACATCATAGGCGGGGACCAATAGTTGTTCAACCAAAAACTGAAACATGGGCACATTGCTCAGAATATTCAATAAGGAACCCATGGTTGGCATAGCATCTGCAGCCCTATTATGAATATGTGGTATTTGTTGAAAGGTAATGTCATCAAAGTACTGCTTGAAACTTTCAACCATGCGCTTGTAAGGGGCAAGTTTTTCATCCTTAGTCTCATAATCATCATTTACTTGCCAAACTACTAGCTGAGAATCGCCAAAAACATGTAGACTCTTAATCTTCCACTAGGCTGCCATTTTTAATCATGTCACTAAGGCTTCATACTTTGCTATGTTCTTGGTACAAGGGAAAGAAATCCTGAATGATTTAGGAATGGTATCACCTTGAGGTGTAACAAATAAAATGCCTACTCCTAAACCACATTGCATATATGACACATCAAAATATAATTTTCATTCAGTTCTAGTGTCAATTGTGAAGATAAATTCATCAGGAAAATCCACCACTAAAGGATGGTCCACCTTCATAGGTGCATCTACTAACTGATCTACAATCACCTATCCTTTTATAGCCTTCCTTTCCACATATTGGATGTCATACTCGCTAAGTATCATAACCCATTTAGCCAATCGACATGTTAAAGTTGCCTTACTTGGGAGATATTTGAGAAGATCAAACTTTGTGACCAACATTGTTTGGCGATTGAGCATATAGTGCCAAATTTTTTCAGTAGCAAAGACCACCGAAATACAAGAACTTTCTATGTTTTTTAATTTAATTCAAATCCTACCAAGGTACGACTGACGAAGTAGACTTCTCTCTCATGACCTTGATCATCATTTTGTGCGAGAAGAGCTCCTAATGCTGACTGAGTTGCTGAAATGTATAGTATCAATAGTTTTCCATCTATAGGTGGCATTAAAATAGGTGGAGTGAGAAATTAATCCTTGATTTGTTGGAAATCTTCCTTAAATTTAGGTGTCCAAACAAATGGTACTCCTTTCTTGAGTAAATGTTAAAATGGGTGTATTTTTTTTGACAGTTGTACAATGAAACACCTAATGGATTGTAACCTTCCTTGTAGTGTTCTTAGTTGACCAATGCTGATAGGAGGAGGCATTTCTATGATAGCTCTTACCTTCTTTGGATCTGCTTCAATGCCTCTTTTGGAAATGATATACCCTAGAAGTTCCCCCAATTTCACTCCAAAGACACACTTCTTTGGATTTAGCTTGACATTGTAATTGCATAGCCTCTAGAATATCTTGTCTAGAACCGTCAAATGATCTACCCTTGTTTTTGATTTATCTATAATTTAATTTACATAATCTTCCATGAGAGTATGTATAAAGTCATGGAAAATAGTAGTCATTTCCCATTGATAAGTAGCTCCTATGTTCTTAAGCCCAAAAGGCATAACCTTCCAACAGTATGTGCCCCATGGACACGTGAAAGTCGTCTTGTGTTGGTATTCAACTACAATTCTGATTTGGTTATATCTAGAGAAACCATCCATAAGGGATAGCATCTCGTATCCTATTCTAAGATCTACTATCATGTCTATGTTCAGCAAAGGGAAGTCATCCTTAGGACATGCCTTGTTGATGTCTCTATATTTTGTGCAAATGCAAATGCCCCCAGTTGGTTTAATCACTAATACAAGATTTGAAATCCGCATAGTCTATAGTTCTTATAAATCCAACATCCAAGAGTTTCTTAAGTTCTACTTTGACAAATAGAGCAATCTTTGGATGCATTTTCATTAACTTCTATTTGACTAGCTTAATGCCTTGCTGTAATGGTAGATGGTGCAATATAAGGTCTGGATCCAGCCCAGACATGTTAGCGTATGACCATGCAAATTTTATTTGTCGCTTTGTGAAGAAGTCCTTAAACTCAGGTTGTTCTCAATGATGTTGTAAAGTATATTTTTTGAGGGTTTTCTTTTGTATTTATGTTTACTTCAATAAACTCTTCTACTAGAATTGGTGACTTTTCCTGTTCAACAGGGAGAATATTTAAAACTCTATCCTTGGGTGCCTCAGAGAGGTTTTCACCCTCGGATACGTCCTTTATTTTGACTATTTCTTCATCCAAAGGCGCCTTTCGGTTTTCACCTAGGGACTTGTCATTTTTCTCATTTTCATCATTTTTCTTTTTTATTTTCATTTTTTTGACTAGAGGTGTAAATAGACTCCCCAAAATATGCTTTGTCATCCAAGTCTATGGTAAAACCAGCTTTATGATTCCCTCTTAGTATGCCTTCTCGAAGTCCCATGAACTCAATGATTGCTTCATCATTCTTGAATGTGTTTATAATGGGTGTACCTTAGTGATCCCAGTCGATAAGTTTGAGATATATGAGAGGCATGTCATCATCAGAGTTATTAAAGGTGGAAAATGACAAGGTGAATATAGAGTGGTTGACATGGTCACAAAAGTTTTGGACTAACTCCTTCTTGTTCATTTTCCTATGGGTAGGTAAAATTTGATGTTGGACTATTGTAAAGGTTGAGTCATCGGAAGATGGTTTATCAGGCTCCCAAGATGCATGATCAAGGGTTTCCCACTAATATTTATTACGCCATTCTTCTTTGGACAAGTGCTTCCTATGACGGGGACTAGATGGTTTTGGTACAGGTTTTATCTTTAGGTCCAATTCTCCAGATAGAGCATCTATGTTCATGGTACTAGTAGAGAAAAGGGAATCCCATTCACAATTGCTTGAGTCGGGAGATTCAACATAAACTCGGGGAAGTGGTTCATGAGATATCTTGATGTTTGCACAAGCACTCACTTCCTCTTGAAATGGTGAAAAAGTAATAGGAAACCCAATTCTAAGCGGTAGAAACCCTAGCCCTATGTATTTTGGTCATGGTGAGACAATGATCGGTTCCGTCCTTCCATTTTGATGTAGTCCTAACCCACTGTGCTCGTCATAGCCTTCATTTTGCATTATCTTAAAGCCTTTTCCATATTGATCCTTAGCTATTTGAATAGATGACAAGGGGTATTCATTGTCTTCTTGGTACAACCAAGAGCTAATATCACCTTGATCCACAATTTCTTCACTTAACTCTCCCCATTTGGTCAATGTCATTGTAGGGGGAACATGAAATGTCATTCTATTCGGCATGGGTAGACCATATGCCTTAGGTGGAACCAACTGACTGACACAGTATGATGCCTTCATGTAATATTCTCCACAACCCTTGTCTTGGATATCTACATTAGGAGTGGATGATGGTGGTTCGAATGGAATGGACTTGGTAAGATGTGATGGGTCAACGTATAGGGATAAAGTGGATGATGAAGCTTCTTGGTTAACTAGTATCTATAATTGTGGAATTTCCCTTAGGCTTGTACAATATTGAAAAGGATCTAGATCACCATCAATCATGATCTCGGTGCCATTATATGAGAATTTAATACATTGGTGATATGTTGAAGGTACAACTTTCATTGCAGGTATCCAAGGTCTATCTAATAAGAGGTTATACAGAAGGGTGAGATCCAAGACTTGGAAGATGGTGTTCATAATTGTTGGTCCAATTAGAATAGGGAGTGTGAAAACTCCTTTGGATGATCTTTCCTCATCATCATAATCCTTGATGACTATAATATTAGAGGTGTCTATACATTCTTCTGATAATCCTAATTCCTTAACCAATCTTAGGGTACATAGGTTCAAACTAGTTCCTTCATTTACCAAGACTCGTTTGAATTTGGTTTGATGGACTAGGACTTCAAGATGTAATGGGTCATTATGATCAGACTTTTTGGTTGAGTAATCTTTAGAAAATGTGGCATGATGTGAGATGGCTAAATATCCCACCATTTCTTTGAAATGATTGACATCTAAGTCTATAGGAACAATCATGTTCTATAAATCTTTGTCAAGAATGGCTCGATGTTTAGGTGATAAAGTCAATAGTTCCAAAATGGATATCTATGTAGGGGTTTTTCTTAGTTGATCAAGGAGGTTGTATTTAGAACTAGAAGATTGTGTAGGTGGCTCAGAAGAAGGACCTGGAATAATTATCTCAGTTCTGTGTGTGTTTACAACACATTCTAGATTCTTCTTAATGGCAATGGTTTGGACATTTTCATTTGCAGCTCGAAGGTGATTTATGATCATTCCTTTTCCATAGTCATGCTTGTTATTGGTATAATTGGCTGATGAATTATTCTTGGTTCCTAAACTTGAGGCTTTTCCTTTTGTGTGGTCATGTAATGGGTTTGTGAAAACCTTATGATCACTGTTCTTGGTATTTTTCTGCCCATTCACCTCTATGGTTCCATTTTCAATAAAGTCTTGTATAATATTCTCCAGTTGTCGACATTGTTGTAGGTTGTGTCCTTTTGTTCGATGATAGTCACAATAGGAGTTATCATCCCACCATAAAGGTTTAAACTATCTAGGATCATACTCTCTTGGTTCCAGAGGTTTAATGATATTATGTTTAATCAACTCTTTGAAAATTGTCTCGATTGGCTGCCCTAAAGGGGTAAATTCACGTGTAGGAAATCTCCTTTCTAGTCGTTGTTGTTGTGAATTTTGGACAAAACTTTCTCTTTGATCTAGACTATTTGTCATGTCTTGATTGGGATTGTAACCTCTAAGTGTGATAACCAGTCTCGTATGTATGGTTTTAGCATCAACAATGTTGTCATTTGTAACATTGTTGTTTCTAGACCAGAATTCGTTTCTATCATTTGGTGCGTTTTAATGTTGGACAACTAGGTTTCTAGCTAGTTCTTTAATTTCTTCTTTGTCAATAAGGAATTTTTCAAGGATGATTCCCTTTTGTACCAAGTATAGGAATGAATTACAACAATGTACCCTTAAGTCACATCTTATTTTTGGATTGATGTTTTCAAGGAATATCGTGACCTTCTATTTTTCTAGTATTTCAAGTGGACATCTGGTAGCTAGACTTCTCCATCTCTAGAAGAAAGTGGTGAAAGTTTCATCGTCTTCTTGCGTTGTATCATACAAGGTAGCTATTGCTACTTCATTTTCTATGTTAAAGGCAAATTTTTTGACAAACTTCTCAACTAATTCACCCTAGGATCGTATGCCATATGGTAATTTAGAAAACCATTCCAGTGCTATCCCTATAAGGGTTTGCGAAAATAGTCTCATCAAGTATGTGAGGTCATATGATATGTCCATGCATGCCATTTAGAATTCTCTAATGTGCTCCAAAGGATTCTTCCTCCCATTATACGTAGGAAAATCTGGTATAATCTATCCATGGGGGAAGGGTGTCATATAAAGCATTTTTTTAAATGGACATGGAAATAGATCTTGCGTTAAGATAGTTCATTTTCTTGACATAGACATGTTATCCATCTGTTGTTGAAGAATTTGCATTTGGTTTTGGAGGACATCTACTTGTGTCAAGGACATATTTTTGACATTGTTTGGATCAATGTAGATATTCAAAAATGCCATGTTTTGTGATGAGTTGTGATTTGGTGAGGGAATATATCTCATTAGAATGTTTTGATTCAGATTGGGGATATTTCCTATTTGAATTTTTTGATTTGGATTGCAAATATTTCTTGTTTGAATGTTCTGATTTGGATTGGGAATACTTCCTATCTAAATGTTTTGATTTGGATTGGGAATATTTCTTGTCTAAATGTTCTAATTTGGATTGGGAATATTTCCTATCTGAATGTTCTGATTTGGTATAGGAATATTCATGCCAACTTTGGATCTCTTACCAGTCGTGTTGTTGCCAAAGGGGTTTGGTAAAGTTGCTCCCGTAGTAAATTGTAAACCTTGTGTTATGTTGAAAGGGGTTGGGTTCACAATTGACGATTTTTGAGCTAGTATGCTAGTTGGTAATGTTGTGGTGATTTGGGGAATAGAAACACTTGACATTACAGTTTGTGTGGGTTGAATATATGGTGTTTTAAAAGTATGAATATCAAATCCTGGTGGTAGTGTGCCACCTTCTACTAGAAACTTTGCTAGATATCATTGGGGATCATTTACCAAACACTCATCCATGAAGGCTGCAAATTTAGGATCTTGCATAGCAGCATCTATGTCGTCAATAAAAATTTGTTCATATCTGTCTCTAGTGACATGTTTTTCAAGAAAAGGTTTGTGTGGTCTTTCTTTCCCTGATGGTTGATTTGCGAAAGGATTGAAAATTTCATTAGGGTCCAACATTGATTTTTGTCTCTTTTGAGACCTTGTTTCGACCATGAAAATTTGCTCAAAATGGGGTAATGTAGACTATGTCTAAAAACCGATATGTCCTATTTCTATGTTTTTTTTTTTGGATTTTTTGACAATAAAGGATGTTGCTAAAATGATTTCTAAAAAAGATGTATACTAAGATTACGTATGGGAGGACGGACAATATGAAAAATCTTGAGTAGATTATGATGATAAATGATTCTAAAATGGGTATAACCTACCACCTATGGAATAAATGCATGCAAGGATTTGAATTTGACCAAGGAACCTAACTGTAGGAAAAAGACAATTGACAAGATGAATTTACCAAACTAGACTGTTGAGCTGGAAAGATTCAATAATAGGACCAAAGTGACTAGGTTCAATGATTGTGACAAACCAAAACATCAATGTATCCAATGATGAGAAAAAGTTATCTATTCTAAGATATTCAATTTCCTAGGAAGTATCTATATGTATGCAACTTAGGATGACTATGAATAGGACATATATGACACCTAATGATGCAAGGTTTTCAGAATTTTTTTTTCAGTTTTTGTCCAAGGTTGATCTTTCAGAAACATAAGCAAAAAATGATAGTTATGTTTTTCAGACTTGATTTGCAGTTTTCTCAGTTCTCTGTTGACACTCAAATGTGGTTCACCTATCAGATGTGGTTCTATTTTTGACATATGCGATTTAGTATGCACATGCGGTGATTTCACTAAAAAGAGGTTTCAAATGTCGACTGGTAATTTTGACTTGTGATAGATGTGGTTTATGTTTTGACAGATGTGACTCATTGTAAAAATTGTGACTCAGAATATGGATTTTGTGAACCTAAACTTTTCTAACGGAGAGTTGCGGTTTTTCCTTTGACAGATGTGGCTTGCATATACACATCCGACTCAAATTTTGACAGTTGTGGCTAGTATATCTGAATTGTGTAAAAGTGGACTTTGTTGACAGACACATGTTACATTTACCCTAACAACTATGACTCACTAGGACTGATGCGGTGTTAAAAATGATAGTTGCGACTCAATTTGACAGTTGCATTTTATTGAAGATTGTATTTTGAATGACTCTATTTTGATGATCAAGTGTTTTGATGAATACAATGGAACAAGAACATAAATCAATCTATTTTCAGTTTGTGGTGATAGAACTATTAAAACTAGAAAATATTTACAACTTAGGCTTTTTGGACAATTCTTGTTGAGTTCTTACTTGGATAAATCTAGCTATGTATATTCAAGGCGGATAACTAGTAGCTTGACCCCACTAGCTCCCCTCCACGACACTCACTCATATGGGGCAGCCAAGCTAATATACCCATGAAACTCCCAAGGCCACACATGAACCATAAGAATGTAAGACGGCTTCACAGGTCCGAACCTTCTACACCAACAAATAGGTAGGATTTTGGAAAAACTATAACATGGTTTTTAGTAAGGGCATTTCATTCATGGGGCACCATCCAATAAGATGAGAGACCATTTATTCCCTTCTCTTTGGAATAGTGAGTGTGATTTCTGGAGTTTCTCCCAAAAATCTAGTTTTATATACCGAGTGGAAATTGCTAGCTAAAGTGTGTTACCAACCTGATCATCTTGGAGTGAGTACTTTTTCCCACCAAGATAAGCCCAAGTTCTATAGTCTGTAACCATTTCTCTTACACCTAGGATCGCATGACTGTAGAAGGGGAGAGGATACTTTGATATATTGAATCGTAAAGGGTGACATAAATGTGCTTTCGCACTAGGCAAAGAAAACACGGATTATTTTTAATCCACATGACAATGATTTCTCTACCAAATAGAAATATTTTTAAATAAAACAAAGTCATTAGGTCCTGGCAAATTGATCAGTAGTTTTTTTTTTTTTTTTCTTCAGCTTTCGTCTTGTAGAAAATATTGGTTTTTGGTTTTATTTGGTCTTCTATGCTTCGTCCTACAAAAACTAAGTTACTCCACCTTAGCACAACTGTAAACAAACATTAGTGAAAAATGAAAAATGAAAATGTAAATGTATGCAAGTTAATAAAAAAAGTGATTTTTTTTTACTAGGCAGATTCAACTTTTTAAGCCACAGATGTGGCACGATGTTGGCAGGCGGATGCGGTTCGTGTTGACAAGAAGATGTAGTGCAAAGTGTCATGGATGCATTGTAGAATGTAAGATGCATCACAAAATGTAGAAAATGTGGTTCGCGAAGACAGATGTGTTGTTTATTTGAGCAGATGCACTGTGTCGTACAATTCCTGCAAAATAAAAAATGGAAAGACAAAAAGATGCACAAATTTGAAGCGTGTTCACGTCGGGTTAACCAAATATAATGTAGATTTTCTGGAAAGATTAATGCTATAGCTGCATAAATTTAAATCATCAAGTCTGATCTAACAAATAGTCTAAATCAAAACAACAAAGAACAAGTCAATGAACATAAATAAATCAAAACAAATCATTGAAAAGATCTCACCAAATATGCATCCACTTCTTCGAATTATCTCGATTTCCTTTCTCCATTTTGTTGTTTCAGTATTCTTGCCCTTAGATTTTAAGTATTGATGCAAGCATAACCTTTTTGAATTTCTAAGAAAAATATCGAAGATAAGTTTCTTCTCAAAAGTGTATTGATTTTGGGAGGAGGAATAATGATAATGACAGGCCATTTTATAGATTTTGGGTTTTTGAATGATCAGCTCAGAGTCAAAGAGAGATCGACGGACGAGATTGATGAATGTCATGCAATGTCAGTTTTTTGTCAAATAGAACGTGAGTTAGAAAATACTGCAAGATAAATATTAAATTAGAACGATAACTTAATCTTGTGTCAAGACTATTCGAAAAAACAAAAGAACACAAGTTCGATATTAAATAAACAATTTAATCTTGAGTTAAGAGTCTTCGAAAATAGAATAAATAGACTTTGAATGTCAAAGAAAAATTTAGAAATCGAAGATGAAGAATTTGAATGCGCACATGAATGAATTAATTAAATAAGTATATTTAATTAATAAACGCTTTCATGCATATGAGTTAGAACTAGTTAACTGACTAATTGTGACAGAGAGTCCTCTCACAGAGACGATCAAATGCTGAACCTGGAGATAACTGGTGGATTAAAACTAGATCTTGAGTCAGTGACGAGTGAATGATTTAGATAACTGAATGATAGAAGAATGTGACATAAAGAATGAATAAATGAATTAAATGTTAATTTAATTCAACATTCAAAATTGACATTTTTTAATTTAATAAATAAAGTAATTTATTTAATTTGACTATTGAAAAGGTGGAATTGAATAAATAAATAATAAATATTTGATTATAGTTGAAAAGGTTAAATTGAATAATTAAATAATAAATATTTAATTATAGTTGAAAAGGTTAAATGTATAATTAAATAATAAATATTTAATTATAGTTGAAATATGACAAGGGGGTAATTAAATAATAAATTATTTAATTAAGAAGGAAGAATTAATTAGTTAGCAACATAATTAAATAAATATGATTTATTTAATTAATCAAGTTGAATAAAGGTTATTATGAATTAATGAATTAATTAAAAAGGGTATTTAATTAATAAAGGAAAGATGTGTTAGAATGGGTAATTAAATAATTAACATTATTTAATCATGACCATGGATAATATAAATTATGTCGAAAGTGATGCTCATAGGCCTAAACCAATTTTCGGTGTCTACACTTTCCACTACTTGCATCTGACAACTTTTTCCCCAAGAAAAATGTCATCATCGTGGGAAAATGCAAAAGGTTGGAGGAGGTTTGGTTGAATATTTTGATGAAATTTGAATCAATGTGGAGAATATTTCTATGTTTCTTTTATGCAATATTGTTGGTCCATTGCATGGCACAGATGGTCATATAGGACTGTACAAGACAATTTTGACCCTAGGTGCCTAAGAACATATTTGAAGTGCATTTGTGAATAAAGGATGAAGAATAGATGTAATGGAAGACTTGTAGCCTTGTTTCCACAAGTTGGAAGCATTTAAATGATCATTCCCTTGCATTTATATTCACTATCCTATGGGACTATTTGATAAGTCCAAGAGTATATTTGTCCTAAGGAGACTTTCAAAAGGTATTTTTTTTGTCTAATAGGATGCCAACACACATGAATGAGTTATTATCCTCTGATTCACATTTGAAAATTTTGATCATGACATAGGAAGATCCAGTAATAAAAATCCATGACCAAGCCATTGAATGGTCAACTATGTTTGGAGTCCTAGAAGCCTTTAACTATTTTTGTTGTTTAAAGAAAGTTAACCCTACTTCTGCATCGTGGAAGAATGGTTGTAGTTTTTTTTCAGATTTGGAATGAAGAAGCAATTATTTTTGTGATTTTTGACGAAAGTAAGGACTGGTTTGGTTTCTTTGTGGTTGGTGAAGTTGTTGGGAATATGTGGAGAGGTCTTGCAAACCTGTACCTTGGGGTTTTGAGCATTTTTGAAGGGGTAATACAAGTCATTTTATAACTATCCCAAGAGGACTATTTTTGCAGTCATGAGCAAGGTGCTACTGTCCAAGCAATTTGGTACTTTGAATGAGTCATGTTAGTGAATACCTCATGGAAACACCTTTGAAATGTTCTATGAAGGCCTCTAGGTCAGTGGTTGAGGGTTTGAAGAAATCTTTATTGATTTGGATTTAGGCCATTAATGTTTACTTTCCTAGTTTGAAAAACACAAATCTTGTAAGCCCCATGATTTGTTTCATTTTTGAGTCTCCACAAAAAAATTGTTATTTCCATTCAATTCCCTTCTAAATTTCTACCATGATGTTCACACTATCTCTACATTGTGTTGAATCAAGGTTTCCAAGTAGGTTCATTGTTAGGTCTGCTTAAAGTGTATTTAGGAGCAGCTATGAAGAACATGCAAGAATGATTTTCCTTTTGGGTCTATTTTCATGTTGATTGTCCTTCCTCTACATTAGGAAGGAGTTCTATGGTTTATAGAAGAGAAATAAAATATGCCTTTGTACAATAAAAGGCATTGTTTCAAAAAAATTCATAAATCCACACGCTTTATCTTCAAGATAACTTTAAATATATACCATAAACCATTACAACTAACTCTAAATTTAATATACACATTTAATTAATGCATATATTAAGGAATATACACAATTGCATGTATTAATTTCTCATAATTTTTATATATCAAAAAATACACTAAGTTAATAAAAACTATTGCAATAGTGATGGAAGAACATCTTGAAAATCCTCCCATTTCTCAATACTCATAGCAATACATGTAAGGAAATAATCATCCCATTTTCAACCTAGATCATCAGATATATTGTAACAAAAAGAGTTGATGCCTAGTTTATTTTCTACAATCCACCTTAGGTGGCCTAGTTATTTGGATTCCAAAATGCTTCAAAACATGTACATTCCCTGCTCCCTTGGAAAAAAATTTATAGTAGCCTCTCCGTGGTTGTGTAATCTCACTGGAATTTGGTCCACAAAAAACTTGAAAAATCCAAACAATTTCAAACATGGACTCACATAAAAATCATTAAAAGACCAATAACTAAATAATGTCAAACATACGCCTTCTGACTAGATCTATTATCACCTTCATGCATGCTATAAGTAGATCAATTGAAGGTCCTAAAATGGTGATTTGGACCATCTTTCACTACTTTTTCATCCCTCGATTACCTTACATAGAAATTTCAAATATATATAAACATAATTTACATAAAATATGTAGCATATAAGAATTCAAGAAATCTACAAAATGGAAAAGAAAGAGAAGATTGAAAACCAAAAATGCAGTAGCAACCGATGTTATTTTCTTAAGTTGACAATATTTAATGAAGCCTTTCCCTTTTTTCTCCTTCACTAGTCTTGCATATATCTTCACTAAAGGAAAAGTATAATTAATAAGCGGGTTAAAAGATAGTCACAAATGCATCAATGAAAATCCTAAATGTATATGACATCAAACACCAATAGAGTATACCAACATAAAGGTGGTCAATAGAGAGAAACATATAATTATCATTTGGAAAATTAACAATAATGCAATTTTGCAAACCCTTCTACAGTCAAACTTAAATGATTGACATAAAGCAGTGATCAATAAAATGAATTTATAAGTTCAATGTGCATACTTACAAATCAATCTAGGGAACCATCTGGGTTTTCTCTACTTTTTACTATGTCAAGTATTGCCTCGTGGTCATAGTCACACACTCTCCACAAGTTCTTTTTTGCAGTTCTTCCCTTCTATTTGATCAAATGAACATTGGTTGCAAAAATAAGGTTTGATTAGTCAAGAATCTTTTGATGTGTGTTGAAGTCCTCAAACAACCAAACTATAGCATTCTTAACTGGGTACCTTCTAAGCCATGTTCCAGTAACAACCACTGAACCTATAGGATATTCTATGTTTTCTTTATCTATATAATTGGGGCCTCCAATTTCTTCTTTGCCTTGATACAATAGCATAGGTAATAATCAATGCCCTCTTCATTATCTTCATCTACAATCACCACATAAAAATGCCCTGTATTGATATGTTCATCTTGTTAGATGTATTTAATGAACATCAAAATAAAACCTAAAAGTAAAATATATTATTTGGTTCCAGTAGGTATGATACATGATCAAAGTCAATGGATGATTGCATCTTTATGATTTGTAGAGCCATTGAGAGCTAATAAGTGTCAAGTTTGGGGTTAGGCTTCTTATAGACCATTCATTTGACCACTTTGTTGACTCACAATCATTTCATGCTTGAAGTGTGCATGCAAAAAAAAGTATGCCATCTTTCGTGTATGGATAGTCCATGCACCTGCATTGGAGCTTCTAAAATATTGTAGCTCATTTGATCCTATTAGTGTACAACAATCCTCATATTTTGGAATGTTAGTATCATCTACTAAATGAAAAAATATATGAATTAAATAATAACCTTCACTACCTAGACCCATTGCATTATTACACCACTTGAAAACTGATCTTGCATCTATCAACTTTACATTGTATTTGTACTTTAACTCTTCTCATGATAAGGCTCTTTTAATACATGAACCTTCTCCATAATGCTCCCCCTTTCCATTCTTGGCCTCTAAAATATTCCACATATGGGGAACACCACTGCTCCTATGAATCCTTCTCAACTAGTAAAACATTCTAGGATTCTTGAATTATGATGTATATTTATCTAACCATATGATATGTTGATTGAATGATATGCCCCTACTAGCTAGTTCAACATAGAACACGTGAAAGCAACCTTGCAAAAACTTTGTATAATGTGTGTGATCATCACTAATGTAAAAGTGCTATTATCTTAGTACTTTCTTGAACTATCCTTTGTACTATCAATTCCATGAATGAGTTGTATATGTAGAAATATAGCAACCTATGTATAGTTGTAGTACTATGATTTCACCTTGTATATGGCTATAGTGTGTAGTTCTCCACAAAATCAACAACTGAAATGATTCTATGAAGTGTAAATGTGTCCTTCCATAACTTGAATTGTGATTCCAACCATCGAGATTTATGGGTATGCCTTGCATACTCATAGACCACCTGATCAATGAAAATTCCCATAAACTAATACTTGGAATTTTAGCAATGACCAATTTACACTTCTTTGCTTCTTTCCCATCTTTTAGACTATAGTCCACTATCTTATATTTGCCAAATTCCAAAGTTTCATCTCCAATTGTGTGTGTACTACCCATGTGTTACCAAATGGGAAAATGGTGTATGCCATCATAATGATCACATGCACCATCCAAACATGACTTCTTGTAAAAAAATTGATCATCCACTCTTTTAGACAAAATGGAAGATAAAAACTCCCTTGAGGATTTTGGTGGAGGCCTTTCATTACACTCCTACAAAAAATTGCCAATATGCATATCTACACATATAAATCGATAAAAATCATAATGGTTAGAAAAATAAATATCTATTCTACAAAACCAAGTGATCCAGGTGGATCTTCAGGACCTGAAATTGAAGTGTTCCAGTTTCTCTTGGAAGTAGTGCCATCGCGTAGAGCACAGAATCCTGAATCCGGTGCAACTTGAACGGGCGAAAAAGGAGTCCGTTTGCTCAAGTTACGCGCAGTCAAAGTTCGGTCAAAGGTTGGTCAACTCAGCTATCAGGGACGAGAAAAAAGGTGGAAAATTCATCGTCACCAAATTGGTTGAAGTTGACGTCATCGCGAAGAGCTCATCATCACAATTCCAATGGTGTTCGTTTTGTGCAAATCGGACGTCGTGTGCGCAAGTTAGAGGCAGTCAAAGTTTTCGGTTGACCAAGGTACAAGTGGTATGGTTGCTGATGTCAGCATGACGTCATCCTGCTGACTTGGCAGTAGGGTCATCGTACGGATGATGATGTGGACCAATGGGGGCTTGACATGTGGCAATCTGTACGATCTGTACACATGACGTGGCGTGGTGACATGTCTAATGACGTCAACAAAGTCTGCGAATTGGGCGATGACACGTGTCCTGATGACGTGGCAGTTGGCTGTGTTTGTCCGGCGAATCCCTGGTTGACACATGGCTTGTCGGTGGTCGGCGATTTCGTCGGTTTGTTTTAACAAAAGTTTTGTGGGGCTCGACCCCATGCCCTCCCCGGAAGTAGCGGACGGTTGAACCGTTGCACCGTCGGCCGATGCCTTTACCAAATATAGGTGGCCGTTTTGTTTTGTTGTTAATTTTGTTTTAAACGGTTAAAAAAAAAAGAACCGACGATCGGGAGTTGAACTCGGAACCGCCGGGCTCCCAAAATTGTTTTGTCACCGTTGAGCCACGAAACCCTTTCATGTATTTGAGGGGCTCGGTTTTATTTTGTTAATTGTTAGGCCCGAATGCCTAAAGCAAAATAACCAACTAATGGTTATTGGTTTTAAATCAAAACAAACCCATCAAACTAAAAGCCCAAAAATAAATTGAACGAAGGGCTCTAAATTAATTTGAAAGATTAAGGGGTTGTTTATTTTGATTTATATGTAAATATGGAGGATTTTATAACTTTGTGGTTATTCCCCATATCGGGTAAACTTCAAGTATAAAAGGGAGGAGTCTTGGAGTGTTTTTTAAGGAGCCATTAGTGGGGATCAGCCATTAGTGGAAGATCCATTAGTTGATCATCACTTCCTAAGTTGATCCATTAGTTGATCATTCTCCATTGTATCCCTTTCTCTTGGGCTTTGAGAGGCTTTTGTGAGAGAATTTTTAGAGGGAATTAGGAGAATATTTGAGTTGTGATGTATTATTGATGTTTTGAGTCTTGTAGTAGATCCTATTAGGCAAAGTCAGTTTTCTTCCTCTTTGTTAGTCATCCCTAGCCTTGAGAGCTTTTGAGAGGGGTGTGAGTGAGAGACTTTTTATATGACTTTGTGGAAAGGCTACAAGATATTGTAAAGCAGTGTTACAAGAGGCTCGTGGAGATTGTACTGCATTTCAGAACATTTCAATACATTGGTCACTCGATTGAGCTCGACCCGGAGACGTAGTCACGTTGTGGCGAACTCCGTAATCAAATTGGTGTCTTCTTGCCTCTCTCTTGATTCTATGTTTTGAATTCCTTCTGATTAATGTTCCTGCTACTTCATTGTTGATGTCTTTATTCCTTTGTTCATAATCACTTAAGCAACGTTTGTCATAGATCCCTTCCGCTATACGGATCACCAAGTACTGTTTGTGTGTGATTTATCTTGACATAAAAAGGATTTATCATTTTAAAATGCATTTGACATGTTTTAATATCAAGAACCTTCCATACAAAATCAACAAAAAAACTGGTTTGAGTGGTGAAACAATAGATAAAATAGGGGGAAGGAAGAGCTTTCCTATTCTATCTAGGTCATTCATAAATTTCCTAAGAACCCTGATAGGATTCACTATCAACCTCTCAAGTTAAGCCAATTCATAATTATGAGGACTTAGGAGGGGGCTCTTTTCAGCTTTAGGGGGTTCACCACGAAGCAAATTCTTGGAAAAGATAATTGTTGGAAAACACACTATGATATGCAAAATAGCCTAAAATGAGCTAAATGAAAGATGAAAATAAAGAAAATACAAAACATCAAGTTAGGGTATATGTACCTAAGAATTTTGGAGATGCAATGAGGATTCTAGAAATGTAGAAAAGTTGTCAAAATATGCCTTGGAGGACTAAGATGCCTAAGATGGCATATTAGTCCCACTGCTATTTTTTGAGAAAAATATAGAATCTTTGGATGTCAAAAACAAATTTGAAAGAATATATAAAATATATACTTGTGAGAACTAAGACACCCAAGGTGGCATATTAGTCCCACTCTAAATTTTTGAGATGTCTAAATGTGGTCCTAAGCTCCCAAATATGCACTTTCTTCCTTTTAGATCTCAGGTTCTAAAATAGTCGGATCTAACCTCTAGGTGAGTTTCCATGAAGATGAAAATTTTGAAATGAAACACTAAAACTTTGACAAATTTGCATTCCAAGAGATCTTCAAGTCTTCAACCTAGATCTGCAAACTCAAATAGACAAGATAGGAAAAACTTGTTGATTGTTAGTAAATGGAGGTTTGCCTTGGTCAAACCCCTTTTTGGTAATTAAACCTTGAAATGAGATAGAAATAATGAAGTAAATGGTGAATGATCAATATGAAAAGCTACAACTCATCAAACCCTTGTAAAGGATACAAACTTGTGTTAAATGGTTGCAATAGATATGGATCTTGAAATGCTTGATAGATCTTGAATTGATTACTTTTTTGAATCAAAACCATACACCACAAATGTTCGCACAACACACATAATGCAAGAATAGTCTTTGATATGATGCTTGAATCTAGATGATGGCTCCAAATGCTTGATTATTTTCTCTTGAATGCTCTTGATCTCATAAATTTCCCTTAGGAATGCTTAGATATTTTGTTAGGATAAAAATGAATGAATGAACCTTGTATTTATACTTATTTATGCTTAATATCTTGAAATTGTATCACACCAAGCCGACATATGAATTCATTAAATGAAGGAGGTTAAATCCCATAAAAGTTCAAAATTAAATCTCAAAAATGACTCAAGGATGATTAAGACATCCTCGGTGGTGTCTTAGTCCCAAGTGATAAAACTTGGGGCACATACACCAAAAAGGCGTCTAAATAAGATACCTCAAAATGAGGATCTAGAGACCTCAGGGGGATAAAGACACCCTAAGTGGTGTTTTAGTCCTGACCAAAAATTAGGGACACACCAATCAAAATCATTAGGAGATCATTCATGCATTGAAGAATGTCGGGACTAACTAGAAAAATATGCCATTCATAGAGCTTGTGGACACAAAATAGGAACAATTAGGCTAGAAAGAAGGATAAATAAATAAAGGTGAGCCCAAACAAGTGTGAAAATGCAAGGGTGTGTATTTTACTACACTATATTTAACCCCCACTTTGGTGAGAGGATGAAATTGCTTCAAACTCACACTAAAGTAGTCAACCACACAATCAAGAGGGGTTCAAATGTACAAATGTTAGTAAGATAGGATGAAAACAATCAAGATGGTGGCCAAGCCCCCAGGATTATGATCCTATGGAAAACCAACATAGGAATAAAGGAACATGCTTACAAATGATATATGAAGCCAAAATCATATTGCAAAAATACGCCATCAAAGACAAGAAAAAGACAAAAGGAAAAAATTGCAACAAATCAAGCTTCGACTGGTCATCCAATGTGGTGGACCGGATATGGGATTGAAAAGTGTTTACAAGTGGAATGCATTGTCCACTGTACAAACAAAACACATGCCCATGAGGGTTAGTGGGAACTTGTTGTCCACTAGGTGAGTCCCAAGAGGGATCATATCAAAGCCATACCTCCATGAATTTAATAAGGTACAAAAATTCATGCTCACACGAGCTAGTGAAGCTAGTTGTTCACTAGGTGAGCCCCAGGGGTCCATATCAAAGCCATTCCTCAATGACTTTAATAAAGAAAAAGTTAAAATACATGGTCACATGGGCTAGTGAAGCTAGTTGTTCACTAGGTGAGCCCCAGGGGGTCCATATCAAATCTATTCATCTATGAATTTATTAAGGACAAAAGGAAAATGAAAGAAGAAAGAGAGATGTTCAAAGAGTTTTTGCTTAGTTCATGTGAGGTATTACTCTTAGTGGACCTCATTCATAACGTCTCCAAGAGAGGACCTTAGATTCATCACTTAGAGGATGTGGTGTGTCACACCACCACTAAGGGGAATATAATAATTTGAGATAGGTCACGTTGTTGAAGGAAATTAATCCTAATGTAATGAAAAAGAAGAAAAAACATTGTACATGAAGAAAGAAAATAACATCAAGGAGCATGGAAAAACAAATGCAAATAAAATCATGCTAAAATAATGCCAATGTATGCCCCCACTTTAAAGGAATTTCTAACACCATACTATGAGAAATTAATTTAAAGTAAACCAACATGTAAAACAAAATAGAATAAAGGGTTTCCCCCTAGAAACACATAAGATATCTATGGATCTGGGGTCAATATTTTTCTTTGCTACAATGATATTAGAGAGATCAAAACTATCATCATTCCACAAATACACACAAAACTAGAAGAATGAAAAAAAGAGATAAAAAACAAAGAAAAGACTTTTGGATCAACATGGAAGAGACATAGGGTGTCTCAATGCCTTGCATCATCCCCAAAATGGAAACACAAGACAAAAGAAAAAAAATAAATGAAAAGAGAAAATATTATGACATAAATAAGAATGAAGGTACAAATAGAGGAATGCACAAAGAGAGAGAAACATAAAACAAAACATCACGGGGGATCACAATATGCACATGCAAGCAAAAGAAAAAAGAAAAATAAAAGAAACTAGTAAGGCACATGTAGATCAACCATCCAATAGGTCATCTACATCCCAGTCTTTTTAAGTATATGTGGAATTCAAATCACTAGTAAGAGGGATCATATCAAGTGTTGTACTAGGATAATCACCAAGTTCAACACATGGTGAATCACTCGGTTTAGGAGGATAATCATGATTTTTATCATTTAAGCTGATGGATGAGGAAAATAACAAATTCAACTCATTATGCACTTCCTCATCAATTTTAACTATTTCCTCATTGTCATCCAAGTTAACTAGAATAGGGGGACGAATGATAATAACCATAGAAGTTTTTGATCTTTGTTGTGGTGAATTTATAGTTTTTGGTAAGAGAGGAGGCTCATCGTTTATTGCTTTTGTCAAGTTCAGATTTTTATTTATAGTGTTGTTCTCATTATTCATATTTCAAGCAATAGCATGACGCCTAATCCCATGCTCTCAAGTATTGTGATTTATTTTATTATGATTTTCAAATTGTGTTTGTATAGGAGCAGGTGGATCAACCAGAGGTTCATTTTCTTATTGTGAGGGAAGAACAAAATAAATGATGGAAGATTGTTCAACCACTTTCTCTTTGGCTTTATAAATTTTCTTAGGCTACAAGCTAGGACTTGCTTGGTTTTCTCTAGGTCTCTTGAAGGAAATAGGTAATGGTGTGTTAATGGATGGGTCTTGGTTTGTTGGAAGGGCTTTAGGCTCAGCATTGTCTTGTTTAGGTGGTGGAGGTTCAAGCATGGGTGAAGGAACTTTTCAAGGGATAGCCTGGTTATGCATTTTGCTTTGAAATTTTGGTAGGATAGGAAAATGAAGTCTTCAAACTATCTTATAGGTTCCATGGGCTCAAGCTAGGTATAGTCTAAGGAGAAATTTCCATGAGAAGATGGGGGTCTAAAGACAATATGGTTTATGGTGAATATTTCATTGCCAACTGGAAAATTTAAGCACTTATGAATGAAGGATGGGATCGCATTCATGGACGGAATCCATTTGTAGCTTAACTTAACATGAAATTGGTTTGAATTGGAGTTGATATAGAATGATACATTTGATTTCTTCGGTCCTCCTTGTAAACGAAATGTGATTGAGCCCATCATAGCATGATAAAAACCATAATTCATTTTGATACATGCTTTTGGTTTATCATATCTATCTAGAGTGAGTCCATGCACATATAATATTTCTTTTGTGATCACATTCTCTCTACAAATGGGATCAATTAAAATCCCAGCAGTGAGATTTTTATTGATTTTGTTGGCTATGTAAAGAGGGCCATAGGGTGCATCTTTAATTGTTTATTCTAAAGAGAAAGTAATGTCAATGGTTTTTTTTTTACAAGGCTCGATGTCAACCACTCCTATCATTGTATCAATATGATTTTTTTCATCAATGTGCATAGGATTATGTTCATCATAATCCATAGGATTTTGTTCTTGATTGCTCATATGTTCATCATCCCTATCAATATTCATCACATCAAGCTTAGTTTTTCTACCCTTAACAAATGAAATATTATGGTTGGGCATGGGATTGGTAAATATTTGAAAGTTTTGGTTGGGAGGAGCCAAAAACTTATTACCTTTTTCATTCACACCTCCAATTAGGACATGAATGGAATCAATGAGGTCTTACACAAGATGTTTAATACACTTGCAATGCTCCATGTCATGTATTTTTGTTGGTGATAAGCACAATAGGTATTGTGTCTAAAGCTCAATGGTAATGGTTTACTAGGGTCAATGGGTCAGATGGAAGGTAGGATAAGGATGTTTTTGTTTAAGAGCTAGGTCATGATGTTATGAAGGTTGTCGAGTAAGGGAGTAAGTTTTATTTGTGAATCCCGAAACATATAAGGATTACTTTTCCTTATAGTGGCTACCTGGTTATCAATGGCTTGGGTAGTTTTAGAGGTGGAATTTAGTTGAATGAAACTCTTAGGTTGTACTTTGAAAAGTTGATAAGCATTTTGGTTTGAAGTTTAATACTTTTCAGGATGGATAGGGGTAGCTTTTGGTTCACTAGCACTTATATCATTTTGATAATCTTGAAGGGTGGTGCATAGGTACATAAAGGAAATTTCATCATAGTGATCTTCTCCCTTATTTTGTTGTGTAAGTTTTCTATGAACATCTTTTGGAGGTGAGAATCAAAAACCTTCAAAATGATTTGGGAATAAAGTGACTAGTAATGTGAAATAAAGTCAGTGACTTTTTCTCCTTCATTTTGCTTGCATCTCATCAAATCATCCAATGTCATCTCGAGAACCATGTGCACTTGGAAATGGTTAATAAAGGCGTAAAGTTCATTGAATTAATGAACTGAGTTATTCGATAATACAAAACCTAGTCCAAGGCCATGTCTTTCAAGGATCGGAGAAAACATTTAGCCAAAATTTTGTCTTCAAGGATAAAGTCACTACACAAAGCAATGAAGGCATTAACATGATTAGTAGGAGCTCTCTTTCCTCAATATTTCTCAAATCTAGGGATCTTTATACCCTATGGCATGAGAGTTCTCAATATCTCCAAGGATAATGGATTACTCATGACATAGTATGACGGTGGACCATTTTGATTTTGATTTATGGTAGAAACTTGACATTGAAGAGATGAAAACATTTTTAAAAGGTGGTTAATGAGAGGATCATTTCTTATGGTGTGAGATGGAGGTGAATATGGTGGTGGTGTGTATGTGTTGGAATGATAAATAGTTGTATTGCTTGTGGGAGGAGGTATGATATTATATGCCACATAGGCATAAGGAGCACTAGTGGAAATGTGTGAGGTAGGAAGGATATTACTAGTTGGTTGCATTTTTGTGGTCACTTGAAGAGTTGTGTAGGTTGGAATGTATTTTGTCCTTGTACATTGTTTGAATTTTGAGCACCATAAGTTGTGGAAGAAATATTTTTTCCAAAGATGTGAGATACCTTACGCACAACTTCAAGCTCTTCATCACTTTCCATCATGTGGTGAATACTATCTATGGAAAGTATAATAGTGTTGGAAATGTTTTTAGTACTCACACTATCTTGTAAAGGGGCTAGGTCTTCATGCATTTTCATTAAGTTCTCTTGAGGAATATGATCAGCCATTGTTTGAATACTTTGAATAATGATTTTAGGTAAGGTAGGAATGAAAAAAGAGGGTCAAAGGTATGATCCATACCTAGTTAACTAATGCCAATAGTAGAAGTAAGAGAGCTTGATAACTCAAGATCCATAATGAGTGTCTTACTGTGTGATTCCATGAGTCTCACACTTTGTCTAACCATAGTATTATAATTAGGACACCAAGTACTAAATCTCATACAAGGAAAAAACCATGGAAAATTTAATGAATAAAATCTCCTATGCTTTCAATAACACTTGAAATGAAAGAAATTGGAATAACAATAATTCTAGAAAATGAAATAGAAAACCAAAAGTAGCCCACAAAAACATAGATAATAAATTTCAAACCCTAAAAACTAGAGAGTCAAAGTCAACAGGGACTAAGATGCCAGTAAGGGCATTTTAGTCCTCCTAGTGATATCTTGAAGCTCCAGAGGCTGAAATAGACAACAAACAGTAGAGAGATGATTCCTAGCAAAAAAACCTTGAGAGGGACTAAGACACCAGGAAGGGAATTTTAGTCCTAACAGAGGTTATTCTAAGAGAAACATAAAATTTTGGCTTGATAACAACTTTATTAGGTTTCCTACCTAGGGACTAGATGTTTGGAATTAGAAAATGGTGCAAATAGATGTAAAGAAAAGAAATGACTAACAAGAAAATGAATGCAAGATTCAAAATGCAATTTTTTAATTTTCAATGCAATAATAATGTTTCTAATTGCAATTGAGAGAATGAATGGTGCACTTTTCAATTTTTTAATGAAATGGAATAATGCAAGAAAGTAAAAATCTAGCCTATATGCACTTTCAATAATGCAAATATAGGAAACCCTAAATACAATTTCACTAATACAAAAGGAAAGAAACCCTAGATGCACTTTCACTAATGTAAGATGAAATGAATGCAATCTAGATCTAGGACTCTAAAGGACTCCAAATCAGAAAAGGATTATGCTGAAAGATGTCGGGTTCACCAAAATGAGTTGTGGATAAAATAGGGGGAGAGAGACGTTTCCTATTCTATCTAGGTCATTCAAATGTCCTAAGAACCCTAATAGGATTAACTATCAACCTATCAAGGTGATACAATTCACAATTAGGAGGACTTATGAGGGATTTCTTTTTGGCTTTATGGGGTTCACCATGAAGCAAATGCTCATAAAAGATAATTGTTGAAAAACACACTATGATATGCAGAATAACCAAAAATGAGCTAAATGAAAGATGAAAATACAAAAAATACACAACGCCAATTTATGCAATATGTACCTAAGACTTTTTAATATGCAATGAGGATTCTAGAAATGTAGAAAAGCTATCAAAATATTCCCTGGAGGACTAAAATGTCCAAAATGGCATATTAGTCTTTCTTCTATTTTTCGAGGCAAACACAAAATCTTTGGATATTGGAACCGGATCTAAAAGAGTATCTAAAAGATATGCTTGGGAGGACTAAGATTCCCAAGGTGGTGTATTAGTCTCGCTTTGAATTTTTGAAAAGTCTGAATGTGGTCCTAAGCTCCTAGATCTGCACTTGCTTCCTTTTGGATCGTAGGTTCTGAAACAACTGGATCACCTATAGTTAATTTTCCATGAAGATGATAACTTTGCATTGCAACTTTGTAACTTTGACAACTTTGCATTCCAATATATCTTCAAGTCTTCAACCTAGATCTGCAAAAACAAATAGACAAGATGGGAAAAAACTGTTGATTGTTAGTGAATGGGGGTTAACCTTGGTCAAAGTTCTTGTTGGTAATTACAACTTGAAATGAGATAGAAATAATGAAGGAAATGGTGAATGAACAACATGCAATGCTATAACTCACTAAACCCTTGTAAAGGCTTCAAACTTGTGTAAAATGGCTACAATGGATATGGATCTTGAAATGCTTGATAGATCTTGAATTTTTTTCTTGCTTTAATCAAAACCCTACATCACAAATGCTAGCACAACAACACACCTGATTATAGAATATCCTTTGACATGATGTTTGAATATTGATGATGGCTCCAAATTCTTGATGATTTTCTCTTGAATGCTCTTGATCACATAAATTTTCCTTAGGAATTCTTAGATATCTTGTTAGGATAAAAATGAATGAATGAACCTTGTGTTTATTCTTATCAATGCTTAATATCTCAAAATTGTATCGCACCAAGCCAACATATGAATTTATTAAATGAAGGAGGTTTAATGTGAATAGAACCTAAAATTAAATTTCAAAAATGATTCAAGGATGACTAAGATTCCTTAGGCAGAATTTTAGTCCCAAGTGATAAAACTTGGGGCACAAACACCAAACAATGGCCCAAATAAGATTCTCAAAATTAAGGTCCCAAGACCTTAGGGGAAAAAAGACACCCCAAGTGACCTTTTAGTCTTGACCAAAAATTAGGGACACACCAATTAGAATCATGACAAGATCATTTATGCATTGAAGAATGTGAAGATTAACCAAAAAAATATGCCATTCATAGGGCTTGTGGACACAAAATAGGACCAATTAAGCTATAAGAACAAGGCAAGCCAAAACATGTGTGAAAATGTAATGGTATGCATTTTACTACACTACAAGTGGTATCCAAATAATCCTTTGGATGTGGATCACATATTTTACTACCAATTCACCCTCTTACAACATCTCTTTGATTGGGAGAGGTCTTTGTGTTATACTTCCAATAATCTACTATTAAGGATCTCAAGGCTTGAGAAATTATTTTATCTTTCTGTGGCACTCTACCTGAGAACTCCCATTACTCATTTCTTTTTGGATCCTCCACTCTTTCACACCTTCCTTTGGCTCTCATTATATATGATCTAATTATTTTCAAATACTTACTTGTCTTTGTAAGGTTCACCTTGTTCCTTGTTTGACTACTTAATAGTGTTCTTGTCATCACATGTCATGTGGCACAACTATCCTTCGTGCATGAGGTAGAAACCATGCTCTCATATGAAATCATCATGTTCTTTACAATAAAATTTTCACTTGAGTCATTCAGAAATCTTATCCCAAGAGCCTTCATGGTGGGCCTAAATTTGAGTTGCCTCATCGTTTCAACAAATAGTTGGCATCTTCCACCCTCACTTAGCTTTTCAAAAAATAAGTTGCATTTCCTATGTGCATATATTTGACATGAACATTTTGGAAACTTATTAGGCATCCATTTCAAAATATTGGAATCAATATCAATAAAAAAATTAGGTTTTCTATGCAAAACTCTAGGAGGATTTCTCAAATGTAAATTTTTGTCAACATTGGGAATGCCAACAACATTGGGGATAGATCGCGTACCTTCAATCAGAGGTGCAATGGATGACATACCTTGAGATTGACATGTAAATGATGTAAGTACCTCCAACTTGAGATGTCATTTGTGGAGTTCCTTCAAATAGAGATGTGTTTCCTAATGTACTTTCAAAACATAATATTTTTGATGGTGTGTCTTCAACTGAAGGTGTGATTTATGATGTACTTGGAAAACCAAATGTTGGTGCTGGTGTGTCTTCAACTGGAGATGTGATTTCTAATGTAATTGGAAAATGACATGTTTATTCTAGTGTGTCTTCAACTAGGGATGTGCATTCAACTTCAACTATGCTTGATGATGTGCCCCAAACTTTGAGATCCATTTGTGTCCTTCCATGAATTTTGTTCATTCGTGCCCTTTTTTTTCCTCCGATTGGACACCTCTCTTAGATTGCATAATAATTTATGGCTGTATGGGTTACAATTCCTTTGCTTCACAAGCTACAATTTTTTATTCTCTTTTGCTTGCATTTTTAACTGCACTTTCTTCTGGTGTTAGAGCCTTTGGTGATTTCCTCAGCATGAAGTTGAATACTACATGTTCACAAACACACATAAAACATAAGTAATAGGTTTTCTGAAACATATTCATATCACTAATACATTGCATTTTATGAACCACACCAAATAATTTTATGAAAGAAGGCAATGAACTATTTGGAATTATCAAAAATGTCTATTCTAGAACATTTATCATACATATGTCTACCTCCATACTAGAAGAAAAGTACTTGTAATGCATTTTTCAAACATATCCATAGTTTTGATGCATCTGGTGAAAATGAATTTTTTCAAACATATGTGCATCCATCTAATTCAATGTTGAATTCTATGTGCAACAATGAAGATTAATAAAACCATCAAATGAATGGTCTAAAAATTGTCAAAACAAAACAAAAAAACTCAATATAAACATTTATCTAAAATGAAAGAGTGAATTCCACTAGCCATGTTGGAAATGGACTACTATAAGCAATTCAAAAATAATTCATAAGAACAATTGTGTTAATTTGATGTCATTTATATAAGATTAAATTATGCCATGTTTTATAATTTTTTCTTCAAACTCATAAAAATGAAACTTTTTTATGAAAATATCATCTAATTCAAAGTTGAATTCTATGTCCAGTTGTTATGATTAATAAAATCATTAAACTGATTTAGTTGATATTGTCAAAAGAAAAAAAATATACTAAATATAAACATTTCAATATTACCAAAATGAATATATTACCTGAGATAGTGTAAAATGATGTAGAAACTTCAAAATTTCTTCTTCTACATTGTTTATCATGCAAATTGGTCGTAAAAAGGTGATGGATCAAGCATATATTGGTACAAGAGGGATTCCATTGCATATAAAAGGCATTTTTGAGTCAGATAAAGCACTAAACCAAACAAATGCAAAATCATGTGGGCATAAATCATAAGGTCAACCCCTATGTTACTAGTTAAAGGTATAACACATTTGGCACTTAGCAAATGTATTGCTTTGAAATTTTTTCACAATATAGAGAGGAAGGGAGTGAGACTTGAGATAGAGGGAGATGGGATAAGAATGAGAGAGATTAGTCTAGGTAGTGTGGTAGGGACTGATACCTAAGAGTGATAGAGACTTGAGAGGGATAGAGAGTTATCCATGTAGGGTAGGGGGAAAGACTTGAAAAGGGGAGAGGGGTTGGGAGCGATGAGACCTGATAGATACAAAAATACCAAAGGGGGAGAGAGAGTGGGAGTGTAGGAGAGGGATTTGGAGTGAAATATATTTTTTTAGGTAGGGCAAGAGGTATGTGAGACCTGACAAAGAGGGACTGTGAGAGAGGGTATTGGAGTGAGACAAATTAGTATAGGTATCAAGGGAGGGAGTGAGATATGATAGAGAGAAAGAATTGAGAGGGAGAGAGAGAGTTATTCAATTAGGGTGGAGGAGAGGACTTGAGAGAGGGAATGCAAGAGAGAGGGAGTGGTAGATAGAGGGATGGGAGACCTAAAACCTCAACTCTAAACCCTTAAAATCTCTACCCTCTACCATCTACTCTCTACCCTCATTCCTCAACCCTCAAACCTTAGCCCTTAAACCATAAACCCTCAACCCTTAAACCCTTAAGACCTCAACCATAAACCCTAAATCCTAAACCCTCTACCCTTAACCCTTAAACCTTAAAACCTTAAAATTTCTACCCTCTACCCTTAACCCTTTACCCTCTACCCTAAAACCCTAAAACCCCTCGCTCTACCCTCTACCCTCTACTCTCTACCCTAAACCCTAAACCCTCTACCCTTAAACTTAAACCCTTAAACCCTAAAACTTTAGAACCCTCAACCCCCCTCTCTCTCTGAACCCAACACCCTCTACCCTTAAACCCTAAACCCTAAACCCTAAACATAAAACCCTTAAACCCTCTACCCTCTACCCTTAACCCTTAAAACCTAAACCCTTAAACCCTCAACCCTTAAACCATAAACCATAAAACCTAAAAATTTGAACCCTATACCCTTAAATCATAAACCCTAAACCCTAAACCTGAAACCCTTAAACCCTTAAACCTAAACCCTTAAACCCTCTACCATCTACCCTTCATCGTCTACCCTCTAACCTCAACCCCCTCTCTATCTCTCAGATCTATACCCTCTACCTTTAAACAATAAATTGTAATCGCTAAACCCTAAACCCTAAACTCTCCTCCCTTAACCCTTAAACCATATACCCTCTACCCTTAATCCTCTACCGTCCACCCTCCACCCTCAATCCTCTACCCTCAAACCTCAATCCTTAAACCGTAAAACCCTTAATTCCTCAACCCCGCCTCTCTCTCTCTCAACCATACAACCTATACACTTAAACTGTAAACCATAATCCCTAAACCCCAAACCTTAAACCCTATACCTTTAACCTTTAACCCTTAATCCCTAAACCCTAAAATGTAAACCCTAAACCCTAAACCGTATACCCTTAACCCTTAAAACCTAAACCCTTAAACCGTCTACCCTCTGCCCTTAACACTCTACCCTCTACCATCTGCCCTCTACCCTAAAACCCTTAACCCCCTCTCTCTCCACTCTCTACCCTTAACCCTCAACACTTAAACACTTAAACCCATAAACCCTCAACCCCCCTCTCTCTCTCAACCCTACACCCTCTACCATTAAACTGTAAACCCTAAACCCTAAACCCTTAAAACCATAAACCCTAAACACTAAACAATTAAACCCTTTATCCTCTACCATTAACCCTCAACCCTCTACCCTCTACCCTTAAAATCTAAAGCCTTAAACCCTCAACCCTTAACAATAAACCCTAAACCCTAAACCCTCAACCTTCTCTCCATGTTTATGCTCTACCCTATACTCTCTACCCTCAACCCTCTACCTTGAAACCTCAATCCCCCTCTCTCTATCTCTCTCTCAACCTTGCAACCTCTACCCTTAAAATGATAAGTTGTAATCCCTAAACACAAAACCTAAACCATAAACCCTCTACCCCTGACCATTAAACCCTAAATCCTTAAATCATCTCTACCCTCTACCCTCTACCCTCTACCCTAAAACCCTCAACCCTCTCTCTCTCTACCTTCTAGCCTCTATTCTCTACCCTCAAACCTCAACCCTTAAACCATAAAACCCTCAACCCCCCTCTCTGTCTCAACCCTACACCCTCTACCCAAAAACTGTAAACCATAATTCCTAAACCCTAAACCCTAAACCCTATAACCTTAATCATTAATACCTAAACGCTAAACCATGTACCCTGTACCCTCAACCCTCAACCCTTAAACCCTAAAAGTCTCAACCCTCAACCCTCAACCCTCAACCCTCAACCCTCAACCCTCAACCCTTAAATCCTCAACCCTTAAACCATAAACACTCAACCCTCAACCCTAAACCCTCAAATCTCTACCCTAATCCCTCAATCCTCAACCCTTGTTCCCTAAACCCTTAAACCCTCAACCCTCAACCCTAAACCCTCAACCCTCAACCCTCAACCCTTAAACCCTAAACCCTTTACCCTAAACCCTAAAACCTAGACACTCTACATTCTACCCTCTATCCTCTACCCTTAACCCTTAAACCCTCTATGCTCTACCCTCAACCATAAACACTAAACCCTCTCTCTCTCTCCAGTATCTCCCTCCTACCCCTTCTCCCACTCTTAGATCTCTCTCTCTCTCAATCACTCCCTCTACCCTTAACCCTTAAACCCTTTACCTTCTACCCTTAACCATCTACCCTCTATCCTCTACCCTCTACCCTCTACCCTCTACCCTAAACCCTTCCCCTCTCTCTCTCTACCCTAAACCATCAACCCTATAGGCCCTCAACCCTATGCCCTCAATTATCAACCCTCTAACCTAAACATTGGATCCTCAACCTTCATCTATCTTTGTCCCTCCCTCCTCTTCTCTCCTCTCTATCTCAGTTATCCCTCCATTCCTTCCTATCTAACCTATACCCTCAACCCTTAAACACTTAAACACTCAACACTCAACCATCAACCCTTAAACACTAAACCCTTCAACCCTCAACCCTCTACCCTCAAACTTAATCCCTCAACCTTATACCCTCAACCATATTTCTCTCTATCAATCCCTCTCTATCTCTTAGTCTCTCCCTCCTACCTGGGAGATGGGGAGAGAGAGGGGGAGAGAGAGAGGGGGACAGGGATGGGGATGGGGAGAGAGATAGAGGGAGTGAGAGATAAAGGGATAGATAGAGGGATGGAGAGAGAGAGAGAGGGGGAGTGGGAGAGAGAGAGAGACCCAAGAGATAGAGAGGGGGTAGGACAGAGAGACCTAAGAAAGGGTGGGAGGCAGAGACCTAAGAGAGGGAGAGGGGGTATGAGGGAGAGGGGGTGGGAGGGAGAGATCTAAGAAAGGGTGGGATGGAGATACTTGAGGGAGAGGGAGAGGGAGACAAAGTGGGAGAGAGGGGGTGGAAGGGGGAAACTTGAGAGAGTAGGATAGGGAGGGAGTGGGAGATAGAGGGATGCAAAAGATAGAAGGAGTGAGAGAGAGATACTTTCGAGTGGGAGAGGGTGTGGGAAGGATAGGGATTTCTTGAGATAGAGGGATGTAAGAGAGATGGAGGGAGTGAGAGAGAGAGAGGGGGGTGTGGGGAGATAAATAAGAGAGAGGGAGAGAGAGATAGGGAGGAGGTGTGAGGGAGATGCCTAAGAGAGAGGGAGAGAGAGGGAGTGAGAGAGAGATGGCATGGGAGTGAGTGAGAGAGGGAGAGAGAGGGAGGGAGAGAGAGGCCTAAGAGATATTGGGAGAGATAGAGGGAGTGAGAGAGGTACCTAGGAGAGAGATAGGGAGAGGTGGTGGGAGGGAGATAATTGAGAGAGATGGAGAGGGGGAGGGAGAGGGATAGAGATAGAGGGAGTGGGAGAGTGAGGTATTGGGAGAGAAATAGAGGGATTGATTGTGAGAGGGAGAGGCGGTAGGAGGGAAGACTAGAAAAATAAAGAGAGGGAGATGGGTAGGAGGGAGATACTTGAGAGAGAGGGAGAGGGAGAGGGGGTGGGAGGGAGAGAAAAATGAGAGAGGGGGAGAGATAGAGTGGGAGAGAGATAGAGGGAGTGAGGGAGAGAGAGAGGGAGAGACTTGAGAGAGAGAGAGGGGGTAGGAGGGAGATACTTGAGATAGAGATAGAGGGAGAGGAGGTGGGAGAGAGAGATCTAAGAGAGAGGTAGAGCAATAGGAGTGAGAGAGAGGGGTGGGAGAGAGAGATAGAGTGTGTGTGTGTGTGTGTGTGTGTGTGTGTGTGTGTTTGTATGTGTGTGAGAGAGAGAGAAGGGGGGAGGGATATAGATGAGAGAGAGTGAGAGAGAGAGAGGGAGAGAGATAGAGGGAGTCAAAGAGAGAGGGAGTCAGAGATTGATAGAGGGAGTGAGTGAGAGAACTAAGAGAGGGAGAGGGGATAGGAGGGAGATACTTGAGAATGAGGTTGAGAGAGAAAGATAACAACCTAAAGAGGAAAATGGAGTGAGAGATAAAAATACTAGAGGGGGAGAGAGAGGGAGTGACAAAGGGGGTTGGAGTGAGAGATTTATATAGGTAGGGTGGGATGGAATGATACTTGAGAGAGGGGATTGGAGTGAGAGAGAGTAGTCTAGGTAGAATGGGAGGGAGTGAGACCTGAGAGAGATAGAGACTTCAAAGGGATAGAGAGTTATCTAGTTAGGGTAAAAAGATAGATAGCATATAAAGGGTAAAACCTCAACTATCCATCTATGATCATAAACTACACACTCTTAGCATTATCAGAGTGGTTGACCAAAGAGAGGGGAAAGTTACATTTTGTTCACAGCAAGTCATTTGGTGAGTGCCAAATTTGGCACTCACCAAATGACCTACTTTCGACAAGTGAATTGACATGATTTTCCAAATTTCCTCATATTTTAATTTGTGCTCACCATCACATTTGCACATCTTTCAATGCAAGTTTATAAAAAAATCGTGATACTGTTAACCTTTCTCTTAGCTATCTAACTATATAATTCATTTTTTTCTTTGATTCAATTAACCTTTTGATCCATAGATTCTATTGTAAATGCCTCCAACATGTGCTATTTTTAGGATAGATTTTTACTCGGTCATCAAAACATGAAACAAATTAATTTTTTTTAAACTAGACTCCATTC
The DNA here is from genome assembly GCA_007115665.2 of Sequoiadendron giganteum. Lineage (NCBI taxonomy): Eukaryota > Viridiplantae > Streptophyta > Pinopsida > Cupressales > Cupressaceae > Sequoiadendron > Sequoiadendron giganteum. The sequence continues at coordinate 571,109,984 of CM021101.1, forward strand.
TATGCATGATAAAAAAAAATCAATTTTTGATTAGTTTTCAAAAAAATTAAGAGGGAGCACGCTCAAAGTTTATCTTTTCAAGATGCGTAAAAATTCAAAATTTGTAAAAGATTATATGTTCAATAAAAAATTTATCCGAGTTAGGATAAACTACATGCTGTTAGCTAATTTCCCAATGTTTGGATTTTTGAAATTCTAAAAAAAGGTTAATAAAAAAAGGGGGAGCCCTTAGGCGCTATGCTATGTTTTTGATAAAAAAATAGGACTTGTTCCCCCCCCCCCCCTTTTGAGGCCCTTAATCTTCATTAATTTTAAAAACAATTAGTAGCTTAGAAACAAGATTCAGAGCACTTCAACTTTTGTTCTTGCTGCATCTTGAAATTTTGATCAAAACTATCTTCATTTTCTTGTACAAATCAGATTTTGTTGATTTAAGAAAAAAAGTGGCATCTGAAGAGCCAAAATTGTGTCACAAATCCATGCACTTACCCATCTATAACAAGTCTTATTTTTCTTCTTTGTATCTTTTTGGCAGTGAGCCATTTGGTTTGTAGCCTTGTGGATAGTGAGTACTTATTCTAGGCAGTGAGCCTCATTTCAGGCATTGATCCTTTTGTAATCAGTTTTGATATTCTCTATAGTGTGAATTAATCTTCACCATAGTTTTTCTCTCATTGGGTTTTCCATGTAAATCTGGTGTTATTATGTTTTATGCATTGGAATTTAATGGTTAATCACTTAATAAGATTATGTGTTAGTTCTAGGAATTGAATTTAGGGTTATAATCTATGACAACTAATTCACGCCCCCCTCTCAGTTGTCTTATCCAACAATATAAGCCTAAAACTAGATCTCACAAAGGTACTAGCAATGGGACACTAGGTCATGAAGCTCATAAATTTATTATTAATTTCAAAACACTTTAGTGATCATACAAGGAATAGAAAATAGATCACATTCATAAGAACACAAATAATTTGTAAGCACGTAACCAAAAATAGTACAACAAAGATAGAGATAGAGTTGTGATCCAAATTATAGCCAAAAGTGACCAGACAAGGTCGTTGGATGCTTTAGAATAGTAGGTTAATTTTACTAGTTTTAAAATCTAGATATGTTCTATAGTGTTTGAGGATCTTAATCTATAATTTTTTAAGTTTAATGATAGCCATATTTTTTAGAAATGCATAGAATTTCATTTTTTTGCAATCTAGAAAATACAATTTTGTAAGTAATTTCAGATTTTTTTAATAATACAATGTCATCCAAATGTAATTTTTGGATTGAAAAATACAATAATCAACAAACTGTAATTTGAAAAATCTAGAAATTGCAATTTTTTAATCTTTATGAGATGACAACAACAATGTAACTTTCCACTTTTTCAATAACACATGCATGGATAAATCAAAAATTCAAACAATTTTAGACTATTTTTAGAGCCTATGATGTCCTAATGAAGATTTTTTTTAGTGTAATTATGAACTACATCTACCTTGCAACAACTAAAATTAACCCTTTTTCTCTTTTGAATAGAAAATGGTATGTGAACTTTGAATTTTTTGATGCTTTTTATCAAGAAATATGTATGCATAAATGATGAATTCACACAACCTAAGATTGTACTCATATTTTATAATATTATGCTTCAAATTTTATAAGATTTTAAAGTGTAGAAACATCAAACTTCATGAAAATGTGATAACATATAAAAAGGGATCTAGGGCCTAAATCAAACTTGTTCCAACTTGACAAGGTAAAGGACTAAAATTTATCTCAAGGACCCGCTTGGCCACTAACATCAATAGAAGAGACAAAATGGTGGATCATGGTTTTGTTAATTTGTTAATATGATGTTTTGATAACTTAATTGATAGTGAATTGACATAATTTGACAATTAAATGAAGTTCCTTTTTCAACTAAACTAATTGATATGATTTCTAGAAAATATAGAACAAATAAATATAAACAAAGATCAAAATAGTAGAGGGAAGGCACACAAGATCTTTTCATTTAAATTTGGATTTGATCTAGATAGATAAGTTCATTAGGCACCCTAGATTGGGAAATAATTATTTGAAAACAAACTTCAATCTCCTACTGCTCCCTATCTATGGGTTCTTCTTCTTTGGGCTCATTGTCAAAACTTTGATTGTCACTGATAAAATTCACTTTCCATAATTTTTTTCTTGTAGGACTTCAATTCTTGAGTGCAAAATTTGGTCTTCAATCTTCCCACAATTCATTTCAAACCTATAACCCACACACACAAAATAGGGGGGAGGGTTGTGTTGTATATGGGCTTGCCTAAATCAAACCCGGTTTTGGCATTTTTTACCTCCATAATGACTATGATGTAAAAGAGAGCTTACCCTCACTCGAGTGGACGATAGATGATAAAAAAATGATAAATTGAAAATTTTTGCGACTCATCGCTCATATTTTCATTCCTTGATGGACTACAGTCAATATACTCATCACCATCAAGGAGAAATTTATTCTTGATTTGAAGTCGTAAAAGTGTTAGTACTCACAAAAAGAATAGACATAAAACATGAACAAACTCACATGAAAACATGATGCATTGCTAAAATTATGCTTGACCAAAATAATGTTGTAATTCTACTAATTCTACTCTTGATTACTCAATTTCTCAATTAATTTCCTTGGTGTTTTTCTTTTCAAAATTGGGCTAGCTTGTTAGGATTAAAATTATGAAATGACTTGTATTTATATTCAATTCTTTAATTTCCCAAAAATACAATACTGATGGCTGGAAAATCGTTTTGGAATTTCAAATATTAAAAATTTCAACACCAACATATTTCAAATTTAGCTAAAATAGTCCAAATAAGGGTGTTGGGCATCCTAGCCTAGACCTACCCTTTTGGGACCTTAATTAATAAAAACTTATCATTAAATGTTTATTTTCATTTCCACTTCCATTTTTTTAATATCATTAGAGGAGGAAAAATTTAAATGCATAATTAGCTTCAAGTATATAGGGGAAGCTATACCTAGTATGAAATTGTCAAGGGTGACAATATTCTATGCTACACTTACTACGTTCAGATGGGTTGTATTATCTAGATAGTGGTAACTTTGTCTCTAGTATCATATGGATGATGTTGATCATGTTCTACTCCCAATGAAACACATAAAAATGTGGAACCTAATACTTAATGTATGAAATCTAGGATCAATTTGTGTGTGTGGCCTTTTCCTAGGGTTTCATTATGATGGAGATCAATAAGGTGATTAGATTGACATTAAACCATGAAGGTGAGACAATTAGACCTAGATCTAAATATTTTTGAGTCTTGGAATGGATTGTAATTTATTTTCCTTGATTATTCTAATTAGACTATGTGCCCTAATATGAAAATTCAAGTTTTTCCAATTGATAAACTATAACATAAATTTGCAAGTAGATCTGAGAAGGGAAGAATACTAAGTACCTGCCCTGTACATTTGAATTTACTCACTATAAGAGGATATAGAAATCCAAGGGAATCTTTGTCCTTGTAGGGTTATTCCAGATCTATTTTCACAATCCTGTGATGCTAGATCTAAGACTCATTTTGACCTAAACACTTTTCAAATCACTATTAGATAATTCTATAGGTGAGTTTCTGTGAGTTGACAAGGTGTAGGTATTTTAATGCAACAATGGATAAATGATATTTAAAATTATTTCAGTCATCTCCAAAACTAAAAATTAAACATTCAAAGAGAGAGAGGAAGGTTTGTGCCATTTAGGGGCTTTCCATAGTTAAACCTTTTGTTAGTGTTTCCACTTCCACGATGGAAATGCCAATGATAGGAAGGAATGATGAATCAAAAAAGTGTTATGTAACTCACCACCCTTTAATGGCTTAGTTGAAGTCATGCACATCACCTCAAGGTCTTGTATTTTGTTTTCTTGATTTAATGGATACCTACAACAAGGGTTAAGCTTGACAAACAATGATAAAATGAACATTCACAAATTGACATTTGATTTCACATGATGATTGGATCTTGAGTTTCTGTAATAAATCACTGAAATATTGATCTTGCCTTGCTCTTGGAAATAATTATTACTCTTAACAGTACCCTCTTGCTTGTTATATTTACAATGATGTAATAACTAGGTATTTATATGTAATTATGCTAATTTCCCAAAAAATAGATCTTGATAGTTGACATTGAAAACTTGAATTTCAAATATTAAAATTTCAACACCAACATATTCAAATTTTTAGCCCAAAAAAAAAGGGGATAAAGCTTCCCAAGGGTGTCCCAAACCTAGCCTTATTTTCTAGAGATTTAGGTGTTCGGGTAAAAAAATTAAATAAATGAATTTTTTCTATTCTTCTAATTTGTTAGAATATGGTAAAAATGGGCCTTAAAATGCACAAATTTAGGAAATTAGGGAGTCAATTTGGCTCAATAATTGAGGGGGAGAAAAACATAGTGTGAAATTGTCAAGGGTGAAAATTTTCAATGCTACAACCATTCCTTTCTCATGCAACATATGTAAATATTATTGCCAATAGTGGAATATGACCTTAGAGGCATGATGTTTTTCTCCCCTAAATATGTTCAAGCTAGTGTCTTTTCTCTTCCTAAGTTTGAGAGCTCTATGATACCATGCACCCTATCTCCTACTATAGAGGTTTTAGGGGAATATGATTTAAATAATGTTGAAGATTTCTCTCAAAAGATATTGATTTACATATTACTTAGATTGTGGTATTAGTTTCATGATCTAAAGTACCAAAGAGAAAATATAATTAATCCCTATACCAAAGGATTCTTTGTGGTTGTTTTGTTCTAATATCAAATTTGAATTTATTTTTTGATGGTTGTTCATGGCTCTAGAGCTAACACACCTTATGTATAGATTACCTGATTCACTCTTTTTATCCTCTCACTAAATCCTTCGATAATTTATAGATTCAAATTTATCGCCTTAATCATTCTCTTCATTTATGGCCTAATTTCTATGAAGGAAACAAAAAATATGTGGGTTATTTTATTATCGTGGATCAAGAGACTACTATTTTCTCTTACAAATCCTATTCTTGAATCCTTTTGGAGTTAGATTTTTACAAGCCCTTTTTATGGAGGTTATTTCATAATTGGATGAACATTCTTAGAGTAATATTTCAAATTATCAATGAATCATCTTTAGTTGTAGGTGGTACTTTTCCATAGGATATTTGGTATTAAATTTCATGCACCACAAGCTCTCCAAATATTCATCATGGTGGAATAATTATCTATTGTAGTGTAGAATAAAGTATCCCATTTTCACACTTAATTTGGGAATAATTAATATTAAAATGAGCTTAAGTTTACCTTCATTTAGTGTTGTAATGTTTTTTACATATACACATTATGTTTAGGGCCCTTTTGAACTAAATGGACTTAATGGTGCCTTATTTAGGGTATTTTAAAGTGTATCTTTACACTTTCACACTAATATAGGGCTTTATTAATTAATTGAGGTTAATTTTCCCCTTTAATTCAAATCCAAGCCTAATTGATTATAGATTTCGAGGGATGAAACCCAACATTCATAAATCATATTACACAACACTTAATTTTATAAGGTCTGTGTCCTAGGTTAGTGACCTAGGACCCATTCACCACCTAAAAAACAGGTCATCACTAAGTCCTAGGACCCTATTTTCACATAATATTTCACAATCCTTGATGTCTGTACTAGCTAAGTGAGCTAGGACCCATTTTCCACATGACAAATGGGTCCTCAATTAGACCTAGGGACCCCCTAGGAATATGTTTTTGGTGGTATTTTAATGATTTCAAATCCTATATTGATGTTAGGTTGTGTTATTTTAATTTCAGGAATTAAACATAAGATATGTAGAAATAGAGGGTCATTGTTTCACCGAGAAGATTTCGTGCAAGTTAAGAGCATTCAAGCTAGAGCATTTATAAGTAATTCAATGGAAGATTTATAGAATTTTATTGCAGAAATCAAGATCCATTTCTTTATGACAAATGCATAGTGTATCATGCATGTTGTTGAGCTAATATATTGATTTAGCATTGAAGATCAATTCAAGCATATTCAAGCATTTTGTCTAATCAAAGTTTATTATCAAGATATACATTATTTGAGGCCACTTCATGCTAGATTTTAGATTTATCCTAGGTCTCAACTAAGGCATAGTGAATTGTGACATTGCATTTTTTTCATTCATCATTCCATTATGCATTATTCAATTTCAATCTTTAATTACCAAAACGGGGTTCAACCAAGAGAAACCCCTAACCCCTAACAAACAACATTTTCTCTCCTTTGATGTGTGATTGCATGTTTTAGGTTGAAGATCATCTAGAGAGAAAAAGTGCAAAATTTGCAAAATTATCAAAGTTGTCACCTTTCATGCAAAAATCACGAAAATTGAGCTACATGATTTATTTCTAGCTTTTTGACAATATCTAACTAGGATCTAGGAGTGTAGACACTGAAGTACAAAATCAAAAAAATGATTTTCTAAAACCCTAGCTAGAACCCATTCACTGTAGGGCGAATGAGTCCTCAACAAGGCATAAAAAAACACTTTTTGCAATAGGTACACAACATATGATCCTCTTAAAACCTTCCTTTTGATTGCTATATTAGTTAGGTTTCATTTTTTATATTCATTTTCACATTATAACCCTCATAATTGAATGAAATGCTAGTGAATTTAGGTTCATCATTTTGGTCTCATTATGGTGAACCCAACCTTGTACATCAAAATTCTAAAAATGGGAGTCCACTAAAACTATAGATCTAGGATTTTCATTAGCTTGAATTGAATTGCACTAGTTCACATTTCAACTAGGGTTTTCAAAAATGCATTATTTTGTGTTGCATTTTAGGTGTAAACTTGTATTTTGTATTCATTTTGAATCTAAAAATTTAACAAAAATCATATAATGTTAGATTGAATTTGCATAGTGTTTTCATATTAGTGTAATTTTCATCATTCATATTCAAAAATTGGATGAAAATTTTATTTCAAAAAGTGTCACATACCTTATATTTTCTTTGTCGTTGGACTTGCATTTCAACATCAAATTCTAGAAAATATTGGTACAAAAGTTATAGTTTGAAACCTAAAATAGAAAACACATCTAATAACTTTGAAATAGCATCTTTCAAATATTAAAAAACTTGTACCAATACCCATTCACCATAGGAATAATGAGTCCCTATTAGGGTTACAAAGGAAAAATGTTTCCATAGTTCCTAAGCTTCAATATTAGATTTAGAGTTTCTCGAAAAGGCATACCAGGACCCATTCGCCACTGGGTGAATGAGTTCTTGGAGGCCTACAAAAGAAAAATTTAATGAGCTTTTTGGTGATTTTATGCATTTCCTAGGCTTGTTGGTAACCTATAGTATCAGTTTGGAATTTTTTAGAAACTTTTGTTTTATGCATCTAGGTCAAATCATCCATTTAGTGTAGAGATTTTTTTGAATCATTCCAAAATTATTTCAGTATTAAAAATCTTCAGATTTTTTAGACATTTGTTTACATTTTTTAAGTGTTGCATAAGTTAGATAGCTTACTTTTTAATGTTATCACATTTCCTTTTAAGATATGTGTTTTTTATATGGTTAAGAATGGATTACATAAGTACAAAATCCCCTCTTATGAGTTCAATTTAGAGAACAAAATGAGGTCTTTAAAAAACATGTTAGCCATCCTTCCACTATCTTTTCTAGTTATGATAATATCTTAGAGCAAGCGAATCAAACCATTAAAACAATAATTAATAATATCACCTTGCCTATCCCTCACCCAAACCCACCTATCTCTCCCATTTGTGACAATGAAATGATACAACAGGATACAAGCATAGGTAATCACCAAAACCCTAATTGTTCTTCTCCCAATACCTCTCTTATTGGTGAAAGAATATAACATCATTGAGAATCATAAAGTTCTTGTTTGTATTTATCCTCCTCCCACTTGGGAAGATATTATGAGACAAGAGTATGATATCATTGAAACATTCCTTAATATTATATTACCTAGTCTCCATTCATCTCCCAACACCTCCCCTACTTGTGAGAATACTTTAGTGAAAGAAGATACAATCATGGAAAAATATGAAAATCACATTTGTGAAGAGGACGTATTGATGTTCAGAGATCAAATGATTGAGATCTATGACAATCCTACCTCTCCTACTTGGGATTACATAATAGGACATGGGGATGTAGTTGTAGATAACCATGACAATAAAATTTGTTCTTCCCCTAATATCTCTCCTAGATGCAAATAATATAGTTTTGTGTTAGAAGATACACTTATTGAGAGTCATGAGAATATTGTCTCCCAATTTATTAATGCTTATACCATTTGGAAAGATCTATTTGAACAAAAAAAAATTCAAATCATTGGTAAGCATGAAAATCATAGTTGTTCTTCTCTCGACGCCTCCCCTATTGGTGATGAAGTTACTTTACAAAATATAACCATGGAATGTGATGAGCCTCTTGTTTTCTCCTCTCCTAAAATCTCTCCTACTAGGGTGGATATTAGGGAAAAAGAGAATGAGACCTTAGATAAAAAGGATGAAATCATGGACAATTATAACAATAAAATTGGGCCTTCCCCTAATATCTCTACTATTGGTAAAGGAGATATATTGATGTTAGAAAATATAATCGATGAGAGTCATGAGAATCCTATTTATCTCTATCCCCCTAGGTAAAACATTATTAAACAAGATAATGCCATAATCTATAAGAAATAAAATCTAACCATTGATAACTCCCTTACTTGTTATGTCATTTTAGAAGAAACGACCTTTGAATTCCATGAATATATAGATTCTAGCTCTCCTAAAAACTTTCCTACTAGGGAAGATATCATGGTGCAAGAAAATGAGAACATTGACAATGGTAATTCTTTAGATGACGATGATGAAGTGACCTTAGACTCCCCTTAACTAAGAAACCATGAAAATAAAGATAAATATGTTGAGGTAATGAACATTAGGACTCCCTCGAGTCCTCTAATCCTTATACCTCCTAAAAATTCTTTAATTATTGGACCACCTAAGCCTCAACTTATAATTTATCCACCCTCACATCAACCAAAAGTTCAAAAAAACCCGTGCTTATCTTAGAACCACCTAAAAGGAAACTTGATAATGATAACGTTTCATAGAAACTGAGTTACAATATCGTTGCCCATACATATAACACTTGAAAGAATCTGCAACCAAGACAAAAACTCCAACATCCATCCCATTGCCTCAACCTATCTTTCCTATTACTCCTTGTTTGCCTTTGTAAATCAGGGTAAAAATATAGGTTAAGGTAATAAAGCATATAAAATCTAACCCTAAGACCATAACCAAGCAATATATCACAAATAAGAATAAAAACATGAAATATAAAGTAATGTCACCATAAAGTATTCATGCCATTATTTCTTCACCTCCATCTCCCTTCTCCATATTTCTTAAATGTACTTGATGCCCTCAAATTTTGAGTATGCACTAGTAGCCTATGCCAATAACTTAGAAAAATATTGAAGATAATTGTCTCACTAACAACATGTACTTGCACATGAACTAGATTGTGTGAAAATGTGAAGTATGGGTGTCTTTTATAGAAAATACAAATTTAAATGAAGGGTTGAGATTCAATGTCAATAAAATATGTCAATCACTAGCCAAGAATGAAATTTTTAGTATGGAATAGGGGTAGGGAAAAATTAGGGAAAAGATATAAATGAATGGCCAATATTGAAATATAAAATAACTCAATCAAGGGCTAACATTGAATTAGAAAAGAGGAGATAATGTTGGCATGGATAATGAGTTTGGCAGAAAAAAAGAGGTTGCTAGAAGAATTCAAAATAATTATAAAATAATTTATTTTGAGAGGGAAATGCATAATTAAATAATAGAATAATTATTTAATTATAGAAGACATAAGACAATTGACTTTTTCATTAAATAACTATTTAGTTCAAAAGTGGGAATTAAATAATTGAATAATAGAGACACTATTTAATTAAAGAAGACATGTGACAATTTGGTTTTTTTAATTAAATAATAATTTGATTCAAAATGGGAAGAAGATGAAAAATTAGTAAGCAATTAAATAAATAAAATTTATTTAATTTAATGACAAAAAGGACTAGTGAATAATTAAATAATTGAATAACTATTTAATTATAGTAGAAAGTGGTGAATAATTAAATAAATAAAATTTATTTAAGTTATCAAAATAGGGAATAGAAGATAGCAATGAACTAATTAAATAATTAAAATTATTTAATTAATAGAAGACTTATGACTTTAGACAATGATTACATAATTTTTTAGTTATCATGAGTGAAGGAGGTATTGATGGATAAAATATAGTTCACAAGCCTAGGACAATTTTTAGTGTCTAAAGGCTTTATGAAGTGATAATGAGTATGATCTTGTTGAACTTAAAAATACTCCTGCTAAGATATCCTTATGGGACCTTTTTCAAGCCTCTCCTAGTTATCATAGCATCCTTCAAAGTGCTTTACAACAATTTCATACCCCTCCTAATGTGCAATCAAATGATGTTGCAACCAAATTCAAGTCGTAATTCTAGAAAAATTAGACATTACTTTCCATCAAGATGAGTTACCTTCATTAGAAGAGAAAAACCAAAATGAATCTTTCATGATAATAACACAAAAAAATTGAATTGGGATAAAGAAGACCCTTGTTGACAATGGCTTTTCCATTAAATGTGTAGCATAAACCTTTTGGACAAGATTAAATCACATAAAATCTAAATTCAACCTGACTCTTTATATATTCATGGGTTTGATAACTTAGGAAAACAACTGCTTGGAGTCATCATATTACCTATTAAAGTTGGAAAGGTTACATTAAAATTTTTGATCCATGTTATACCTAATGATCTCTCATAAAATCTCCTCTTAGGTAGACTATGGATTGATGAGATGAATGTGGTTCCTTCTACTCTTCATTGTAAAATGAAGTATGTATACAAAAAAAAAGTGTACACACTCGAAGCTGATATTAAGTCTTACAGTGCTTGACAACTTGAAAATGACAAGGAAAATTCTTTAAAAACACTAAAAACTATAAAAGTGTTGCACAAAGAAGAAAAAGATAAGTTTCCTAACCCCTTCATAATGTTATCGATGGATGATTTGGGATCATCATATTTCACACCTAAATGTTATGGGCAACCAAAGCTCATAATAAAAAAGTCTAAAAAAGGAATGGTAAAAGTGGTAATTTCGACACAAAAGTCAAATGCATCCACCTCGACCACTTTAGAAGAAGAAACAAATGACACAATTTTTTTTGATGAAGTTTATTATGAGCAATCACTAAATCCAAAATAAATGAAAAATCCTTATGGAAGAGTTTATGAACTTATGAAACAAATTGGTTATAGTGGAAAAGAATGTGGTCCTAGAGAGCAAGGTATCGGTGTCCCTATATAGCCTAATACACAAGAAATGACTAGTGGTCTTGGCTATTGTCCCTTGAAAGAAACAAAAAATCCTTCACTCAATATCAACACTCTTACAAAAGATTATTCTAAGCCAGCTTTAACATTAGTGGTCTTAGTTATTGTCCTTTGAAAGAAATAAAAGACATAGAGAAATCTTCGCTTAACATTAATTTCATCACACAAAGCAGTCCTAGGAGATGTCTTAGTAATGATTGGAGTTTGTTAAATTTTTCACCCTCCTTTCAAGGAGAGAAAAAAATCTCACAATCTAAAGAGTCTTGTGTAAACATGATACCTTATACTAAGCAAGAGATATCTTTGTCACAAAATACAAGAACATCTTCTACTATTGATCAAGAGAGTATCTTGTCGAGGCTCCTCCAAAATTATTTGATATCTCTCCATCCAAGAACATGAAATAAATTTTACTACAGGAATTCATTCTGTGCATATCATAGAGTTTATGGTCATTCTACTAATGAATGTAAGGCTTCAGGTAATAAAATTCAACATCTTAAGGATTGTGGTGCTCTTCCTTGTGGTGAAACACCTAGTCCCTCTAATGGATACTAATTTTCATGTTTCTCACCAATCATCTCAGCTCATCCTTGTCTTGCACTAAGTAGGGGAAAGGGGTTAGGAAGCCTTGTCCTTGTATGGCACTTGTTGTTGTCTCTCTTGGCTAGTTGACCACTTTCCATTATATATAAGAGAAATCTTGGGATGTGGATTGCATGCCTTAAGTTGGCTTGCATGTGACGTACTATGTTATCTTTAGTTGTAGACATGAAAATAATCTTAATCAATATCATGCATCTAAATTTGACTAATTAAAGTCAAATTCCTCTATTAATCAAATTTATTTATTTATTTGATTAATTCACTCAGGTGCATCATACTTGATTAAATAAATTAAATTATTTAACTAAATCCTAAAGGTCCTCTCATCTGTTTTGATAAATCAAATTGATTAAATCAAATGTCAAAACCCCTAAATCCCTTCAAGCTAATTAATCTGAATTAATTAACCCATAATCCTAATTACCCATCCTCTAGGTTTTGAATCAACCTAGGTCAAACCTAAATCCTTGACTAACCCACCCACTTGCACATGAAATTCATTTTATTTAATTATCTAATTACCCTTATTTTCCCTCACAAGGTATATTCCCAAGGAATATTCCTTCATTTACTCCACTTACTTGACTTTCTTGCCCAACCCATTTCCCTCCAAAATGTCTCAACCACATTCCTTTAATGACTTTTAAAAATAAATTAATCTCTCTTACACCTCTCAAATCCTCAACCACTTCCACATTCTCCAAAATGTGCTCATGCCTCCTCCACTAGCATGTTGACAAGTGGCACCTTGCCATTGGCTCATGTTTAATCCCACATTCCTCCCATATCTCCATATTTCAAGCCTTCAACCTATAAATACAAGGAACTTCTACTCCAAATACATCCACAATTTGAGTTCATCTTCCATTTTCATCTTCATCACTTGTATCTTGGCATTAATATCATTTAAAGCTTATCAAGGGTTGGGAAAGGGCTACTTTCCACATCAAAGTAACACCAATCCACTATGATATAGGTAAAACTCATGTTTATATGCTTTCTTTAGCTCTTTTTGTTGTTTTAATGTCTTATTTAGCATATTTAGCATGTTTGGATATTTCATAGGGATGCTTGTTCTTGTTTCCTTAATTTAACTAAATCTACTAACACTTGTTTTTTGTGGAGTGAAATGAGCTAGAGAAGCATCTACATCTAGTGCTAGAAGGAGGGATGGAATATAAAATCTATATTTTGTTCATATTTTAGATCAGTTCATGCAAAAAAAATATGACTGTAAAATCTCTATTTCTATTTATATAAGATCGATTCATGCATTAGATAAAGATGACTCTTTGTTTCTATCTTTTATTATGAGCTTTTTTTTATAGCATACCTCTTTTGAATCCAATCTCTAACATTGTTGGTTTATTTTTTCAGAAGTAGGTCCAATTTATAATTGTTAAATCATTCAAAACATTATTGACAAAGTCTCATGTATCACATACTTTTAGGTTTTTGAACAAGTTTCTTTTATATTTCTTCAGTACGACATAACTCATTCTTGGGTTTTTTTCTCATGGATTCAATACAAAAAGGAGTAAAAGGTTCTTGAGTTAATGAATCCATTCTTATTGCATATGCTCAAAAGTGTCTAAAGCCTTTGTCAATAAATCCATTATGTTCTAATGCTACCATTATTAAGGAAAATTGCCCCTTGCTTGAAGAAATCCATTTTCTCGATCTCTAGCTGCACCAAATGGATTATCACTTGGAAATTTAATGGATTAGATGACTCGGTTTCTCTTAAATGATTCAATTCATCACTTAATTAGTCGAATATTTGTTGAAAGCATGATGGCATATTCTCTGTCGCTGAATTTAATTTCTTTTTGGGTCCGTCTTTCGAACCATATTCACTACATTTATGATGGTGTTTACCATTAGATATTATATTGATTCCGAAAGTCATTAGTTTCTCAAAATTGATCTACTATTTGTATCATTGATTATAGAGTATTGTCCATTCTACTTACGAAGGATAAAAAAAATCCACTACGTTTCTTTGTTTAAAATCATTGTTAATATCAAAGCAATCAAAAGTCTATAGAAATCCATTCTACACATATCTTGCAATTCTTACAAGTCTTCTCCTTAAGGCATTCGATGACTAAAAAGTCTTGTTCTGATTTTATTGATTTGTTAATCTGAGAGAATTTGACTTCAATAATGCTAGATCTTTTTTATTTTATTTTAAATCCACGTTGTAGCATTTATAATGCTAATTACACTTCCCAATTTCCTTAGCTTGACAAAAAATTTAAAAACATTTATTCACTCGTATACTTGGTGGCACCAATTACAATTTGTAAAGGCGTTGAAAGAATATATGTTTTCTCAGTAGTGTTGTCTTCTCATCATCAATGGCATTTTTTTCTCATAGACAATACAACTTCTTTTTTTCAAGGTAGTAGATGCACATCATTCACCCAATTCATAGAATTCAAACATTCCCTCTGGCTCTTTTAGAGGAAGTGAAATGTGCATTTCTCAATCCTAGATCAGTGCATTTATCTCACATGCATACATTTTTTGTGTACACTTTCAAATTTATTCCAGCATATGTTGAAGGTTTAAGCAGGAAAGCACATGCTAGAAATAGAGTTATAACATTCGAGCAACGTAGGATATTTGCAAATCTTGATAGATTTGTTAAGGAACCGTAGGAGAGCAGGTAAATGCTTCAAAGTCAATAGTTTTTTGTTCCAAACACTATTCATTAGGAAGGAGAAATTGCACAACTTTTATTTTTGTCCTAGGGTCGTTGTGATATATTTAATCTAGTTTATGTTTTTATGCTTAACATGTTTCTTTCTGCAGCGTATATTATGATTTCTATATATTTGGAGTCATGCTTATTACTAGCAGAGATTTGGAATCATTGTGAGCACTAACTAACATTCATGTCTGGACAATACTCATAAATATACTGGTTGGGATAGTGATCACATTTAAATTTTCTTCTGCAATTTTGCTAAAAATAATAATTAGTTGTAGGGATCTCGTTGATGATGACGGTTGCATGTACTTTTGATTTGATTGTATTTGTATATACAATTAGATTCAATTTGGGTAAAAATTTGGAGAATATATACTCAACCAATCTGTAAGGCATGACTAAATATTCTGAAAGTGAAACTTTGAGATCTAAGAGCTACTATTAGAGATTTGGAATCATTGTCATTAATTATCCTTTACAGTAATTCAGATCTAAAGATTCTATTTTGAACCATATTTTCATTGATTGATCTTTCGTCTTACCCAAGCTATGCACTTGGTACTATTGATGTCTCTACAAATTCACTTCAGCCATCAATGTGTGTTCTAGTTTTAAATTTATGAATTTATGGGATTACATTTCTTAAAATCATCAATCAAGCTTTATTTTGAACTAACATACATTTATGAAATTATCAATTCTTCATTTGTATTTTTTCACTATGATAAGTTATCATTAATTCCTTGAAATAAATTCCATTTCTAAGATTTTACTTTGTAATATTTTGTAGGTTGGCATTGGAGTTGAGCATCAGAATTGAACAAAGGCAAGCAGATTGGAGTTGGAAAATTTAAACATTGAACTTGGACTTAACAAAATCATTTTTTAGTGCTAATTGTAATAATCTAAGGCTTCCATTTTATTCTTTTATTTTCTATTTTAGGTCAATTCATTTCTTTTTGGGGTTTAAAATTAACCATTGATTTGACATTTTCAAGTTGGTTAAAATTGAACCTTAGAAACATACTAGATTTTGATTTGGTCTAAAATTGAAGAAACAACTTCACACATAATCTTGGTGCTATACAACGAATGCATTACTGCTTTAAGGTTTAAAATGAACATGTTCCTTTTATGCTTTGTAATCCCTTATCCAAAGTAATATGATTTAAAAAGATGTATGCACTTTTCTTGCACCTCATGGAGATCTTGAGAATCAAAATGTTTTTTGTGATATTAAGTTTTGTAAGTGATTACCTCCATGCTTCAATTTGGATTCTTAAAATTGAACAAAATCTTGCTAGTGTGAGTGGATTATATTGTGAGTGTTTTATCTTTGTTCCTCAACAAATATTGATCAAACTACATATGTGCTTGCTCGATTTTGTTTATATTTTGAGGGCCTGCCTTGTAGGAAAAAGTAATCACCCCAGGGAATGACTCAACTAGGAACACGCTAAAGCTAAGTGACTTCCAACTGGTATATAAGTGTGGGTACTTGAGGAAATTTCAAGTATCATGAGGATTGTTCTGACAAGAAGAGAAGCAATGGTATCTTGATGTATGGATGATCCCCCATGAATGAAATTCCTATACTAGAACCTTTAGTTTTGAAGGGTCAAATCCTTAAATCTATTTGTTGGTGCAATAATGGTTATCTTGAAGTCATCCCACAATTTTACGGCTATTAGTAGAGACGAGAAGTATGCCATGCGATTTTCATGGGTACTAATGCTTGGTTGACCCAGTAAGTGTGTGCCATATAGGGGAGCTAGGTCTGGTCAAGCATCTAATCATCCGCTACAAGTAGGTGTAGCTAGATTTATCCAAGTAGGAACTCAACAAATATTGTCTCATTTTATCCTATGATTGTGAATCACTTTGGAATAAAAGCACTTTGCTTGGATCTAAAACACTTGAAAACAAACATTCACCAAATCCTCAAAATTTAAAACCCTTTAGGAGGAACAAATACCTTTGACAAATCCAAGTGCTCTTGTTTGCCCTAGGTATTTCATCCTTAGAGGCTTTTAAGTATTTGGATTTATATCACAATTTTCTCTTAATAAAGTCAAACATTAGGAAACTATTGCCTTAATTTCCTTGATTTCCACATAATGGACCTTGTGGGATGAAAATAAATTAGGACATTAGACATTCAATTTGAAACCTAATCAAGAAAGTGTTTTTGGTAAAAAGAACCAAATCTAAGCAAGATAAAAGACAATTGAACCTCACATGTGCTTGATCCCATGATTTCCCGTAAGGTCAGAATTCCCAAACCAAGTTGTCACAAGTTCCTTAGTCGAAAAGCTCATGATGAATCTCTTTCAATACTTCACCAAGATAGAGAAAGGTTGGTCTATAATTTTCCCAAGAAAGCTTCAAAGAATAATCACAATTTGTATGAATTTTATTACAATCAAAATCCAAGTCTCTTTCATTGGTTTGAATTTATCACATAGGAAGTACAAGCATGTTCTTCAATACCAAGGTCTAAGTAGAAAGGAAGTATATCTAGGTCTAATATAGAATGAAAGTCAACATTTTCATCCATCCCTCAAACATCAATCAAATCTCATCTCATCAATAACTCTTAGAATCATGGAAAATTCCCTCATGCTAGAATTTTGGAAAATCCTTTAAATCAAATAAAAAATCATCTTGTTTGACCAAGTATGTGTAGATGAATCCTTCTTCATATGCTTAGTTAAATTATCACCTTGTGAATAATTTTTTTCCAAGATAACATCAAACATCTTGGGGTTTAGGAGTTCATTATCCAAATTCAAATCAAATTCAAATCAAATCAAAACTCAAAATCTAAAAGTCCTAAAAGTCTATTTTCCCTTCAAGATTCATAAAAGTTTAATCATTCACGCCATCCACCTTGCATCTCATCACCGTCCTTTAATCCTTAAAAAAACTTTGATTTTCCCCTTTGTACCTAAAATTGATCCTTCTTTTATGGTTCAAGCTCAATCTTAATACAAGAAAAATATGGAACAAAACAAAGAAACATCCACTTCAAGCAATTTAAGTCAAACTAAAACATAATTCAATCCTAGGATATCCATCGAACTTACAATTAATCCTCCTCCAATACCTCAAAATACTCAAGAGGGAGGTTTCCAAGTGGAGGAAATCACCAACAATATCCTAGGAATGACTGAAGATGAAATCCTAGAGTTTGTCCAAAATCCCGAAAATCACATAATTGTCAATACCATGATAAGATTTAATCATTCACAATAAATGCTAGAATTAGCAAAGGAAGGGACTAAAATCCCTTATGATTATTATGTAAGAAAAATTTTGGAACAACCTCTCAGGATTTTTCCACCACTATCATTCACACCATCCTCCCAAAGCATCGTTCAACCCATCCCTCAACCAATGTCATCTCATGCACCAAGCCAACCCATGATCACCAAGGGGAGTTCATTTCTCCAAAATATTCAAACACATGCCCTTGTGAAAAGCCAAAATTTGGATGAAAACACCATCTTGGGCATGAAAATTATTGTCCCTCAAGATCCAAAGCATTTTTTCATTCCACTCATCTTCCATGACACCAATAATCCATCCACTTTCTCCACAACACTGACATATTCCCTTCACACATAGGTCTCCCTCCCCATGGTATCACAAGGACAAGGAGGTTTATTTAGACTAGGTGGAGTATTTGATCCCTTGTCATCACTTTCTCAAGAAAGCATACCAACAATCTTCTCATCACTTCCCCCATCGAAATCAACATCCACACCAATCCTTGGTCTAGGGCAACCCCCTTTACTTATCCAAAATCAACTAAATCAAATCAATTTTCTAGTCACAATTCAAATTAGCACATCAAGCATACCAAATCCTCCAGGAATGCCACCGATATCGCAAAAATAGGTGAAACAATCCAAACACCTCAATCGACCATTACATCATCCACAACACCTAAAATATCTCAAATCATGGTCTCCCAAGGACCTAGCTCACCAACCATACCTCCCACCTCACAACCCATTGTCATCACTCAAATGCCTCAACAACCACCACAACGTCTTATCACATCATCTCATACTATTTTGAATCCTTCACCTCTACCACCAAATATGAACGTAGCTAACCAATACAACATCATGTTGCAAGTAGACTAGCAAGCCTATTAAAAGGAGCTCTAGTAGTTCCAAACGTAGCAAGCCACACAAGTTGCACAAATAGTACAAACACAACAAGCCACATAGTAAGCATAAATGTAGCAAGCCACACAAAATTCCCAACAAAATGATCAAGCACAAGCCCAAGCCTTGCTACAACAACAAGCCCAAACACAAGCACAAAATTTATTGTAGAAAAAACAATCCACGCAAGCCACTCAAGCACAGGAACAAGCCTAACATCAACCACAACAAGAACACATGCAAGCCTTTTTACAACAATACCAGGTGCAACAACAAGCCAAAAAACAAGCGTTGTTGGCACAACAACAACAACAAGACCAACAACAAGATTTTTTGGCACAAAAACAACTACAAACATATCAACAAGCATCAGTTGTGCAAAAAAATCATGTGAATGCACCACCTAGTTCGCAAGTCACCCCACTCGTCATCCAAATCACTACACCAAACCAAAACACGTTCATCCCACCACTTGACCCAAAAAGTAATTTATCTACCCAAATCAAAAGGCTCTCACAACAAGTGTTGGACATAAAATATGGGAAGACCCCTAAATCACAAGGGAATCTTTGCCCTTATCCATTTGATAGGATCATTGTGATGAATCCATTCCCGTAAGGCTTTGAGATACCAAAATTTGACAAGTATCATGGAATCGGAAATCCTGAAGATCACATCAGAGAATTCCACATACATTGCATGGAGGTTTCCTATGATGACTCTTATCTAATGAGGCTCTTCCCCAGATGTCTTGTTGGCCCATCCATGGAATGGTTCTCCCATCTTCCACTTGAAATCAAAAAATTCCAAGAGATTGTGGATGCCTTCATGCAAAATTATGCATTCAACATGGGCATAGATGTAAGCCTGGAGGAACTGTCCAACCTCAATCAAAAAAAGGGAGAATCATTTGCATATTTCTTATAATGATGGTGATCCAAGGCCAATAGAAGCAAGTGGGCCATGCTAGAGGAACACCAAGTTGGAACTATCATTGCAAATCTTGAAGGAACTTTGTCCTTACATCTCAAAGTACAGTGCATCACCTCCTACGATCAACTCATTCCAAAGGCTCTCATCATCAAAAGAACCCTCATTGAAAAAAGGAGGGACACCCACTTATCAAGATAATTGCCAATCCACAAGTTACAAGGACAAGCCACAAACATGGGTGAAAAACAATAATGTTACCAACAATGATGTTGTTGATGCCGAAGTTGTAATCAGTGCTCCAAATCCAAACACGTAGCAAAAAACATATCAAAAACCTCAAAATAATACACAAAACACCCCTCGATCCAACATGTCTCATCAGAAAAACAACACAAAAAAAATCAACAATGTCAATGATCAAGGTGGACCATCCACAATAAATTGATATCCCCCCAAGCGAAAGTACACACCACTTGGAGAACCAGTCAAATCTATCATGCAATGACACATTGACGCCAACATCATCATGCTCCCTAGCATTGAAAACTATCAAGAGCCTCAAGTTAAGCCACCTTGGTATAACGAGAAGCACCTATGTGAATTTCATAAGATAAAGGGGCACAAAACAACCAGTTGCATGAGGATCAAAAAGATAATTCATGAACTCATTGAAAAAAGACTATTTTTGTTAAACATCAAGATATACATGAACTCGATGTCGGATCACAATAAGACAATCAATAGTGGAAAAGGTAAAAATTATGGCAGCGTCAACCACATTTATGACCATGTTGTCATATCTTTAGATGAATGGGTATGTGTTGTACATATCCCAGGGTCCAAAGTTGATTATGGAGTCACCACACGAAGCAGTAGTATCACCATCCTTAGACCGTCCATGAAAGCTAGAGCACACGTTGAAAATTCAAAGTCAGTTGCTAGTGACTACAATGTCTTGGAACAACTAAAGAAGACCCTTGCCTAGATCTCCATCATGGAGTTGCTGAAAATTTGGCCTACACATAGGGAGATTCTATAAAAAGTGCTTGTTGAGTCTTCTTTACCCACATACCTTGATGCAAACTAGTTATAGGCTATGGTTGGACACAAAACCACGCCACATCTCCTAACATTTTCTGAGAAAGATCTTCCAACCAAGCCATCTCACAATTGTGCACTTCATCTTGAAGTCTTTTTCCATAAAAGTAAATTCAAACGGGTCTTGTTGGATGGAGGTGCAAGGTTGAATATTTGCTCCCTCAAGCCAATAAAAATTCTAGGTTTTCCTGAAGACATGATTGAAAAGGGAAAAGGGATCACCATCTAAGCTTATGATGATCAAGAAAGGTTGTCTCAAGGTACCATTCAGCTTCCCATCCAAGTAGGATTGACCATAATGGAAACTACTTTCCAATTTCTTGATCTTGACCTTCCTTATAACATTCTCCTAGGGCACTCATGGATCCATGGGATGAAATTTGTTGCATCTAGATTTCACCAATGTGTCAAATTACCCTATGAGAACCAAGAGGTCACAATTCATGGTGATCCAGAGCCCTTTTCCTATTGCAAAAAAATGGAAGCAAGGTTCTACAAAATCCCTCAAGTCCCAAAGAATGATGAAGGTCCTACAACTCCATACATAGATCCAACTACCCTCACCTCCACTTCTTAGACAAGGACACCTGCCATTCCTAAGATCTCTGATATCAAAGTTATTATCCAAGATAATGGATGTGGAGACTACGAAATGAAGAAACCTTTGTACTAGGAGAGTTACCTCAATCTTCTAAGTCCCATCTACAACTACAATCGGCTAGCATAACCTCTCAAACATTTAGGGGAAACCCCTCCAGATTTAGAATTTTGGGAGATCTAGGTTGAGAAGTGGTGGACAAAAAAATATATATCCAATCTTCTATATCAAGATGAAAGACCTGTACCAGCCTTTCCAATGGATGATGCTAACAAAGGTCTATAATTACTATTGGGCATAGGCTATAACAAGAGTGAACATCTCAAGAAAAATAACAATGGCCAAATAGAACACATCATTAATGAGAAACGCATAAAAAATATTGGCCTTGAATTTACCCCTCCAAGGATAATCGTACATTGTAGAACTCCCCATGTTAAAGTAGTCATAGCTCCTCTTTGGTTATCAGTATCCACAGGTCTACCCTTAGACAATTTTACCTTTGATATAACTAATGTATGTGTGAGTGACAATGATGAGGATGCCATCACTGACCTACCAATTTTGTTTGAAGACTCTTCCTTTTTTATGATTTCCACTATATCCTTTGAGTTGAACAACCAAACCCATGAGTTAAAACTAGTATATCCCCAACAAATAGACTATGACCAACAAGGACCACCAATTTTAGACACATTCGAAAGTGATGAGGTGCTCTCAGAATTCATGGGACTATGGGATAATGTACCCTGTGGGGACCATAAAGCTAGATTCAACATTGAACTAGACACGCATGCATATTATGGGGAAACAATTGAATCCCTAAGTTGGAAAAGTGAAAATTTGAGAATAATCTTTGTCTTTAAGTGAAAACCACACTATGACACTTTCAAACCCAAAAATAGTAAAAACAAAGGATGCATCCAATGATGAAAACCTCTCTAAGGCACTAGAGGATGGGGGATTCAATCTTCCTCTTAGTTCTATTCATCATTAGAGGTCAGCGGTCTTAGAAGAAAAGTGCAATACCATCAACTTGGGGATAGTGGAAACACCACATATAACCTTCTATGCAAAATCTCTTTTAATAGAAGAACAAGAACTTTGAGATGCATTTCTAAGGGAGGGAAAAGTGAAATTTGCATGGACCTATGCTGATATTCTAGATCTTGATCCAAAACTTTTGGTACACTATCTAGCAGTATATCCAAAAGAAAAATAAGTGAGATAAAATATGAGAAAGATACATCCCCAAATAGCATTGTTAGTCAAATTGGAGTTGCAGAAACTCTTGGATGTTGGCTTCATACGAACAATTGATTATCCAGAATTGGTCTCAAATCTTGTACGTATTTCAAGATTCTCAGGATATAGTTAGATCATGATAGCTAAGGATGACCAACACAAAACAACTTTCACTTATCCATGGGGCACATATTGTTAGAATATGATGTCATTTAGGTCGAAGAACGCAAGAGCCACCTGTCAAAGAGCTATGATGCTAAACATCCATGATATGATTCACAAAATTTTGGAAGATTATGTAGATAAAATATTGGCCAAATAAAAGAAATGTTGAAATCACATAGTAGCATTAGGATCCATTTTTTACAGGCTATAAGAATACAAGGTTAGGCTCAATCCAAAGAAGTGTGTCTTCAAGGTACAATCAAGAAATCTCCTAGGCTACATTGTGTCAATGAGAGGAATCAAGATAGATCCCACCAAAGTTAAATCAATTCTCGAGATGGAGGCACCAAGGAAATGAAATAGCTAAGAGGATTACAAGGAAGGCTCTAGTCCATCCGTTGATTCATAACACAATTAGCAAATAGGGTATTCCCATATTCTCATCTACTCCACAAGGGGGTAGCATACAAATGGAATGACAAATGTAATCATGCATTCAATAATATCAAGGAGTACTTGCTCACACCATCGATTCTTATGCCACCAATTCTAGGAAAACCCTTGATCTTGTATACATTAGCAACAACAACAACTCTTAGTGCTCTCTTAGCACAACATGATGAAAATAGGAAGGAGAGAGATATTTTCTACATTAGTAGAACCATGGTGGGACACGAGCTGAATTACACATCCATTGAGAAGTCTTGCTTAGAAGTTGTGTTCGACACACAAAATTTTAGACACTATATGTTGGCACATTAGATAAAACTCATCGCCAAAATAGACCCTCTCAAGTATTTTCTTTCTAAAGCAACACTCATAGGACGAATAACTAAATGGGTTATGATCTTGACAGAGCACAACATTGAGTATGTGGAATGAAAGGCTATTAAAGGACAAGCAATTAAAGATCCAATAGAAGAGGAACCAATATATTCAGAGCACCCACTTGTATTAGATTTCTCTGACGAATCCATCTTCAACATAAACATAACAGATCACTAGAAAAATTACTTTGATGGATCTTACACACAACATGAGTCCAGAGCTGGAGTCTTCTTCATTACACCACAAGGAGATTACATAGAAAAATCATATAAGCTATCTATTTATTACACAAACAACATTACAACATATGAGGCTCTTGTCATAGGGCTCATAATTGTAGTACAATGGCATATCATGGCACTCAAAGTCTATGGAAATTCCTAGCTAATCATCAACCAGGTCAATGATGAATACCAAATGAAGGACAAAAAGTTGACTCCATACAAGAAACTGGTGGAAAGCCTCAAAGAATTCTTTATTGACATCATGTTTGAGTAGATAAAAAGAGAAAATAATAGAGAAACGGATGCTAAGGAAACAATTTTATCACTGCTAGATGTCCCACACAATGTCCCAAATCAAGAATTTCTTGTAGAGCAACTTCTTGTACCGGTACTTGAGGTACCAGAGTCTGAATTTGTGTGTGAAATCGTTGGTCCTGAAAACCTATGGTATCATGACATATACACTTATCTAAGAATAGGAATCCTCCTTAGTGATATCACTCTACACCTTAAGAAAACCTTTGTCAATAATTCAACCTATTTATTTTTATCCTAGGTAACACCCTATGCTAGAGGAGTATTGAGGGAACCCTTTTACGATGCTTAAATGTTGAGGAAACTTTGATGGCTTTAACGAAGGTACATAATGACATCTGTGCTTCACATTCGAGTGGTATGACCTTGGCCAAAAATCTATTGAGAACGAGGTACTATTGGTCCACAATTGAGAAGGAAGCCCATGAATATGTTAAGAAGTGCTTGCAATGTCAATAGTATGGGAACCTCATCCATGCACCAACTCAAGAGCTCCACTCGATTGTAACACCTTGGCCCTTCTCATAGTGGGGGTTCAATCTCATTGGAAATATCACCCCCACCTCATCTAATGGACACAAGCTCATTATCATGCAATGAAGTACTTCACAAAGTGGGTAGAGTGTAGAAGATGAGAAATCCAACTTCACAAACCCTGAAGATCACCTACACGCAAATAACCTATCACAGGAAAGAAGAGATGGAGACAAAAAAAAAGGGTGCTCTAAAAGCTAAAAAATGAATTAATTAGAGAGTGTAATAATAAAATGATCAATCCTTATGAAAGGACATTGTGCAACCCTAAAATTAACCCTAATAGGTAGACATTTAATAATTAATATAATTATTAAATGTCATAATATGCAAACTAAAGTGAAATCTTAAGAGAGGAATAAAGGTAACTTAATTAACACCTTTACTCTAACACCCCCCTTAAGATGAGCAATAGTGCAGCTACAAACATGTGCAAGAAATAAAAATTAACTAAAATCCATGAAAGTAAACATGGGTCTCGATAACTAGGCTTGATTAGGTACGCATTTACAAATGTAATGCAAACTAAAGGAAACAACGTAAAGGAGAAAACCTAGTGGGAACAAAAATCCTCCCCAAAATAGAATGCAAAGAAAGGAATGCAATGCACTAATCAAAGAAGGATAGGAGGTGTTATAGGATACCCCCCATAGAAAAATTCTAACATATAAGTACATATACAATGGTCTCCATATGAGAGATAGAAAGAGACAAGAAGACCCCCCCATAGAAGAAACTCCTATCGTAATGGTAGATGTCTGATGTAGAATCAAAAAGGAGATCCTAAAGCAGAAAATGATATTCCTCCCCTTGGGAAGAAAAAAATCCAAAGGATGATGTCGATGAAACCCTATGAAGAGTGATGAACCAATCTATCTCAAGATGTGTGCCATGATCAGATGTTGAAGAATCTCTCTGTCTGAACTAAAACAAATGATGTCAAATCCAAACCGATGTGGAGAATCCTGAAATGCAACCTCTGAATGCACTAATAATGGTGGTAAAATAGTGATAACCTGATTGTCAAGGTAGAGGAGATGAATGTCTTGAAAATAATCCTCCAAATCTACAATATAGGACTCCACAAACAAGAAAGATATGTCTTCAACATAAGAGTCCAAATTAGGTATGTCTAGAAGATGTATGATGCCCTGCGGCACTGAATCAGGAAAAACATGAGATGTTGATGAAATCTCAATCTGAAGAGTGGGAAAATGAATACAAGTCTTTCAACCATCGACACATGCAAGACCTATAAGATACTCAAGCTCCTCTAGAGTATGGTTATCATAGGGTATGAAATCTACATCTGCAAGAGGGATGAGACAATCTACAATAGGATCCTCTGGGAATGGAGAGATATTAGAGTCTCCAAAAATCTCCTAAAGATGTTGCCAAAGTGTGCGAGGACAACTAATGTCAGATAAGGCACACACAATGTCAAAATCAACACTACAACCAATAGCCCCTACAATATAATCTCTAATAATAACCCATTTAGATAAACCCCTAAAATATTGAACCACTTACAATGTGTAAGTATGCCCTTTGCCCATGACTCATAATTATCTTTATCTAACAAGATTACATAAGGGTGAGAAGAAAAACCCATGATAACTCTTCAAATGAAAAAATAAGAGACTAATGATCTCATCCATGATAAATCATATTAATATAACCCATCCAATGCAAAAAAAACATGTGTACGTTCCAGAACATCCAAGTAATTGCAAAAAGTGTAAAAAAACAAAAAGCTGAATAAAATATACCTGGTAATTTTTTTGATAAAATATGCTATATATCTGGAAAGAGAACTACAACACCTTTCCAATGCCTATTTGTTTGTGTAAAATGAAGTTCATATGCAAAAGATATCCCTACAGGAGTGCAAAACACAAGTTTTGACTTTGACTGGCAAAAAAGACTACAAAATGGAAAAATATGAAAAAATCACTAGTGGCACTAGAACGGTGTCAGAACCAAATTTCTGGCGATATCTCATTTGCCCGATTTCAACTCTGTATGCCCAAGTTATGCTGAAAAGAAAAAAAAATACTCGTTTAGGGAAAATTAAGGCTAGAGGGCAATACGACTACTGACATCAGCACTTCATAGGAAAACAATTGATGGCTAATTGGCCATTGTTGCAAAAAATCAGCCACCCCGCAAACAAAAATTGTTGCAGCCCCTAGTTCTTAATAGAACTGCTATGGGGGCTTAAGGCTATTGGGGACTTAGAGCCTGGCCCTCAGTTGCCAATAGGATTGAGACTAGGGAGTTGGGAGCCCACAGGGGTTGGAACTGGCAGTGGTGGTGATGGCTGCTAGGCAGTGCTACGGTGGCCGCTTTGCGACACTGCCTTTTCAATTCGCCGCGGTTTTTAAATAATATTTATTATTATTTTATGATTATTATTTTAAATTTTTGTGTCATTTTCGACCTCAGAGTGCATGTTGGGGAGGTTGTATGACCTCTCTACCAATTTTTTTTTCCTCAGAATCAACTTTCTCCAAAATCAGCAAAACAAAAGGCGATCTTAGGGTTTTTGGGTGCTCTGAATGGGATGGTGATGTCTTTTTGGTCCAAAAATGCACAAAAAATAGGCTAAGCCTAGATCTTGCAAAAAATATGCCTATGGAAACCCTTGCACTTGAAACTCTTTGAAAGACCATATCTTCAAAAGACGAACAGGCAATTGGGTATGTGTAGTATCATGATGGGCCAAAAAGTGGCAATATGTAAGCCATATGATGACCCATGTGGCTGACAACTTTTTTTTACCCAAAATTGATGAAACAAAAAGGGTTTTTAGAGGAGATTCTCAGCTTTCCACCAATATAAATTATGCTTTATTTAATAAATTATTATTATTCATTTTCTATTAGAATTACGAATAAAGTCCTGATTGATAGGTTAATTGAAAAACATCTATAAATTTCAAAAATTATCACATTTTTTGAATCCAAAACATGCGTCACATTCTATGATTTGCATACTATACGATTAAAAAAACTAAAATTGAATTTCATGAATTTTTGACCAAGTTAAGGTGGTTAGACAAATGAGCTTTTATATATTTTTTAAGTTGTAATAAAAAAATCATAATTAATTATTTACTTGGAAAAAATTATAAAAAAATATGCATCACATCGAGACATGAGTCCTCTACTTATATCTAAAATATTATAAAAAATAATTATCATTTTATTGTGGTTAGGGTGGTCAGACAGACACCTACTTCTTATTTTTACCCTTAAATTTAAATACTACTACATTGAAATTTCAAATTTTTACCAAATAGATTTATTTTTTAAAATAAAGGAATATTAGTTTAGAAACTACATTCAATTTGCTACAGATTCTATTTTTACATTTTTTTGAAATAATATAGATAACTTATTCATTTTTTTATGTCAAGTTGTCTAACTCTAATTTTTTGTCTTTTTATTGCAACTTAAGGGCTTGTTTTTCCATGATGATCCTGCACATGCCCAACTGCAAGTCTAGAGCTCTAATACCATGTATAAGTTGAGAAATCCAACTTCACAGACCCCACAGATCACCTACATGCAAATAAGCTATCACAGAAAGAAGGGATGGAGAAAAAAGAAAGGATGCTTTGAAATCTAAAAAATGTATTGATCAGAGAAAGTGTAATAATACAATGATCACGACATTGTGCAACCCTAAAAGTAACCCTAATAAGTAGACATTTAATAATTAATATAATTATTAAATGTCACAATATGCAAACTAAAGTGAAATATTAAGAGAGGAATAAACGTAACTAAATTAACATAATTAAGTTAAAACCTTTATTCTAACATAAAGGCCATCCCAATGACCTACATTACAAGAAAGTAGATTTTCAAGTTCGTCCTGAATTACCTCATTTGCCACTATAGTGTCCCTCAAGCCATTATCTCAAATAATGGGACACTTTTCAAAATATAGGATGTCTGAGATCTATGCCAAACATTTAGTAACCAACATCGCTTTTCCACTCCATACTAGCCCCATGGTAACGACTAGGATGAGGCTATAAATAAAACCATCTTAAGAATCCTCAAAAATATAGTCAATGAAGTTGGTTGTGACTAATATTTGTAGTTGAGCCATGCCTTATGGGCCTACCGAACAACCATCTGCACACCAATAGGTGCAATCCCTTTCTCCCTAGTCTACAGATCAAAAGCCATCCTCCCCATTGAGATCAAGCTCCCATATCTATGAATAGCACTATAGAATCTCATTACATATGAAGAATACTAGGTATCACGATTGTACAAGTTGGAAATACTAGATGAGTGGCACATGGATTCCTTAAACCATCAACAAGTCTACCAAAACTGTCTCAAGTGGAGCTACAACAAGAAGATCAAGAGTCGAACCTTCCAAGTCGGAGAGCTGGTGTTGAAGGAGAATAAGAAAAATGTACCAAATTCAGACAACAAGGGAAAGTTTGAACCCAATTGGTTGGGACCCTTCATCATCACAATAAACTACAAGTTAGGGGAATATCAACTATCAACTCCCGAAAGTGAACCTCTATAGGATCCTATCAATATCTCCCATCTTTAAAAAATTTATGCCTAAATTTAAAGGTATAAAACTAGAAAAAAATCAAAAAATCAAAAAATCAAAAGATATAAAATACAAAAAATCAGAAAAAGGATTGAAAACAGTAAAGATAAAAATCATCCTCTAGTGAAAACCACTTCGGTGGCACTTTGGACAAGTACCTCGGTGAAAACCTAGAAAATAAGCCCCTTGTGTAAATAAAGAACTCTTCATCCACCATGATCTCTATAACTTGCTCTGCACCACCTGCCATTGCCTTTCTCATCAACCATCTCACTGGATCGATCCTTCCATCCACCCATATGCATCTGCATTATAGTTTGATTTTGTGTTTGTATCAGAATCCATCCTAGTACTACTTGGCATATTCCCAAGGTCATTTTGTCCTACCTATATCGCAGTAGTCTATCACATCGTGTTGGGGGCATGTTCTTATACCTACATTAGATCAGATTTGTGTATATTCTTACAGTCTTCCTTAAAAATCAAAAATAAAAAAACATTCATAAATCATAAAATCCAAAAATATTCATAAAATCCTTGAAAAAATCCAAAAAATCCAAAATAGAGTCAACCTGTCGAACTATGTCATCTCTGAGTTTAAATGTAGGCAAGGCTAATTTTTTACTAGCCCCCAAGACACATTAGGTCGGTCCTTTAGGAGTCCCTGACAATAAGCTAAGAAGTCTATTGGTTCATATCTCATCAATAAGTGAGTTTGTGTGAGTCAAACTACATGGTCTTTGTGTGTATAACATAGGAAAGGATAATCTTTGATTAGACCCTGAGACCCCTAGGATAGTTTCTTGGTCAAAATCTCAGAAAACCCAAAAACATTGGAAAATTTGAAATTTAAAACATTTGTAAAATATCTTGAAAATCCCAAAAAATCCTCAAAACATTTCAAAAATCCAAAAATATTCAAAAAACCCAAAACTGTGCATCTGTCCCATTTCAACATTCACCTCCAATAATCAACCATTCATAATAAATTCATCGTCACCTTCACTGTTTGACAAAACAATCAAAAACAAGTTTAGTAGGTCTAAAAGTGAAACCTCAATTGTCAGGATCTCAAGTTAAGGTCAATAGGGAAGCAAGTTGCTTAACTTTTGGTATCAATAGCCTATCATCTAGTCAATCTCACCATCATCTAATAACATCATGTCCTAGGATGAACCCTTCCTACAACAGAAATCAACATGAGACATCACCGTATTCTAGTCTTGGCTAGTCGTATGAAGAATATTAGCTTGTTTGTTTAATTGATCTTTGTCTTTTTGACTTATCTTATTTTTCTCATTTTGATGACCTCTCGATGATGTCCAAACAAAGGGATTTAGAGAGAGAGGAAAGGGGCAATAATCATTATCTTTTTATCTATTGTGCTTGTTGGATGTTCATGTAATATAACCTTGGTCATGCGTGCTTTGTAGGGAAGGTGCTTTAAGTGCCTTTTTGACCACATATTAAGGCTTTATTTTCTATGTTTTTGTGTGTAGGTGTTTTTCTACTTCTAAAAATGCAAAACAAATGGAAATGCAACAACAAAAATATACATACAAAAACTCAATAATTAGCCATAAGTTGAATCTAAACAAACAACCTCAAAAACATGAAATGTTATACCTTTTTCTTGCTTAAATTGACAAGTTGGTTGGTCCTTGATGATGCTCGGATGTATGCTCCTTGGTGAAAAACTACATGCAATAATGGAGGTGGGTGTAGTGATTGAGGATGGTAGGTGAGATACACTAATGTCTGCAAAATGGCTTGAATTCTTGTCTCTCTAATCTCTTTAACTTGAGGCCAAGGCTCTCAATTTAAAGAAGAACAGATGGTTGAAATTAAGCCATCATGGACAAGATGGAGGTTTGTGGTGAGATGAGGACTCAAAAGCCCTCACATCTTTCCATGTGGTAGGTGAGATTAAAAGAGGACAAGTGACATCGAAAAGCCCATCTAAGGTGGAGGTACTTTGAAGCACCTTGGGATTGGAGAGTATTTCCTCAAAAAGGAATTATTTATCCGCATATAGCATTGATAGTGACAAGTGAGGACTTTTAGAAAGTCTCCTCTTGTCACCATGGGGATTTGAGATGGTGTGAGAGAAATAAATGTGAATTTTTAATTCACATGATTGGAAGTACCCAATGGATAAGACAATGTCCTCCTAAAGGAGGTTCTTGTCCCATGTGCCTAATGTGACCTATGGGAGGTTATGGGGAAGAGAAATTCATGGTAAATAAATGGAATTAAATATTCCATTAAAGTTGTTGGGAGAATAAAATGGAATTAAAAATTCCATTGGGATGTGGGAAGAGTTGACTAAAGGACTAATTATACTAATGAATGAAGGATTAGAAGAGAGTTAGGTGGCTAATAATGATTAGGAGTCAACTTACAAAAGTTGGAGGATATGACACATCCTAATAATGGATTAGGGATGTGTCACATCTCTAATGATGGGATTAGGAGATGAATTAGGATAAAGTGTGGATGGGACATAAAGGGAATTAAATGAGTGGGTTATTTATTTAATTCCTTGGAAGAAAGGGATAAAGGTTAAGGTATTTAATCATTTAGCTAAATATCTTAGTGATTTAGAAGACTTTAGGGGTAGTAATCAAATAATGGAAATATTATTTAATAAATGTGGATAAAAAACTATTTAGATGAAAAGGGTAAATTTGAACAAATATAAGTGATCAAATTTAAATGTCTACATTTTTCCCCTATTTGAGATGGTGTTACAAAGTAGCATTATTTCAAAGAAAATTAAAACATAGCACCCAAAAGAAGATGGTTATATTAAGGAATATTCCCCAGTCATTCATGAAGTGACTACAAGGAAAGATTATGGGAGTGAAGATGAAGATTAGGGATTGAGGATGCCCCCTCGACAGGACATGCGGGTTTAAGAGAACACAAGTGTGCTCTCAAAATGGATGAGATGATGTAAGGGTAAATAGGGAAGATGATGTGAAATTATGGATGAGAGAGGATGTTAATATGAAGAGATAAAGGTAAGCACAAATAGATTTTAAGGACAAAGATGATGTTTCCTCGGCTAAGCTACAAGCCAAGATGGAGTGATGATGGATGGATTGTTGTTGATGAGAAAATGATATATCCCAGAACAACACTAGTATAGGGAAGGATACATCATGTGGATGATGGTGATGATGATAGTGTTATTGATGAGGGAAGGATACATCCCAAAACAACACAAAAGGATAGGGAAAGATACATCTTGATGATGATGATGATGATTGGGTCAAGGCTTGTAGCAAGGCTGGGAGAAAGACCAGTGATGTGATTAGGTGATTTGTGCTAGATGGAATGGATTAGGATTGGATGGAAATGTGAGATGGTTAGAATGAAGGAAGATTATGGAGGATACATGCAATGCAATGGAAGAGAAAATGAAATGCAGTCCTAATACAATTTTCCATTTTTGGAGCACTAATTTTTGCTATAACATAAGACACCAGTATGTAGAACCAAGGTAGATTAGTGTCTAATGCATACATAAACACAAAAAACAAGAAGGCTATCCCAACACCCCAAAGTCACAATGACTTTGGTCGAGCCAAGTATTGGGATAGTCACAAGCACAAAAGGATTTCCTAGCATAACAAAATACCTTAGGGATCTTGGTGGGTACTATGTGGGACAACTAGGAAGACAACAACAAACAAAGATCAAGATATGCCCTGATGTTTGTGGAAACAAGCCACACTAAGAGAAGGGGGTGAATCAATGTTTTGCAAAATTTAACTTTATTAACCTTTAACTTCCAAGCATTAGGAACATTCAATCATAAAGCATAAACAAGAAAATAAACACAACACCATAACACCAAGATTTCTACGTGGAAACACTATTAAGGGAAAAACCATGTTTGATGGCCAATCCAAAATTATGATTTTGAGTATACTCAAAATGAATAATACAAAAGGGGAATGCACTTGCATTCAGGCACAATTCCTAGAGCTCACTGCTCAAAGAAAAGAGGGCTTGCTTCCAAAGACGTCAAATTAAAATCATCTGAATATTTGAATTGAGATGATAGCATCTAAAATGCCTGATTACAATTCCAGATTAGCCACAATAATGGATTTGATGCCTTACAGACTGATTCTATAATTCTGTTCTACTCTACTAATACACACAACATAGATCTTCTATGTGCAAGTGAAATTTCCCTTTATCTCACCTCGGCTATTCTTTAACTTAAAATTCATAAATTTACTTGACATATACATCATACAAAATGATACAAAAAATCATGTATATATATCTACAACATATGATTTACTTACACTTTGCCAGCTTCAATAAAACACAACAAAATTATAATTGTTGCCTCACATTATGAAAAATATGCAGCACATACCCTTAATGGTCAGCCACAACTTGGATAAGAACCAAACAAAGATATACAAACATAGATATACTCAATTAATTAGTTCTCATATATCCACAACTTAATATATTCAAGAGGTCGGCCTTAATACCAGAAAAATTGAGAATACACCAACCGGATCTTCTAATTCCCATGTGAATTGATACGAGCCATTGTGCTCCAATCTCAATAGAGGTAATACACCAATAATAATTTCCTAAGATGTGCAGCACAAAATGATAACCTGAAATATTTACATAGATCGATGAATGTTGAGTTGCCAGATACTCTGTTCTGCCTTGTTGATTTTCAATCTTTTTTATCGGTAAGCTTGAATGAGGATATGTGTACTTGATCAACGCATAGGGTTGCCATCAATTAAAACACCAGATGATAGTTTCAGTGTCTCTTTCCAACAATCTCTCCCTTTCGCATTGATGGCAACACTTAGAGAAAAATGACTAAGTGTTAGATCAGTACCAAGATAAACTTCACTGCAATCCAAAATTTCAAAAATGGTACTCTCCCCCTAAGATAACCATACATTTTTCACTCCACTACTCCCCCTTTGAAATCAATGGAAAAGGCAGGGGTCACATACCAAAAAGAAGAATCAATCAATTTTATTCTCTACAAGGGTGCTACTTTACCTTACAAAATTTGAAAGATGTTTGCAAAATCCTTCTTTAGTTGTGCCAAGTTTGAGTCCCAAACTCATTTGAGACTTTCCATTATGGTTATGTTTCCACAAATTAGATAGGAAAGTGTTTCTATGGATTCTAGGCTAGTTGGATCCTTGACTACCATAGTTTCCTCTCCTTCTTTTAGAGCTAATGATGCTTCTAAGTTCACAGGTTCTAGAGACAATTTTATCATTTTCATGTTTGATACCTTTTATTTTATTTAGTAGAGACATTACTTCACCTTCAAATTTCCCAACAACACCAAATAGTGGATCAAAATCCTCAGAGATAGTTGCTGAACTGATTTTCCAAGTCTTTCACCTTCTTCATGTTTGCTTTTGTAAGTTTTGTAAAAGACAAACAGGATTTGTAAATCTTGCCTCCTTTAGATAGAGCATCATGTATGTGTTTGACACAAGTGGCCAAGGTGACTTTGTCTTTGGCCATCAATATTTTTAGTCCACTTAACCTTTTAGCATCAAATTCTTTTTGTACTTTTGTGAACGCTGACCTTTCAAGAGACTCAAACTGTGTACTCATCAAGCTAATAAGCCTCTTCAATCCACTAGATGAAGATTTAGTCTGATCTTTCACAAGTGAGGGCATGATCTTCTCTAGTACTCTGGATGCAAGTGCCAACAATTCACTATCTTCAATATGAGATTTTCATAGCTCTTGTTTACATTTTACTTGAGCAAATGAGGCCACCTTCATTATCTAGATTGGGCTCAAGGTTGATAGGTTAATGGGACGTTTAATTAATTATGGCTCAATCTTTTCCCTATGTTCCATCAATAATTTCTTAACTACCTTGGTAGTGTCTCTTGTCTTCATCTTAACATCACTTTTCTTTTCCCCAACTAATAGTTCCTTAATTGAAGCTTTTGATTTGTCTTCAGTGTTCTCTACCGACTCAAATGATACATTCATAATTGCTTCAAATTCCATGGGGATTTCTATGTTGTTATCTAGAAGTGGAATCTCGAGGTTTTCACCAACATCAAAATTTCCTTCTTCTTCATCTTTGACTGGATCAGATGAGACATCATTTGTATGAGTTTCTTCAGACACAACTTCAATTTTGTCACTCAATAGTAGCTCTCTTATAATTTTTTTCATTTCTTGTGTAACTTCATCTATTTGACCAATCATCAGTTTATTGACCCTTGATTTGCTTCTAAACTTCCTTTTTGCTTTGCTCAAGAATGCTTGCATGTCTTCCATAGACATTACCGAACACAACTCTATGAGAATTCTCTCTCTCATTCGTTCTTCTCCAGTCAGGGCACTTAATCTCCTTGATTCCAGAATATCATACAAATTTTTTGGGAGGGTAGGCATAAATTCAACCAAAACTTTGCTGAAAATATTCATGTGCTTTATTGTAGCTTCTTGTAGAATTCTTCTATTAGACTCAAAAAAAGATTCATACCATTGATAAAGTGGTTGAAGATTTCCATTTGAGATTATTTCTTTTTCAATTTGTTTAATATTCATACTAGGTGTATCAACCTTGATCTTCTTCTTTGCCTGAGCAACTACACCATAGGGTTTTGGAAAAATTGCTACTTTAGTTCCTTGCTATTTGATTTCCTTGACATCTTCATCGGATTATGTTTCCTCATCACCATAAATAGTCATGTACACTCTTTTTATTTTTATTTTTATTCTTTTGGCTTCCTTTTCAGATCTCTTTCTTTCACTTTTCACAGGAGCAGATTTCGCTTTGGGAGTTAAGTGAGATGTCAAGCTTTTGGTTGTTTTAGATCGAGTAGGTAGTGCTTCTGGACCAACTGATTGTGCTTTTGTTGCCTCCTTAGTAGCTTGTCTTGCTACTTCATCTTCTTCCCTTTTCTGCTTGGCTTCACTTAGTTGCTCCATGGATACACCCAAGCTTTTTGCAAGAATTTCAACTTCTTTTCTTACTCTTTTGGTTGTTTTTGATTTCTTAAGCTCATTATGAATTTAAGTGTGCTTCTTTACATAGGTACCAAACCTCTCTTCAATCGGATCCAAAGGTTTTCTTAACAGATATTGGGCATACATTTCCAAAATATTTTCCTCGACATCATAGCCCATAGGCATGATCCAAAAGTTCTTCGATTTGTTGCTTCCATCATGCATTGGTCAAAATTCAACATAAAGTAGATTGAATCTTTGTATTTCTCCAAAATGGTGGTGGGAATTATTTCCATGGCTTGCATGCTAGCTTGAAAGATTTTAAAATAACCCTAGATATCTTCATTTCTAGTTTTGATATCTGTAAGATTGTACAATAGATCCCTA
The DNA here is from genome assembly GCA_007115665.2 of Sequoiadendron giganteum. Classification (NCBI taxonomy): domain Eukaryota; kingdom Viridiplantae; phylum Streptophyta; class Pinopsida; order Cupressales; family Cupressaceae; genus Sequoiadendron; species Sequoiadendron giganteum. The sequence goes on from CM021101.1 coordinate 571,146,889, forward strand.
ATCTGTTTGGCTATCGGCATGTTCTTTTGCCACTGAACTTTTCCAACACCCGAGACTACCTCCATGAAATAACAAAATAAACATAAAAGAAAACTATCATATTTGAATTAATTTTTCTTTTCTTTCTTGATCTTCGCAAGGTTTTCCATCAACTGAATCCTTAATAATTCACAAAGATCATATTTCAAATAAAATTTTCACCATTTGGTAGGCGACATAAATTACAATACTAGATACAGAGTTTTCTCGGCTAGAGTGGTAAAAATTATAACTAGTTACCATAGATGCAGATCTAACACTTATATCAGCAATATTCTCAACAGTCATTGCTCTCATGTCATATGTCGGACCTATAGTGTTAGTGATGGTTTGATTTTTCAAGGATTTCAAACCAGGTAGACTAGCAAAGCAATTCAAACCGATTACTGCTCTATTTGATTCCTTAGTGATTTTTAAGTGAATAGTAAGCTACATAAACTCATCATGTACCTAACTCAAGATATAATGAACCCATTTTGATTCCATGAACATGGGGAATTTAACCATTTGAGTGAATTTCTTTGATTCCAGGATTTGGTGTTTTGGTTTTACATGGAATTCTTCATCAACTATATGATGGTTGTACAAATTCATAAGTTGGGAACTTCCCATATCTTCAATATTCACATGAATGTATACCCTAATGTCCTATTTATGCAAGACACCATGCGAAACTGATGAAAATGCCCCTAATGGATTAGTCTCTAAAGACTTGTGGGGATGCAATTTAAATTTAGGATGGGGTATGTCCTTAACTTTGAACATTAAAGGAGTATTCATCTTGATTAAATCACAAAATCCAAGAATTTATTGATAAATACCTTTTTCCACTGGACCCAAGATTGATCGGTGAATCACCTTCACACTTGATTTTCACCTTGATTGGCCTTAGGTCACCTGGAGCTTTCCAACTTCTTTCTTTCCAGAGGGAAAAGTGACAAATAAGGAATAGAAGTGACCTTCTATTACTCACATACCTAACCTCTTTTTCATAATAAATTTATTTTCTCTAGTTCATCCAGTTGCACCATTTCTATGTACAAAAACCTTATAAATCTTCTACGGAATTTTAATATGGTATACCACATCCTCTGATGAGTTCAACAACATTTGTTGGGCATCTGTCCATCTCCAGTATGTACTTACCCGGTGTCATTTACCAGCTAAGGGGTTTAATGATCTTCTTGACTGCTCCCCCTAGGCCAAAGGCCTGAGACTAATTCCCAAAGGAATTACTCGAGACAGGTTTTGGTGTTGGTGCGGTTTCTTCAATGAAGGGACTCTTCTTCACCCATTTTTTTCTGCATTTTTTGTCTGACCTCATCTGTAGTGACTTTACCTTATCCTTTCACATATTTTTGCATATTTCTTCTTTTATTTAGCAAACCTTTTATGTTATTCTATAATGTAGCAATGTGTCCATGTTTTTTACAGTTGTAGCATACAAAATTCCTCTTTCCAAACTAATTGTTCCATTGATTTCCTATTAATTTTCATTGATTAGCAATATGTCCAGGTCTATTGTAGGTATAACATCTATTTTTTTTGTGAAATTGATTCATCATAGTTATGCATTCATTTGACTTATGACCAATCTTATGATAATTGAAACACTGACCTGAGAAAGATGGACCACTTTGATTCATTCTACTTTTGTACTGAGAAGCCATGTGCCCAAACTTGTTGTAGTTAAAATAGTATCCATTAAATCTCTAAGCATTAGGTTGTCTTACAAGAGACCTCTCAGTATTATTCATCTGATTTCCTTGTTTGAATCTCTTTTTTCTAGGATTCTTTTGTCCAAATTTTGAGCTTTATCCTTTCTCAAATCCAAGACCTCTTTTATCACCATGAGTCCTCTAATTATCAATTAGTTCATTGAGCATGGATGAGCTGGATTTGAACTTCTTGTACTCATTTGTAGTAGCAAGTTCATTTCTGAAATCATCTAACTATCTTTCAAGTGCTTCTTCACTATTTCCGGATACTTCCAATTCATCATCCAATCGGCTACATACTTAAGATTTTTCTTTTAGGGATTGTGCTAGGCTTTCTTCATTATTCTTTCTATCTTCAACCTCTTTGATCATTCTCATCATGATGGATTCCTTTCCAGCCTTTAGAACTATATTCTCTTGGCTAAGATTTTCACATTCTTCTACATTTTCTTTCACGACTTTACTGGTTTGTTCATCTTCAGTGCTCTTGCTATCTTTCTGTTGAATCTGACCATAGATTTCCTTTCTTTTCTCTCTTGATTTGTTGATTTAGACTTTCAAAGATTCAATGAATTTTTCTACATCATTAAGATTCGCTTGTAGTTTCTGAACTTCAACCTTTGACTTATCAAGGTCATCTAGGGCCACCATAAGTTGTTGTTCAAGACTGCTTGAATCCATTGAAATTTCTTGCAAGATCTCCCAAGTTGTTAGACTTCTTCTTCTGAGGAACTAGCTGTTATACCAATTGTTGGAAACATGCCACACTGAGAGGGGGGGTGAATCAGTGTTGTGCAAAAAATAAATTTATTAAACTTTAACTTCAAAGAATTAGGAACATTCAATCATAAAGCATAAACAAGAAAATAAACACAACACCATAACACCGAGATTTTTAAGTGGAAACTTTGTCAAAGGAAAAACCACAGTGGATGGCCAATCCACAATTATGATTTTGAGTATACTCAAAATGAAAATTACAAAAGGGGAATCCACTTGCATTTAGGCACACTTCCTAGAGCTCACTGCTCAAAGAAAAGAGGGCTTGCTACCCAAGAGTTCAGATTAAAACCATTTGAAGATTTGAAGTGAGATGATATCATCTAAAATGCCTGATTATAGTTCCAGATTAGGTACAATAATGGATTTTCTGCCTTACAGACTGATTCTGTAATTTTGTTCTGCTCAGCTCATACACACAACACAGATCTTCTATGCGCAAGTGAAACTATGTTTTATATCACCTCTACTTTGCTCTAACTCATAATTCAGAAATTAACTTGTCATATACATCATATGAAAACAAAAAGACGATCATGTATATATATCTGCAACATATGATCTATTTACACTTTTTCGGCTTCAACAAAACACAACAAAATTATAACTGTTAGCTCACATTATTAAAAATATGCAATGTGTACCCTTAATGGTCAACCACAACTTGGCTAGGACACAAATAAAGAGATACTCGATTAATTAGTTCTCATACATCCTCAACTTAATATATTCAAGAGGTCAGCCTTAATACCAAAAAAACTGAGAATACATCAATCGGATCTTCTAATTCCCATGCGAATTGATACGAGCCATTATGCTTCAATCTCAATAGAGATAATACACCAATAATAATTTCCTAATATGTGCAACAAAAAATGATAACCTGGCATCTTTATATAGATTGATGAATGCTGATTTGTCGGATACTCTGTTTTGCCTTGTCGACTTTCAATCTATCTGTCGATAAGCTTGAATGAGGATATGCGTACCTGATCAATGCATAGGGTTTCCATCAATGAAAACACCAAATGAAAATTGAAGTGTCTCTTTCCAATAATGTTAACCTATGCAAAAACACTATAAAATGATAGATCATGGTGGTCATGAGAAGTGATGATAGAGAGCTCAAATGATAAATAGAAGCCAAAAGCATCAAAAGATCACAATCAATTTCAAAACATCCTTCACCATAGGATCAAGGGGATGGATGGGTTTGATGAGGTCTGTTAGGAAGGATACATCCTATTGATACCAAAGATGGATACCAAACTAAAAGATTGATTATGATGTAGGAGACTCTAAAACCGATTCAACCTCATGACACAAATAGATCCCATTTGTGAGGAACCAGCTAGATAAGGATAAACTTGACAACATGACAAGATGACGAGACATAAGATGAAAAGATGGCAAAATGACAAGGTGAAAAAATAGAGACACCCTAAATACCTATGGGACACATGACCAACACACCCTAAAGACCTAGGGGCTTGGGGTTGCTCAAAGATCAAACTTTCCTACGTGAAAGTGCAGAGCCCTTGTAGTTCGACAAAAGACCATGGGTAAAAGCAGAAAGCGAACAATGAGGACCGTGGTAAATCATAAAGATAGAAAGACGAACGCCCTAGGGGTGAATCAAATGACTAAGCCTTGCCTACATGAAAGAGTAGGGGCAATGTAGGTTGATACAAGGCCAAAGACAAATAATGAAAGATGATAAGACAGGCAAAAAGAAAATCCCAAAGGGCGGATCAAATGATCAACCTTTCCTACAGGAAAGCACAAGGGCAACGTAGTTCAACAAAATACTGCTAACGATAGACAATATATAAGGGATGACGAGATGACCATGATAAGGAGATACGATGATGGAGATGATATGATGAGATAGGATAGGCCATGTGGATGGGATGGTTGATACACATAAGATGAAGCTTAGGGATGGGATAGGTATCCAAATCATCAAAAGATGAAATGGGAGGATGAGACGATGGATAGATGAGAGACGAAAACTGATAAGATATAAGGAAGATGTAGGAAATAGATAGGAGTGATGATAGTGAGATATCATGGCATTGGATTGCATGGTGGTAGCCTATAGCTAGATACCAATGACAAGGGAGTATGAGATGGAAGGAAAATAAAGGTAAATGGATGGATGGATAAATATGGGGAGATAGAAAGATGCTAGAATAGGTGGACAGAGAGATAAGGATTTGGAAGGATGGGATGGATTATTGGATGGAAAAATGGATGGAGGAGATAAGGGTGAAAACATGGAATAGGACTAGTGGATGGGTAGATAGAAAGATAAGGATGGGGAGATGGAAGGGATTACTTGGAGGGATGGATGGAAGATTTCTCCAAGGACTATGCTGCAAATAAGGAGATGCCCCCACTCTAAATATTTTATGTGTAACAAGGCAAGATAGATAGAAAAAATTCAAGATGGGTGAATAAGGGATTGAGATCAACATGGATAGGAGATATAGGTAAGGAAGAGAGATGGATGGTGGCATGATTGGATGGATAATGAAGGTAGATGGTTATAGATAGTATGCATGGATTAGAAAAGTAGATGGGGAGGATAAGGAATATGATAGTGTATGGATGAGGGGAATATATGCCAAGAGGTGTCCAAAGAAATGTGTAGATAGGTGCCCTTATCTTTATCAAGATCACAAGGAAGATGGAGGGACTAGGGCAAATGGGATATGATAGATAGGATGTAGAAGATAGGTAGATGGAGGAGATGGAGGAAGGGAATGCATAAATGGAAGTTGCCCCCAATTTTTACAATAAACTAGATGGGGGATTTATGCATGACACATGTTTACCACGTTTTCATCATGGTACTTATCCAAGGTGCTTGTTTTCCAAGTTTTCACCATTGAAAAACTTATTTCTCTTTACTATTTTGTTTTTCCTTAATTTTTTTCTCTTTTTTTTTCTGACCTTTTGGACGAGGATGTGGATGTGGGTTTGGAAGATATGTGATAAAATGGATGAATGAAAGACTCAAGAGTCAAGTTCTATATGAGATAATAAGATCCCATGTGTAAAACGGTCATTGGATGTTGGTATAACCTTATTAGAATGGATGGATTATGCAAGAGGATGGATTAAAGGGATTTGATGGGCGAGATATGGGGGCTAGTGGATAGGGTGTTGGAAAGTGTATGGATGGAATGATGGAGTGGATGTGTGATGGGGGAAGGTGTTCAGGATCAAAATTGGCACATGTGGTGGATGTGAAATGATAGGAGGGTTGATGGATGGAGAATGTGGCAAAAATGGAGGCGTTGGAATAGTGAATTTTGGGACATAAGGACCCAAAATAGATTTAGGAGATGGAGGATACAAATGATTAGCTTTGGGATTAGCAACTTTAAATATTTATAGGGATTTTTAATTTGAAGGAATTGCCTCTTTTTTCTTTGGGATCCACATGGTTTTGATTTTTGATTTAGTGGGACTTCGTAGCCATTTGGATGGATTTGGATTTTGGATTTGATTTTCTTTTTGTCAACATATCTTTTTAAGGGGACACAAGGAGCTTTAGAATCATGTGGATGTTTGGATCTATGTATTTTTACTTTGGCATCCAAAGTTCTTGTAGTAGTAATGGGATGGGTAGGGGGAAATGGATGATGTGGAGAAGACATGGATGGAGTGATCGAGGTAGGATTTTGATGATGGTGTGTGCATGGATGATGCGAGATAGCATGCATGGAGGGGTGCCTTTGTTGATCTTGATTAGGAGTTATGAATTTAAGATTCTTGTGATGCGTGTAAGGGATAGGTGATTGATGGATGAGAGGATAAATATGATAGGATGGAAGGGGTGATTTTGGGATATAAGGGACCAAAATGGACTTTATATATGGAGGATGTGTGAGGGTTGATGGAGGTATGTAAGGACTCAAAATATAGGCAGTAGATGGAGGAGGAGCGATGGTGGATGGAGGGATATAAGGACCCAAAATGGACCTACAGGATGATGGAGGAAGATGGACAGTTGTTTTGAGGTAATATAATGGAGGAGGGAGGGTGATCCCATAATACTGGTTTACAATTTCTGGACAAACGGGACATTGAATTGATTTTTTTTAACTAAATTTTCACTTTCGGGCTCTTATAGCAGCTAAACCGTGAGGAATTTGAAGATGACGAAAACTAATGAATTTTGACGTTTTGTCTATAGATTCTAAATATATTTTTTTCAATTTTTTTTGAATCAGATTGCACTTATTTTTCCATATCCTTCAAAAAATAGCTTTTTTTAAAAAACAACATTTTAAAGGAGTGACACTCACCGTATACAACATAACATTTTTTAAATTAAGGATAAAATTCTAATTTTTTTGAATTTATATTTGTAACTATGATTTACAACACTTTCATTTGGTTTCATAGTGTTTTATTAAATATATTTTCCTTAATCAAGTTTCAAAGTAAAACCAATTACAATTGTAAAATAAGTAGACTGTTTACAACATTACTTTTTTTTAATGGATCAAAGACATCAATACTCAGCCTGAACATATTTTTTTAAATTTTATTTTAATAATATTCTATTTTTCCACATGTGCAGAATAGAGAGCTTGATTTTGGCTGAAAAACCTATGTTTAATAAAACTAGAAAAACGCATACATAATAAAACCAAAACATATTAAAATTATATTTGTTGGATAGCTCATTCTCAAGACTACCATGATCATTTGAAATACATTTTAAATGAATTCATTTGAACCCCCAAAAGGTAAATCAAAAGTGATTTTTTATCTACATTTTGATAGGTGTAAAGGAGACTCCATTTTAGGTATGGTTTAAAACTAGCGAGGTTCTATCCAAGGGGGTTTGATCTAAGGTGGTTTGATCAAATCCTCTTCAACTAAAATCCTTAAAATGGAACTTTATAAGGTTTAAATCATTATATTTTCCAAAAATATATGATTTCAGAAAATATCGGAATCTCCTAGAAATTATAAACTAGCTTTGTAGGATCACCTAGGGGGATGGCAACAAATGATTTGGTGGAACAGTGGGAAGTGCCTCTCATTCATTTGGAAGAGGTTTTCTTAGGATGTATGGAGGTTATACCAATTTTTTTGGATTGTGATATTTGGGAGATATATCCAAGACCTTGTGTACCTAGATGGGCTCTAAAGTACCTTGCTCATGAAGGCCTAAACCTTTTCCTTGACAATTCATGTTCTTGAGCATGTGATCTATGTTAGGGTGCATATTATTTTGGAAGTATGATGTGAGCCCATTATTAAGTGGAGGAGGATGGGTGGTGCATATTCTTTGTTTTTCTTCTGCAAGAAGACCACCATGGATGAGTGTAGTGTTACCAAGGTGATATAAAAGTGGTGTTGGGGTGACAAGGCTAGGAAGCGATGGAGGATCATGCAATGGAGATGAGGAGATAGAAGGATTTTGATCGGGAGGAATGAGTGATAAGGGATTGAGAGATAGATTAGGTGGTATGATAGGATCTATATTTTTTAGAGTGGGTGATCTAAGAGCTCATGAGATGGTGTGATTGGGTCTTGGGTGCCAAGAGGATCATGGGATGGAGTGGACGAGCTAGTATGATCTTGAGATGGATTAGATAGGATTGTAGGATCAAGATTCGATGGAGGAAAGGAATCATGAGATGGGATGGATGGGGGATTGTGATCTTGGGATGGAGTGGATGGGATGGTAGGATCAGGATTTTGATAATGGGATATGCTTGTATGCTTTGAATCAATCCCTTGGTATGGCTCATCGTGTGTGCGAGGCACGATGATGAAGGAGTGTTGGAGGGAATGCTCAGGTTGGGGAGATAGGAGGATGCGGGATTCATGAAGGTCATGGGATAGAAGTTCGGTAATATTAGGATTAGGAGGATTGGATTGGATGTCTCCAATGGATTGGGTGGATCTAGCATTAGAAGATGGGGATTCAATGGGTCTGACGGGCTCAACCATTTGGATGGTGTTAGGAATTGTAATGGGAGTGTTAGGTTTAGGATGGAGGAGGGTCTCATCACTAGTGACTGTACATGATAGAGTGGGAGGGAATTGTTTCACAACATCAAGAAATGCATTTAGGGATGTCTCTTCCCTCATGAGTCCTTGGATGACATTTGGAAGGGATGTAGGATTAGGTGGGGTGATGGGAATGGATGGAGGATTAGGGATGGTTGGAAGACTAGGATTACGGATTTTCAGATTAGGACTAGATGAGTGGATGGGATTTGTTGGAGGACTAGGATTAGGGATTTTTATTTTAGGATTAGATGGAGGATTAACATATAATGCAGCGAAGGGGGGAGTGATGCAAGAGGATGCAGATGAGGAATTAAGATAGGAAGATGCAGATGCTAGATTAGGTTGGGAAGATTGCAATGGTGGGTAATAGTAGGAAGATGTGGATGATGGATTAGGATGGGAATATTGGGATGATGGAGGAATGTAGGAAAATGTGGACATTGGATTAGGATGGGAAGATGTGGATATGGGATTAAGATAAGAGGATGTGGATGGTGGATTATGATAAGAAGGTGTGGATTTTGGATTAGAATGGGAAGATTAAGGTGGTGGATTACCATAGGAGGACATGGATGGTGGATTGACATAGGAGGATATGGGTGATGGATAAGGATAAGAAAATTGAGAATTTGGATCAGGATAAGAGAAATATTGGGATGATGGATTATGATACGAAGGAGAGGGTGTTGGATTAGGATGGAAGGATTGGGATGACAGATTAAGGTAGAGATATTGGGATTGTTGATGATGACAATGATATGAGTATGGGGATGGTGGATTACTATAGGTGAATTTGGATGTTGATTGGATAGAGGTGGAGAGGGAGGACATGATGAATATGTGGATGGTGAGGATACTAGATATCCTTTGTCAAGGGTAGCATAAGGACTTTTATTAGATCTAGATGAAGGCATGGGGGAATAGTTATGAGGAGTAATTGGATTTTGAGAGGTGATTGGAAAAAGCTTGCTAGAAATGATAGCATCAAGGGGATATATATTAAACTCTTCTTGATCAACAAGACTTTCATTATCATCATCAATATAGTTAAGATTCCCCTTGACTACTATTATTAGTTTTGCTAGAGGAGGATAAGGATTCATGACGTTAGATAAAATGGATACGGATGGGAAAGATAATAATAGGAAATAATGGATGATGGAGGAGAATGGATTGGAAGAATATGGGGGAAGATATCTTAAGATTTTTTTTGATATTAGAAGATCTTGGGTGTGGATGGACTAAAGCTTGGATTGGGATTTAGGCTAAGCTCAGATTGGGATTGGATTAAAGCTCAGATTAAGATGATGGGATTAAAGCTCATATTAAAATTGGATTGGATCTTAGATTAGGAATAGATTAAATATTATATTATGGTCTAGAATAGTCTAGGGGTGATAAGATTGAGAAAAACTAAAAATTATATTTTTCAATTTTTCTCAATTTTTTCTTTGTCGTAGTATATCATATTTTCGGAGGTCTTTAGAGCAGAATTTGGGGTTGAAATTTGCATCAACCTGTAAAATTGGGATGCCAAAGGTGATTTATTTGAGTGATTGAATTATTACTCTTTGAGACCTTTCCAACAGTGTAAACGGTTTTGAATTTTGAGCACCGAGTAGAAAGTTATGACCCCAACAAGTTGGGGTAAATAAATTCCTATTTAAAAAAAAAAAAATTGGATGGTTTGGGGATGGATAGGATGAGGAGGAATGATTGGATGATGATTTTGGACTAAGAAAGATGTAGGCTAATTATGGTATGAAAGATTGACTCTTTGGATGTGACGAACAAGACAGAAAGCAGTTGAATGGTCACTGAAACAGACCCGAATAGGGCCCCGAATGAAGAAGAATAGGCAGATTCGCACGTTTTAGGGCAAGGTCACTTGTTCTGGAGCTAGGTCACCTGTTCTAGGGTAGGGTTGCCTATTATTGGGTAGGGTCGCTTGTTCTTTGGTAGGGTTTCCTATTCTTGGGCAGGGTCACCTGTTCCTGGGGCAAGGTCGCATGTCCTGGGGTCGAGTCACTTGTTCTTGGGCAAGGTCGCATGTTCTAGGGTAGGGTCACCTATTCTAGGGAAGGGTCACCTGTTCTGGGGCAAGGTTGCCTATTCTAGGGAAGGGTCACCTATTCTAGAGTATGGTCATCTATTCAGCCTCCTAAGCCTGAAAAATAGTCAAGCGTTAATGATAAACATGGCAAACACAATTTCAAGACCAAAAAATGGATACTTACAACTGGTGAACGAATGCACGGAATACGTGAACGGACACTTAGAGTGGGAAAAAAGATGCTTGGAACATGAGAATGATGCTCAGAATGGGAAAATGGATACTTGGAATGGGTGAACGAATACTCAAAATGGGAGAACGACGCTCGGAATGAGAGAATGTATACCTAGAACGGGTGAACAGATACTCATAACACATGAAGGGATGCATGAAATGGGTGAACGGACTCCCAGAATGAGGGAATGACACTCTGAATGAGAAAATGACCAAAAAATTGTAGGTGAAATTGACTATTTGGAGGGCAGGGTCGCCCTTTTGAGGGCAAGGTCACCCCTTTGAGGGAAGGGTCACCCATTTGGAAGGCAAGGTCACCTGTTTAGGAAAAACTTCTCATATTTGACTTGGATAGAGTGAAGAGCAACTAAGACAAAAGGGAAAGATCATCCCTTTTAGGGAAGGGTCACCCCTTTGAGGGCAAGGTCACCCCTTTGAGGGCAAGGTCGCTTGTTCTAGGAAAATTGGTCAAATTTGACTTGGTCCAAGTGGAAAACAACTGAAATAGGAAGGGAAAGGTTGCCCCTTTGAGGGAAGGGTCACCCTTTTGAGGGAAAGGTTGCGCCTTTGAGGGTAGGGTCACCTCTGTGTGTTGGTCAGTACTTAACTTAGGCAAAAAAAACTATGGAAAAGGACAAAAATAACAAGCAAATGGCCAAGACTAACTGATAAACACCAGTTTTGCATAGAAAAGACAGTTCAAGGAACACAAGCCTAAGATTAGTGTGAAGGTATGGTCAACACGCTCCTCTATCTAGGCTAAATAGGGGAACTAAGGTAGTCCTTTATATACGCACAATACATGGGGTAAAAATTGTGAACACCAACCTGTCACAAGCATGAGAAGGGAACTTCTAGTGAGATACTGAAAGCTTGGCCCAACTTTTCACATCCTATCTAGGTATCACCCTAGCTTTGATACTCCACTAGACATGACGTGATTGGATTGAGGTACAACTTTCACTCTCCCCCTTTTATATACCCCACCAGTAACACATGGTTGGGATTGTTGGGTCTTAAAAACGCTGGTTTGAATGAACCACAAGAGGTTGCCAAGCTCTCACAACGTTATTGGCCAACTAACAAGGCCAACCAATATAGTTGAACCTTCTACTCTTAAGGCTCTGCTAAACCTAGGCAGGTGCACCTATATGAATGACAGATCTTGAATTGTGCTTCCTACTTGACCAAACTATCCACAAATGGTAATTTGATAGTGGAAAAATGTAATCCCAATTTGGTATAAATTGTATATCCAATATAAAGGTAAAAATTGATATTTTTAGTTAAGAGATATAAAAAATGGATAAAACTAAATGGTGAAATGGGGAAGACCAGTGCCTTGTTGGGTAAATGGATTCAATGGATTATTATGATGGGCAACTAATATCGGCTACAATTCTAGTTGTTTGGCACTTTCAGAATGAGATTCTATGACTGGCATACACATTCTTTTAATTTATGACTTGCATAAATGTGCAAATAGGTAATTGGAAAACTCTTCTTATGAATCCCAATGATATCCTTCCAAGTTACAGTGATTACTTGTAGGAATTTAATCCTTCCTTGAAGGAGCCAGTCAAATAAACCACACAAGAACAACAAATGTGTTTTGACAAATTAAATATATTCTTGATATCTTAATTTGAACAACATGAAAAGACCATTATGGAGGCAGTATGACAACTATATCAACCACAAATCTCTTCTTATTAATCCCAATGTTAATCCTAGGTTATTGTAATCAATTTAAAGGATTTTAATTCTTTAAAAGAAACCAATTAACTGATCACTCGGGAGCAGCAAATGTGTCTAGATGAAACTGAGGTATCAACTTGGATATGCAAATTCAAATAATAGAGAAATAACACTATGGAGACAACCCAGTATTTGCTTAATTTCAACAAACAAAAGACACCAATATTGAGTCACAAAAATTAATATCTTCCATTGATTTCTCCAAAATTGTATGCATGCTTCATGGTCTCCACTGTAAAATTTATATGATAAACATTTTGAAAATAATTTTAGTATATTTCCTATCCTACTCCTAAATCTACTACTACCTTTTCTTACCATTGAATTTTGCAAATATTTATATATTATACACCAAAGGTCATGACCCCTCGTATGCCTATTCATTACAGTTCTTCATATCCATTTTTTATTAAATGCCTTTCGAAAATCAAAATGCTTTAATCTTCATCGTCCATGAAATTCAATTCAAATAGTATTCCTCCTTCACTAAGCTCCACCGATGACTATGACTTCTCTAGATGAATTTTTTGTATGGCTATCAGCAAGACTTGATTCCATCGGGGGGCTTCAAAGTGGTTATACCAATAACAAATGTCCTACCGATTCGGTGTGACATGCACCATCAAAATGATTTTCAGTTTTCCCATTGACTTTGATTCTCCTATCGATGACATCTCGCTCTGTTCATCTACTTCTAGCTTATCGTTATGACTCCCAGTGTCATTGAGACACTTTTGTACCTTAGCCCGACGATGCGACTTGTACCGATGAAAAATTTCAACTTTCCTCTTGCCCCTTTTTGGGGTATCGAGGAGAGTTAACTCCATCTCTTTCCGAAGACCACTTCTTTCCTCGACGCTCAACAAACATTTGCTATGATCTCCCACAACTTCCTGGATGCCTCAAGTCTTCCCAAAATGTCCATTCATTTTGGCTATCGGTAGGACATGCATAGTCGGTGTGACTTAAATTTTCCTCCCCCCAAGCAACCTTCTCTCGTCGATAGTCAATCTTTAGTCTTTATCATGTCACTATAGCTCCCACCAAAACAACCCATCGCTATGACATTTGCAAGTCGGGAAGACAATCCTTGTTTGAATCCAAAGGTGTGTATCATGCCAAGACGTTTCCTTCTACCAACTCAAGTCGTCGAGACATGATAGATTTCCTACCGATAGAAACACACTCATCGTGACTTTGTGAGTCGAGCGAACAATTGTCATTTTGTCCCCGCTGAAGCTCATCTCATTGAAAGCTTTCTTTCATCGGCGAGACCACAAATTATGTCTCGTCGATCACATCCTTTCCTCCCATGTCGACCAAACCGATGAATATCTCGGGCTGTCTGTGAGACCTTACCCCGATGATGCCTTGCAGCATGGGCTCCCTATTTTCATCTGTAATTTCTCTTGTATCCATGCATTTCACATAAAATGGGACTCTTTTCATTAGAGATGCATATGTTGAGAGCTTAATTGAATGTCCCTCCATTTCAGTGTTTCTAGACTATGTCAATTTTATTTCCTCTCTCGTGACCTGTCATGCCTTCAAGAACTTCTCTGTAGTGTGTTCCAGTTGATTTGTTAATCATTGTGATATGAAATTTCTTGCATTATGTATTGTTGCTTAGTCATGGAATTTAAAGCAATGTTTATTTTTCACCTGGTGTAACACTTTCATTTGGGAAAGTATATTCAAAGTCAACTTCTATCTGCACATATAATAATTTATTTTATAAAGAGATGTAACCCCCTTTATGGGTATGTGCACGATCATGATGGGCCAAAAAGTGGCGATATCTAAGTGATATGATGACCCATGTGGCTGACCATTGTTTTTTTACCCAAAATTGATGAAACGAAAAGGGTTTTTAAAGGAGATTCTCAAATTTCCACCAATATAAATTATGCTTTTCTTTCAATTTAATAAATAATTATTATTCATTTTCTACTTGAATTACAACTAAAGTCCTAATTGATAGGCTGATTGAAAAAAATCTATAACTTTCCAACGATATCATATTTTTTGAATCCAAAACATGCATCACATTCTATGCTTCACATACTATAGGATTTAAAAAAAATACAATTGAACTTGATGAAATTCTGACCAAGTTAAGGTGGTCAGACATATGCGTTTTTATATTTTTTAAAGTTGTAATAAAAAATCCATAATTAATTATTTACCTAGAAAAAAATTACACTAAAATATGCATCACATTGTGACATGAATCCCCTACTTATATCTAAAATATTGTAAAATAATATTATCATTTTATTGTGGTTAAGGTGGTCAGACAGACATCTACTTATTTTTTCCCTCAAATTTAAGTACTACTACATTGAAATTTCAAATTTTCACCAAATAGATTTTTTTTATTTTAAAATAAACCTAGTAGTTTAGCATCTACATTCAATTTTCTATAGATTCAATTTTTACATATTTTTGAAATAATATAGATAACTTATTGAAATTTTTGCGTCAAGTTGCCTAACTCCGATTTTCTGAATTTTATTGTCACTTAAAGGCCTGTTTTTTCCATGATGATCTTCCACATACCCTTCTCTTTCAGATTCTTGAATTATTTCTACTCTTTTCATGGGGTCGTGGCACATTCATACTCATCTTATCTTTATCAAAATTATCATTGAAAGGTTTTAATAACATATCTTTATTCTATGATTTATAATGGACTTTTCCTCCATGTCTACTGTCATGAATATATTAGCAAATGGAACTCAAAGAGTTGACATTGGAAAATTCCATTAGTTCTATTGTTGATGTTGTCCAATCCAAAATTCTTCTCAAAATTCCCTTCTCCACAATCCCTTTTGGCAATTTTTGTTTTGATCATCCTGAAAGCATATTTCTTGATCTTAGATTGAAGTAACTGATCATCAACATTTGATTGTGACATTTGGTACTGTATGTTGACCTATGATAGGAGAGCATGGTTGTAGAACAATTTGGCATGAGCTCATCATATTTGAAAACTATCAACAGTCAAAGTAGCCTACTTGGCATTTTCTGAAATCTACCACAGTCAAAAATCACTTGAAACTCATCAAATTGCCTTTCTCTTTTTTGTTTGGAAAAATATCAAATCCAAATCTTAGAAGCTACCACCCCAAGGTTTGGCTCATTTATCTCACATGAACATATAGGAAAATGGGATTTTTTTCAATATTTTTTCTTTGCATGATATTAAACACGGAAGTTGACCCTTTTGAAACATTCTAGAAGTGCAGTTTTCAAACTAAGTGAAACCCATCTAGTTTTGAAAGCTCTAAAAATTGACATGGATACACATTGAGATGGGGAGAATCTCAAACACCAATCTTTTTGTCATGAAACCCTTTCAATTGCTTAACATTTATTCCTAAAGTTGATCATTTTAACAGAATCTTTACTGTTCTGACAACAGATTTTCTCAAAAAACCCTTCAACATGTCACTTTGAAACTTTGAAAAATTTGATTGTATGGAGTTGAAAACTGATTTACATACTCACATATGTTAGATGAACACACCTGCAAGATGGCATTGCATGAAAATGACCAGATTCAAAATTATGATTTTTCACAATGTGTTGTTTGGGCTATTTTTTCAATTGAGTTTCTGAGTGTTGTATTAGAATTTTATTATGGCACCTTCAAATTTTAAATTTGAAGGTTCCAACAAGGATCGTCCCTTGAGGTGATGAAATCCCCAAGCAGGTCTCGCTAAGAAATAGAAAAACGGACAAAAAGACTTAAGTGGACTACAATTTCTCTTCACCCAAGATAGCCAAATGGTGCAAGGGGATTGGATACGTCAATAGCCCACTGTTCAAACACTCAAAATAGTTCTTTGACCCTCTAATTTGAACTATGTTCCTAGTTAAAATAAAAATAAGAAGCAACTAACTAAAGAAAGTATTTGTTCTCCCCCTGCAACAAGTACATTAGTAGTTTGTTGTTTTTTTGTTTATCTTCTACAATTGTTCAATAGCTGCATAAGTGTTAGAAAAAAAAAACACTCACAAACAAACACATTAGGGGATTAGTAGTAAGGAAAAAAATAGCAATCTGAACTCTAGAATGAAATATTAACTCTTTGTTTACCTGATTTACCTTTGTTCTGGGCGGGGTCACCTTTGTTTTTTGGACACAATCGACTCTTTGGGTGAGGTCACCCCTTTGTGGGCAGGGTCACCTATCTATGGATAGGGTCACCCCTTAGTGGGTAGGGTCACCTGTTTGTGGGCATGCCCACCCCTTTTATAGATCTGAACCTACAAAATGTCAAAAATAGAAAGCAAGAAAAATAGATAGATGGGCGGGGTCACCCCTTTGTGGGCGGAGTCACCTCTGTGTATCAGAACCTACCAAATGTCAAAAAAAAGATAATAAAAAAATAAAAATAGATGGGCGGGGTCACTTATCTGTGGGCAAGATCACCCCTTTGGGGGTGGGGTCACTTGTTTGTTGGCAGGGTCACCCCTTTATGGGTGGAGTCACTTATGTGTTATAGGCAAGGCTGCCTCTATGTCTTGAACTTGCAAAATGTCAAACAATAGAAAATGTAAAAATAATACTCGTTTGTGGGTCCCACCGAGCATGCCAGAAATGTGTGCAAATTTTTTCCCACTTTTAAGAATGCAAAACAAAATGGAAATGCAAGAAGTAAAATACATAAACAAACACTCAATTATTACCCATAGTTGAATCTAAGCAAACAACAACAAAAAATGAGATGTTATACCTTTCTTTCTTAAATTGATGAGTTGGTTGGCCCTTGATGATGTTTGGATCCATGTTGCTTGGTGAAAAAATGCATGCAATTATGGAGGTGGGTGTTGTGATTGAGGATGGTAGGTGAGATATACTAATGGTTGTAAAATGGCTTGAATGCTTGTCTCTCAAATCTCTTTAACTTGAGGACAAAGTTTTCAATTTAAAGAAGAACAGATAGTTGAGATTGAGTCAGCATGGACAAAATGGAGGTTTGTGGTGAGTTGAGGACTCACAAGCCCTCACATCTTGCCATGTGGAAGGTGAGATGAAAAAAGGACAAGTGACATGGAAAATCCATGTGAGGTGGAGGTACTTCCAAGTAACTTGGGATTGGAGAGGATTTCTTTGAAAAGGAATTCCTTGTCTCCATATGTGGCTGATAGTGACAAGTGAGGACTTTTAGAAACTCTCCTCTTGTCACCATGGGGATTTGAGATGGTGTGAGAGAAATAAATGTGAATTTTTAATTCACATGATTGGAAGTACCCAATGGATAATACAAGGTCCTTCTAAAGGAGGTCCTTATCCCATGTGCGTGATGTGACCTATGAGAGGTTATGGGGAAGAGAAATGCATGAGATAAATAAATTGAATTAAAAATTTCATTAAATTTGTTGGGAGAATAAAATGGAATTAGAAATTCCATTGGGATGTGGGACAAGTTGACTAAAGGACTGATTAGACTAATGATTGAAAGATTAGAAAAGAGTTAGGTGGTTAATGATGATTAGGAGCCAACTTGCAAAAGTTGGAGGATGTGACACATCCTAATCATGGATTAGGGATGTGTCACATCTCTAATGATGGGATTAGGAGATGAATTAGGATCAAGTGTGGATGATACATAAAGGAAATTAAATAAGTGGGTTATTTATATAATTCCTTGGAAGAAAGGGATACAAGGTAAGGTATTTAATCATTTAACTAAATACCTTAGGGATTTAGAAGAATTTAGGGGTATTAATCAAATAATAGAAATATTATTTAATTAATGTGGATAAAAGGCTATTTAGATGAAAAGGGTAAGAAATATCTAAACTACATTTTGAATAAGGTTTCATATGCTAGGTGTGAACAGGAGTACTCCTATGTAATTGTTGAGTCTAAGTCCATCACACTAGGTGCAATGCCATATTGGTTTTTTATACCTTGATGCATTGTACCTATGTGTGCTTTCAAACATAAGGGAAGTTATGCTCTTTACTTCTCCCATTCCTAGATAAGAAATACATCATCATATATAATAAAGTCTCAACCACTTATAGAATTGTTGGACTTCTGCATCTGCTTGGATTCAAGGGTTGATCTATAATTCTTCTATCCTCTTTCACACTAACATGTCTATCATGCATCCAAAAAACATCTACATCTTGCATATTCATACATCTCATCATAATAGAAAACATCATCCATCTCACATGAATTGCATAATCATTTAAGTTGTTTAAGATAATATAGATTTGTTATTCTAAGCATCTTAAAAACATCTCATTTGCATCATCATATAGACCTGTTAGTCTAGAACCATCCATGTTTAGATATTAAATCTCTTTGTCACGAGATCAACCCTCAAATTGAACTTTTCACTCAATCTCTCGAGGGGGCAATGTGCCAACATACTTCTTTCCACTAGGGCATCCAAAAAAATCAGATTTTTAATTTTGATCTTGGTGGCATCATTCTTTGAACCAATGCACTAGATACATTGCTTCAAAGACAGGAAAAATGTAGACATGAAAATAATCTTGATCAACATCATGCATCTAAAATTGAATAATTAACATCAAATTCCTCTATTAATCAAATGAAGTAATTTATTTGATTAATTCACTAAGGTGCATCATACTTGATTAAATAAATCATATTATTTAATTAAGTCCTAAATGTCCTCTCGTCTGATTTAATAAATCAAATTGATTAAATCAAATGTCAAAACCCCTAAATCCCTTCAAGTTAATTAATCTAAATTAATTGACCCATAATCCTAATTACCCATCCTCTAGGTTTTGAATCAACCTAGGTCAAACCTAAACCCTTGACTAACCCACCCACTTGCACATCAAATTCATTTTACTTAATTATCTAATTACCCTTATTTTCCCTCACAAGGCATATTACCAAGTATTATTCCTTCATTTACTCCACTTATTTGAATTTCTTGCCCAACCCATTTCCCTCCAAAATGTCTCAACCACATTCCTTTAATGACTCTTACAAAGCCATTAATCTCTCTTACACCTCTCAAATCCTCAACCACTTGCACATTCTCCAAAATGTTCTCATTCCTCCTCCACTAGCATGTTGACAAGTGGCGCCTTTCAATTGGCTCACGTTTAATCCCACATTCCTCTCATCTCTCCATCTTTCAAGACTTCAACCTATAAATACAAGGCACTTCTACTCAAAATCCATCCACAATTAGAGTATTGCACTATAGGCATTTTGAGTTCATCTTGTATTTTCATCTCCATCACTTGCATCTTGGTATCAATATCATTTGAAGCTTATCAAGGGTTTGGAAAGGGATACTTTTCACATCAAAGTATCACCAATCCATTATGAGATGGATATAACTCATTAGTTTATATACTTTATTTAGTTGTTCTTGTTGTTTTAATATCTTGTTAAGAATATCTAGCATGTTTGGATATTTCATAGGGATTCTTGTTCTTGTTTGATTAATTTAATTAACCATGCTAACACTTGTTTGTTGTTGAGTGAAATAAGCTAGAGCGACATCTACATTAGTATTACATTTTGGAGGAAACCTATTATCCATGATGTAGTTTTATTTGAGAACATATGATTTGGCATAGGGCTTTCTGAATAAGCTCTCATCTCTTCTTCTAATTTAAATTGGATTTCTCATAGAAATGGTGTTATCAATCGCTTTAAAGTGGGGGCATACATCAACACTCATATTTCTTTGTGTGATTTTCTTTATTCTTGTAACGTGTCTTTTTCTTAGTGGTGTCATTGGGGTTGATTTCCTCCAAAAGTGTGATATTTATTTTAATTTTCCTCTCTTGGATATGTTGGGAATGATTTTCCCTAAGAAGAGACCTTGCATGTACTAAGAAAATTCACTTTGAACAAATATTTACTTGCATATTCTCATAAGTTCTTAGCATAACATAGCTTGTTAGGCCTTGTGAAGCTCGAAATGTTATGCTGTGGTATCCTATTGAATTTATCAGAGGGGTAGCTTTGGTATGGTAAGTATAGTGAGTGCCAACAAATAGGAATGACTTTTTCACTAGGCCACCTTCCTTTCTTTTTTTTGGGATACTCACCTAGTAGATGGCCTATAGTTCCACTACTCAGAGTGAGCACAAAATGAATAGTCTATATATGTTCCACATTGCATTGGACAATCTAGGATTGATCTTCTTAGTCTTTGATAGTGTATGATTGTGTATCTTTTTCATTTTTTCACACATAAGTGTATTAAATATCTACTTTAGTGTGAATGTGAAATGGGTTCATACTCTCACTAAACTAGATGCTAAATATAGTGTAGAAAAAAGTATCCCTTTTCCACACTTAATTTGGGAGAAAATTAATATGAAAATGAGCTTGAGTTTTCCTTGATTTAGTGTTGTAATGTGTTTTACAAATTCACATTAATTTTAAGGTCCTTTTAAACTAAATGGAATTAATGGTTCCTTATTTAGGGTGTTGTAAAGTGTATCTTTACACTTTCAAACTAATCTAGGGCTTTATAAATTGATTAAGGTTAATTGGCCCCTTTAATTCAAATTCAATCCTAATTAATTGTAGATTCTAAGTGATGAAACCCGAAATTCCAAAATGATATAACACAACACTTAATCTGACAAGGTGTGTGTCCTAGGTTAGTGAGCTAAGAGCCATTCACCATGTGGAAAATGGGTCCTCACTTAGATGGAGGACCCCCCTTGGAATATGTTTTTGGCGATATTTTAATGATTTCAAATTCTAGATTTGATTTCATCTTGTGTTATTTTAATTTTAGGAATCAAGGATAAGATATGTTTAGATACAAGGTCATTTCACTATGTTTCACCTACTATATTTCATTCAAGATAAGATCATTCAAGATAGAGTATTCAAGATTATTTCTAAGTCATTTGAGGGCAGATTTATCGAAGTTTATTACAGAAATCAAGATCCATTTCATTATTTCAAATGAGTAATGCATCATGCATGTTGTTAAACTAATATGTTGATGTAGCATTGAAGATCGATTCAAGCATATTCAAGCTTTGTTTCTAATCAAACTTCATGATCAAGATCTACATTATTTGAGGCTACTTCATGCTAGATTCCAAATTTATTTGAGGTCTCAACTAAGGTGTGGTGAGTTGTGACATTCCATTTTTTTAATTCATCAATCCTTTATGCATTGTTTCATTTTAAGGTTTAATTACCAAAATGGGGTTTGACTAAGGAAAACCCCTATTCCCTAAGTAACAAAATTTTCTCTCCTTGGATGTGCGATTGCAGATTTTAGGTTGAAGATCATTTGGAGAGAAAAATTGTAAAAGTTGCCTACTTTCTTGCAAAATCACAAAAATTGAGCTACAAGATTTATTTTTGATATTTTGATAATCTCTAACTAGGATCTAAGATTGTAGGAATTGAAGAACAAAACCTAGAAATTGATTTTCTAGAAACCTAGCTAGGACCCATTTTCCATAGGGCTAATGAGTCCTCAGTGAGGCATAAAAAATCACTTTTTTCAATAGGTACACAACATTTGACCCTCTTAAAACCCGCCTTTTTATTGATATATCAGTTAGATTTGATTTTTGGTATTCATTTACACATTATAACCCTCATAATTGAGTGAAATACTAGTTAACTTAGGTTTATCACTTTGGTCTCATTATGGTGAACCTCTTTTCCTATATATTTCATCTATATGAAAACCTTATAGTTAATGTGTTTAAGTTTCATTCTACTTCGAATGATTTCATGCATTTAATTGTTAATGAGTAGGTGGTTCATTATCTACTTGTGTTTCCTCTATATCCTATCATTAATTATTCCTTAAAATTTATGTTTGTTTCTTCTCTTCCTTTAGTTTTCACCCAATTTTTTTAGGTGGTGTTGGTGTGCCTCCTTCAATTCATGTTTTCAGTAGTACTCAGTAGTTGTCTTTCCTAATTGAGCACTCTCCTTGTGAGTTGCACTAGTTGGGGCCTCAAAGAGGATTTTCCCTCTATGATCTCCCAAATCTATGTATATGGATACTAAGGTTTCTTAAACCTTTATCCAAAGAAGGAAGGAAGGTCTTCCTAAAAATGTATCTCAGTTCTACACCCAATTCAAGGGTGTCAAAATAGCCAATTCAAGTTTTGGTATTTTTTAGTCCTTTAATGTCAAGGTTTGGTCATAGTATCTTAGTTGTTGTTGCGTTGTAGACTATCCATGGAGTGTCATTAGTCCCTCTTTATTCAATATTTTAGTTCCATGAAAAATATCTTTAAAAGAGAGTTATGGCACTTTAAGAAACATATTTTACCTATAATTAAACACTTCAAAATAATTATTATAAATATTTAAATTATAAATAATATATTTTCTTTTATTTTATGAAAAAAAGTTACAAATTTAGAAAACAATTGAATATTTTTTTTATATTCGTAGATATTTTTAATATAATTATTTTAATTATATCAAAAATATTTTATATTAATAAGACACAAAACATATCATGATGATACACATTAAAATTAAAATACAATGAAATAGTTTTTCAAAAAAATAAAATTATAAGATAGTTATAAATTAACTTATAAATAAATAACATTAAATAACTCTAATGTAAATAAAATAATTTAGAACTCAAATATCTCTATATTTTATAAATAGATTATTCTAGGAAAAGGGGACAAAATTATACTAAAGTTAATTTACATCTTTTTACAACATAAAGACTTCCAAATGGTTATAGCTATCAATAAAATGAACAAAGGAAGATTCCAAGGGCCCTTACAAAATATCACCAACACCCCAAAAAAATAGTCCATAATGTAAACATGTTCATCAAGCTCATTGTAAGAAAAAGAATGAAGAAATTAATATTGATCATGATCAAGAAATTGGAGAAGAACTTTGGATGTAGCTAAGGGTAATGATCCCTAGTCTTTTACATTTCACTTATCATCATTATATAAATCCCATTTATCTAGATATTTAACAACATTATTCAATTTCTTAGGGATATAGATGAAATAAATGGAATCAAAATTAGGAACCAAACACAAAATCTACTCAATTACAAAAGACAACTACCAAGAAAGATTATTAGTACCTTTATTCAAAAGAGTAGCTGATATCATAGAATCCATATAAAAAATATTTCATTTTCTCCCCAACTATACTGATTTAATCATAGCAACAAGGGTAAAGTGAGCCTCTATTTTATTCTTATTATAGTATCCCATAGAAGTAAAAAGGAATAAATGAACCAAACCTCGATTATTTTGACCCACTCCACCAATTTTTGCAACCCCTTGGTTACCTTTGGAGCATCCATAAAAATTGATTTTGATCAATTATGGATGGGGATACCACTTACCAATTTTATATTTCACCCTTTTCGAAGGATGCATTTGAACAATATTAAAAAAATAAAGAAGTTCAAGAAGAGGATAGGCCTAGACTACAAGAAACTTAATAATCATGTAATAAGAACAAAATTCTTCAAGGCAACATTTGGTAGCAATAATTTCTTAAAGAAAAAAAATTATCTTATACTAAACATGAATTTCAAGGCTCTAATAATTTTGAAAAATCTTCTTATATCTCTCTAAGTAGATGTTCTATAGAATAAAAATAGGACTAAGGAGAAGGTGTGTTGTCCACATTGAATAATGTTATAATTTAATATTTTGTTATTATGTGGTACACCTAGGGGATCTAGGTATGTGTGCATCACATGGATTAGCATTCTTGGGGGAATTTTATATGTTGTATGTAACATAGTGATTAAATATTTAATGTGGGTTTGTTTATTGAGAAAAATATTTAATATTAGGAAAAATTACTACAAAAAATTAAATGTGGAGGTTAATGGTTTTGCAAGCTCATGGTATTAGTCACTTGATTGTATGTAATACCACCTAGTGGTTTTGTGTAATTTTGTTTCTATGAAAGAAAGAATAGGGGTTGTTCTCTAAGGTTGGATTGTTGGTTGGTTGAGAGCATATCTTGTTAGAATTTGTGAGGGTTGAAGCATGTCTTGAGATGTGTGGTTACATGCTTGGTTAGATGGAGTGCTTGTAGAGGGATTAATGTTTCAAGAGTATTCATGTAGAGCTTTGAAGATGTATTGTAATCTTTATTTATGAATAATACATGAGTGATGGATGATTTTGGAGGGTTGGTTTCTCCCTCTTGAGGGTTTCTCCATGGTAAATATTATGTCATATTTGATGCTATGTTGTCTATTCTTTTGCATATGGATCTTGAATGCTTGTTTGCATAGATTTCCCTATTTGAGCTATGTGTAAATTATCTTGGGTGGATGCATATTTCCTTTCATTTATGATCAAAGACATGGTTGTGATTTGTATAACCCTTGTTGGAGTAGATCTAGTGTATAGTTGAACCTAGGGCTTGTAGGGGAAGAACAAAGACATTGTAATATATGAGGGTTTCATGTAGGTTATTATTGTAGATTTGATGTTGTAGATATATGGTTATTTTTTACACATCTAGGGTTATAAATCTTTGTTGGAAAAATGGTATTTTATGGATTTTTACTATGAGGGTTTTGTAGGAAAAATATTTTAGATGACCCCTTGGGACAAAGTGGGCCTCACCATTAAATCCAAGAGGCCTAAGAGATTAATATTGACATAAAAAAACTCCTATTTAAGTCTTGTGAAAAAAATATAGAAAAAATCCATGCTTGCCTTGTCGTACGACCATACAATTTTGTCTACAAAAAGTAAATTTCAAAAATTAAATAAATAAATTATTAAATAAAAATATTTTTGCATTCAAATGGCCTCCTTTGTGCCTTCAAACCCTTTTCCACCACTAGATAGTGCATCTCTTCTACCAAATATATTTTTCCATCCATGTTGCATTCAGGCATTTACAAGGTCAATTACTCTTGTGGGTTTCCATACATTGGAGAAACGGGTCACTCCATCATGACCAAAATCAAGGAACATAGTGTGGATATTAAGCATAACTGTATCTTGAAATCAGCCATAGTTGAACACTCCCACACCAAGCATCATATTTCCTTGAGGATACCAAATTTTTGGTTAAGGAAGATAATTTCTTCAAGTGGAAACTTCTTAAATCCATCCTTATGAAAGGCCACCCCACTAATCTCAACTGTGACAAAGGATGGCATCTCAACCCATCTTGGTACCCCTTATTGTCTTCCTCCTAGATGCATCCCCATCACTCTTGATCCATCTCTCCCATCTTTCCTCCCCTTCCTCGCCAACCCCGTTTCCTCTATCCCCTATTCTCCCTAACCCATCCTCCCCCTTTTCATTTCCTCTCCCTATCCTGTATCCTTCTTTTTCCCTCTCTTTCCCCTTATATTGTATCATTTTCTTTGCAATTATTTTCTTCCTTAGCTTTAATTATTTTATTAGCTTGGTTCTTTGGCATTATAATTTATATTTTGGGCAAGTGCACCAAGATGGTTCCCAAAAAGGGGACTTAAGTGGACAACTTTTTTCTGAAATCAGGAAATACTGACCTTGGATGTGAAATTGAGGATACTTAGACTCAAAATTTTAAGATGGAACAAATAGAAGCATTCAAGTGCTTCGAGTCTACTTTCTAAACTACTAATTTATTTTGAAAATGGTGGAGATTAAGGGGTTCAAATGAGGGACGTACATAAATTGGTGTTGTTTTTGTCTGAAAAACATAACATAGAAACTCTTGTACGACCCTCATACAGTGAATTTTGTTTTTGTATTTTTATACTCGCAACGGTCAGAAGTTAGCTAACAGTATGTAGTTGGTGCACGATTTTTTTGATAATTTTTTAATGAATATTTGATTTTTTTCAAATTTGCGAAGTGGAAATATCCTGAAAATACAATTTTGGTCATGCTACCCCTACAAATTTTGGAAACTAATTGATTTGTTTTTTATTTAAAATTTTTAATTTTGTAGAATGGAGTCTAGTTTCTAAAAATGTAATTTATTTGAAAAATTGATGAACGGTTAATTTATAATGAAAAAAATACCAAACACTTCTTTTTTGGCAAAAAAAAGACATAAAAATAAAATAAATTATGGATGAAAGACTTAACATTTTCAGAAAGTGAAAAAAATTACATCGTTGGATAGCTAAGAGATAACCCAACATTACCCATGTGCTCGATTTTTTTGATATTGAACCATGTGCAATCTTTATGGTGAGCACGAACTCGATTATGATAAATATGGTGGATTTTTTAAAAACACATCTCTGGTCGTTGGGAATGCCCTCCAAGCCTTTGGGTTAGTATTCCAAGGCAAATACCAAGCCTAAGGCTCAGGAATTCCCAAAGCAAGATATAACGCAAGCGCGTTATAACGCGCTCGTGTTATATCTCACTTTTAACATGGTTATTTCTTTTGCGGGGAACATGTCTACTAGCACATAATGCGAGCACGTTATAACATGCTCGGGTTATGTTTTAATTTATGTTAAATGCCAATATATCAATGTATGCTGATATATTTGTATGTACATGTATGTCATGTATGTATGTATGATTGTATGGATGTAATATTTTATATGTTCATATGTATTATGCTTGTATGTATGCATTTATGTATGTCTTTAGATGAAAGGAGAATTTAGAGAGAGTCTAGAGAGATGGAGAGAGGGTCGAAGTGAGAGTTTAGGAGAGAGGGAGTGGGAGAGAAGGGTTTGGATTGAGGGGGACTTAGCTAGGTAGGGTGGGAGGGATAGATGGAGGGAGAGAGAGAGAGAGGGGGGGGCTAGGAGAGAGAATGGAGGGAGAGGGAGAGAGAGAGAGGGGGGGGGGAGAGAGAGAATTGAGGGAGAGGGAGAGAAAGAGGGGGGGAGAGAGAGACAAAGAGAAAGAGAGAGTTATGTAGGTAGGGTGCGAAAGGGAGAGACTTGAGATTGTGAGGGGGGTGAGAGGGAGAGACTTGAGAGATAGGTAGTGAAAGGGAGTGTGAGAGAGAGGGAGCGGGAGAGAGAGGGAGTGCGAGTGAGAGACTTGAGAGAGGGAGAGGGTGTGAGAGGGAGTGACTTGGTAGAGGTAGAGAAAGAGGGGGTGGAGTGAGAGGCACTTATCTAGGTACGGTTGGAGGGATAGATAGAGAGAGGGGAGAGAGAAAAGGAGAGAGGGTGGGAGCGAGGGAATGAAGGAGAGGTGAGATGTATAGATAGAGAGAAAGTGATAGGGGTTGAGGATATAGGGTTGATGGATTAGGGTGGAGGAGCTATAGGGTTGATGGTTTCTAGGGTATTAGGGTTTGAGGGTTGAGGGAATAGGTTTGATGGTAGAGGGTATTTGGTTGAGGGTATAGGGTAGAAGTTTTAAGGTTTAAGCATTTAGGGTTGAAGGGTTTGGGGTTAATGGTTTAGGGTTAAGGGTTTACTTGGTTGAGGGTAGAGGGTTTAGGGTATAGGTTTGAGGGTATACGGTTGAAGGATTAGGTTCAGGGTCCAATGTAAGGGGTAGAGGGTTTAGGGTTTAAGGATTGAGGGTTGAGGGATTAAGGGTTGAGGGTTGAGAATTTAGCTTGAGTGTTTAATGTATAGGGTAAAGGGTAGAGGGTTTAAGGGTTGAGGGTTGAAGATTGAGGGTTTAAGGTATAGGGTCAAGGGATTAGGGTTGAGGGTCCAATATATAGGGTAGAGGTAATAGGGATTGAGAGATTAAGGGTTGAGGGATTAGGGTTTATGGTAGAGAGTATTGGGTTGAGGGTAGAGGTTAGAGGGTAGAGGGTAGAGGGTAGAGGGTAAAGGGTTTAACAGTTTAGGGTTTAAGGGGTTAGGGTTGAGGGTCGAGGGTTTAGGGTTGACTGTTTAAGGGTTTAAGGGTTGAGGGTTTAAGGGTCAAGAGGGTTGAGGGATTAGGGTAAATAGTTTACTAAGTGGGTTTAAGGGTTGGGGGATAAGGGTTCAGGGTACAAGGTAGAGGGTTTATGGGTTACGGTTTAAGGGTTTAGGGTTTAGGGATGAGGGATTAATAGGTTATAGGGTAGAGGTTATAGGAGTTGATGGATTAGGGTTTAAGGGTTGAGGGTTGAGGGATTTAGAGGGTATAGTTTTTGAGGGAAAAGTTTAAGGGTTGAGGTTTGGGGGATTAAGAGGGTATAGGGGTTGAGCGATTAGGCTTTAATGGTTGAGGGTTGGGGGTTCAAGGATTAAGAGGGTATAGGGGTTGAGGGATTAGGGTTTAAGGGTTGAGGATTGAGGGTTGAGGGATTAAGAGGGTTATAGGGGTTGAGGGATTAGGGTTTAAGGGTTGAGGGTTTAGGGTTGAGTGATTAAGAGGGTATAGGGGTTGAGGGATTAGGGCTTAAGGGTTGAGGGTTGAGGGTTGAGGGTTGAGGGGCTAAGAGGGTATAGGGATTGAGGGATTAGGGTTTAAGGGTTCAGGGTTGATGAATTAAGAGGGTATAGGGGTTGAGGGATTAGGGTTTAAGGGTTGAGGGTTGAGGGATTAAGAGGGTATAAGGATTGAGGGATTAGGGTTTAAGGGTTGATAGTTGAGGGATTAGGGTTTGAGGGTTGAGGTATTAAAAGGGTATAGAGGTTGAGGGATTAGGGTTTAAGTGTTGAGGGTTGATAGATTAAGACGGTATAGGGGTTTAGGGATTAGGGTTTAAGGGTTAAGGGTTGAGGATTCAAGGATTAAGAGGGTATAGGGGTTGAAGGACTAGAGTTTAAGGGTTGAGAATTGAGGGTTGAGGGATTAAGAGGGTATAGGGGTTGAGAGATTATGGTTTAATGGTTGAGGGTTGAGCGATTAAGAGGGTATAGGGATTGAGGGATTAGGGTTTAATGGTTGAGGGTTGAGGGATTAGGGTTTGAGAGCTGAGGGATTAAGAGGGTATAAGGGTTGAGGGATTAGGTTTTAAGGGTTGGGGATTGAGGGTTGAGGGATTAAGAGGGTATAGGGGTTGAGGGATTAGGGTTTAAGGATTAAGGGATTAGGATTTAAGGGTTGAGGGTTGAGGGTTGAGGGTTGACAGTTGACGGTTGCGGGTTTATGGTTTGAGGGTTGAGGGTTGACGGTTGAGGGTTTAGGGTTTAGGGTTTCTCCCACTCTCCCCCTCTCCCCCTCCCTCTCTATCTCACACTCTCCCCCTCTCTCCCTCCCACTCTCAATTTCTCCCAGTCTCCCCCACTCCCAGTCTCCGCCACTCTCTCCCACTCTATATTTCTCCCACTCTCACCCTCTCTCCCTCCCTCTCTATCACCCACTCTCTACTTCTCCCCTTCTCCTACTCTCTCTTTCTCTCACTCTCCCCCTCTCTCCCTCCCTCTCTATCTCCCACTCTCCCCCTCTCTCCCTCCCACTCTCCCCCACTCTCTCCCACTCTCCCCCACTCTCTCCCACTCTATCTTTCTCCCACTTTTACCATCTCTCCCTCCCTCTCTATCTCCCACTCCCTGCTTCTCCCCTTCTTCCACTCTCACCATCTCTTCCTCCCTCTCTATCTACCACTCTCTGCTTCTCCCCTTCTCCCACTCTCTCCCACTCTATCTTTCTCCCACTCTCCCCCTCTCCCCCTCCCTCTCTATCTCCCACTCTCCCCCTCTCTCCCTCCCACTCTATCTCCCACTCTCTCACTCTCTCCCTCCCACTCTCTCTTTCTCCCACTCTCCCCTTCTCCCTCCGTTAGTCACTTCCTTTGTCTCTCCCCTCTACCCTCTACCTGAAAGAGGGAGAGGGGTTACGAGGGAGATACTTGAGAGAGAGAGGGAGTGAGTGGGAGAGAGATAGAGGGAGGTATGGTTAATGGTAGAGGGTAGAGGGTAAAAGGGTTTAGGGTTTAGGCTCAAGGGTAGATGAGAGAGAGACCTAAGAGAGGGATAGAGGGAGAGGTGGTAGGAGGGAGAGTGTTGAGAGAGAGAGGAATGGAGGGTGTTGGAGAGAGATAGAGGGAGGGAGGGTTAAGGGTATAGGGTAGAGGGTTTAGGGTTTAAGGGTTAAGGGTTTAGGGTTTAGGGTTAAGGGTAGAGGCTAAAAGGGTTTAATGGTTTAGGTTTTAAGGGTTAAGGATAAAGGATTAAGGGTTAAGGGTAGAGGGGATAAATATTGAGGGAGTGAGTGAGTGAGTGAGAGAGACGTAAGAGAGGGAGAGGTAGTAGGACAAAGAGACTTGGGAGAAATAAAGAGGGTGGGATGGTTAACGGTAGAGGGTCAAATGTTTAAGAGTTAAGGGTTTAGGGTTAAGGGTAGAGGGGATAGAGATAGAGGGAGTGACTAAGAGAGAGAGAGAATTGAGAGAGGGAGAGGGGGTAGGAGGGAGAGAGTTGAGAGAGAGAGGGAGGGGAGATATATAGACTGTCCCTCCTATCCCCTCTCTCTCTCTCTCAGGTCTCTCACTCACTCACTCACACACTCACTCCCTCTATCTCTCTCCCATCTACCCTTAACCCTAAACCCTAAGCCCTAAAACCTTATCCCTTAAATTTGAAACCCTAAAAACCTATATAATATACCCTTAACCCTCTACCCTCTATCTATCTCCCACTCCCTTCCTCTGACTTTCTCTCTCTATCAAGTCTCTCCCTCCTATCCCCTCTGCCTTTGCTAGGTTTCTCTCTCTCACTCACTCATTTTTATCTCTCTCCCTTCTACCCTTAACCCTCTACCCTCTACCCTCTACCCTCTATCTCTCTCCCACTCCCTCCCTCTCTCTCTCTCTCCCTCTATCTCTCTCCACTATACCCTTAACCCTAAACCCTTAACCCTTAACCCTTAAACCCTAAACCCTTAAAAACTCTACCCTCTACCCTCTATCTCTCTCCAAATCAATTCCCCTCTCTCTCTCTCAAGTCTCTCCCTCCTACCCCTTCTCCCTCTCTCAAGTCTCTCTCTCTCACTCACTCTCTCTATCTATCTCCCCTCCATCCTTAACCCTTAACCATTAAACCCTCTACCCTTTACCCTCTATCTATCTCCAATTCCCTCCCTGCCTCTCCCTCTCTCTCAAGTCTCTCTCTCACTCATTCACTCCTTCTATCTCTCTCCCCTCTACCCTCTACCCTCTACCGTCTACCCTCTACCCTCTGCCATTAACTCTTAACCCTCTACCCTTTGTCGCTTTTCCACTCCCTCCCTCTCTCTCTCTCTCCTTTACCCTTAACTCTAAACCCTAAACCCTTAGCCCTTAAAACCTTAAGCACTCTACCCTTTACTTCTCTTTATCTCCTCCCACCTCTATCTACCTAGACCTCTCTTTATTTTTTTCTCACCTCTCTCTCCATCCCTACCTCTCCCTCTAACTCTACTTTCATATCTACTTCTCTCTACCTATTTGTCCCTCTATACCTATTTCTCTCTCCCTCCTTGCCTCCTCTCTCTCTCTCTCTCTCATCTCTACCCTTAACCCTAAACCCTTAAACCCTCTACCCTGTTAGAACCCAAAAAAAAAATCATTAAAGAAACTTGAATGAATTTCCCTTTTGAACCTAAATTTTTTATCAATACCCTAAAGGAGTTTACTCATTTATATCCATTACTTTCCTATCTTTTCATAATATTTAATTTACCGCCTTACCCCCGTTTTATTTCTCATTATTTTCATATCTTTTCCTTTAAAATTCATTTCTCCCCTTTCTAAAAATGCTCATACATTTTATACCTCTACCACTCCCTTAGTGATCACTTCATATCTTATTCACCGTCCAACCATGGCTTCCCACAAACCATCTCACGGTATAGCAGTAAAGAGAAGTCAAGGAAACCCTTACCAATGCACTACAGAGGGTAATCTCAAGGGTCCTGATAGAGCAGTAGCAGTTAGAAGGTGGCGGTAATGGTCAACAAAAATAATCAGTGGCTAAACGATTAGGCATAAAATGTTTACCGTGCCACCGCATGCGGTCTAAACATAGACCGTGGTATCACGGTGGTCGGTAAGTCACCGGCGTGGCAGCAGTGTAGACAGTCACTGTGGTACCACACACGGTGAGAATGGTGATCGCGGTGACTATGGTAAACTATTAGTGGGAGGTCAAGGCAGGCAACAAGATGGCTATTGTGGTACGACAAATAGTCTACAGGGAGACGGCGGTAGCGCGGTAACAGTCAGGAGAAGACCTTGACGGTTAAGACTGCCATACCACCAGGTAGAAAGATAATGACCGTGGTATAGTGGTAAACACAATAAAGGCCACATACAAATTTTTTCACGTTACCGTGGGTATAGATTTTACTACGTGTAGAATAGCCGTGGTTGTTTGATGACCGCCAAGCTGACCCTCTATCGCACAACCGTGGACTATTTGAAGGCTATCCACGGTAATGCGGTAGGGAGAAAAATTTAAAGGGTTTAGGTAGCGGTATAGGATATAAGTCATTTTTTAGCCTTTTTGAACGGCGGTAAAGGAAAGTATAGGGTATAAATGAATAAAAATTTAATATTTTGATGGAAAATATTAAATTTAAATGAGAAAACCTTAGGGTTTGTTAATGATTTTTTTTAACTAGAGAGAGATAGAGGGAGGGAGGGTTAAGGGTATAGGGTAGAGGGTTTAGGGTTTAAGGGTTAACAATTTAGGGTTTAGGGTTAAGGGTAGAGGGTTAAAGGGTTTAATGTTTTAGGTTTAAAGGGTTAAGGATAAATGATTAAGGGTTAAGGGTAGAGGGGAGAGAGATAGATGGATTGAGTGAGAGAGAGAGAGACCTAAGAGAGGAAGAGGGGATAGGAGGGAGAGTCTTGAGAGAGAGAGGGAGCGAGTAGGAGAGAGATAGAGGGTAGAGGGTTTAAGGGTTTAAGGGTTAAGGATAGAGGGCTAAGGGTAGAGCAGAGAGATATAGAAGTGAGTGAGTGAGTGAGTGAGTGAGTGAGTGAGAGATAGAGAGAGACTTGAGATAGGGAGAGACGTGAGATAAAGAGAGAGAGAAAGAGAGAGGGAGTGGGAGAGAGATAGAGGGTAGAGGGTTTATGGTAGAGGGTCTATGGTAGAGGGTAGAGGGTTTTAAGGGTTAAGGGTAGAGGGGAGAGAGCTAGAGAGAGGTGATAGAGACAAGTAGAGGCATAATGAGGAAGGTAGATAGATTGAGAGAGGGAAAGAGAGAGGGAGAGAAAAAGAGGTATATAGGGGTAGGCTAGATAGAGAGATGTAGAGTAAATTTTGGTGGAAGAGAGAGAGGATGGAGGGATAGGTAAAGATGGATAGTTGAGATAGATATAAGGAGAGAGATATAGGTAGAGAGAAGGTAAAGAGAGATAGAAAGAGGGGGAGGGAGAGAGGAGAGATAGAAAGAGGGGGAGGGAGGGAGAGATAGAGAGAGTAGAGAGGGAGGAGAGAGATAGAGAGAGGTGATAGAGAGATAATTAAAGAGGGAAAGAAGGTGGAGATATTGAGAGAGAGGAGGCAAGGAGGGAGAGAGAAATAGGTATCTAGAGGGACAACTAGGTAGAGAGAAGTAGATATGAAAAGAGAGATATAGGGAAAGGTAGGGATCAAGAGAGAGGTGAGACAAAAATAGAGAGAGGTCTAGGTGGAGAGATGTGTGATGGAGCTGAAAAGTAGAGAGAGAAGGAGGAATGTGGAGAGATTGAGAGGGAAGGAGGGGGGAGAGAGAAAGATGTATAGAGAGATAGGTTAGATAGTGAGAAGTAGAGAGAAAAGGTGGGTGCAAGGAAGAGAGAGGGAGAGAGAGAGGAGGAGAAAGAGAGGTGAGATAGAGAGAAGTATAAAGGGAAGGAGAGAGAGGGAGATATAGAGAAAATTAGAGAGGGAGGGAGGGAAGGAGAGAGAAGTGAGATAGAGAGAAATAGAGAGGGAATCTTAGGTCTCTCACTCATTCACTCACTCACTCACTCACTCACTCTCTCTCTCCCTCCCTCTATCTCTCTCCACTAAACCCTTAACCTAAACCCTTAACCCTTAAACCCTAAACCCTTAAAAACTCTATCGTCTACCCTCTACCCTCTATCTCTCTCCAACTCCCTTCCCCTCTCTCTCTCTCAAGTCTCTCCCTCCTACCCCCTCTCCCTCTCTCAAGTCTCTATGCCTCTCTCTCAAGTCTCTCCCTCCTGCCCCCTCTCCCTCTCTCAAGTCTCTCTACCTCTCTCTCAAGTCTCTCCCTCCTACCCCCTCTCCCTCTCTCAAGTATCTAATGTCTCTCCTTCCCACCCTATCTCCCTCTTTCTCTCTCTCAAGTATCTTCGTCCTACCCCATCTTCCTCTCTCTCTTTGTCAAGTCTCCCCCTCCTATACCCTCTGCCTCTCATAGTGACTCCCTCCCTCTCCAACTCTCCCCCACTCTATCTTTCTCCCACTCTCACCATCTCTCCCTCCCTCTCTATCTACCACTCTCTGCTTCTCCCCTTCTCCCACTCTCTCCCACTCTCCCCATCTCTCCTCCCTCTCTATCTCCCTCTCTCCCACTGTCCCCCTCTCTCCCTCTCCATATACTAAGCAAACCAAATTTCACATAATGCGAGCACGTTTTTTACTCACTAAAATGGTAAAAAACTCTATATACCCATGACTTGAAGGCCCACAGTCTGCATATTCCACTGGTTCTGCACGTGCTCCAACAAAAAATAGCTTTTTGATGATGTTGTGAAGTGTGCAAGCATCTTTTTCACATTCCATCACCTTTTCCATGATCTTTTTACCACATTTGCATGAAATAGAAGAGTTTCCATGTTGAAAGACATATAATATCAATTGAAGTTTGAATTCCATTGAAAACTGATATACAATTGAACTATGGAAGGGAACAAGCTTTTGAACAATTCAAATTATTATGGAGTTTGAAGAAAGAAGAAGCTAAGGCTACATAATTGGGTTGAACTCCTCCATTTGAAAGTCTGGTTTTTAAGGTATGTGAAGTCTTTACACATTTTCTTTCATTCTATTATG